>BMAU01010685.1:410000-447500 GCA_019973935.1 Trichonephila clavipes | reverse complement strand
TAGTTCCTTAACTGCCGATTAAAAGTTACGCGATTCACTTCCCAATGCCAACGTTTTCCATGTAGACAAGCATATTTTGGTGGGTTTTTTAGGCGAGGGGGCGGAGAAAAGGAATAAATAAGCAAAATCCTCTGAAAAAAGTAATTCCTTCGCCAACACTGTCAAGGTCCTTTTATTGCATCCCAAAGCCTTCGGAATTATTTTATTGATTGCACGGCACAGGAAAGATCGTACTTCGGAAAGACGTATATATACGTCCAAAAATTAATACTTTGACTGAGTGAGACGTTTATATACGTCCGTGGTATATAAGAGGTTAAAAACGTATTGTAGCTTTAGTGTCAAAGTTTAGTATTATTTAATACAAAACATTGTTATTGTATGGAGGGGGGCGTGATGAAAATGATGATTGATTAGTGGGTCACTTATGTCGAAAGTTTGAGAAACACTGCTGTAAGTGATTTGAATTTTTTTATAATTAACTTCCCTTACCAAACTTTTTGTGAGTTTTTTCTTTATATTCTATTCTATAATTACTTACGAAGCATTAAACGCCAACACAAGTTTTTTGTTTAATAATTTTGTCATAAATACTTAACCTCACTTCAGTGCCCCATGTTGAACTTTCTAAGCCTTACACTAAAGGCTTCTATTCTGTTGGGGAAATAAAAGCCTGTTCGAGATCATCACGAAATGTTGTACAAATCTATTGCTAAACACACTTTTAATTACGCGAAGAACAATTTATAATTAAAGAACTGATCGGCCAGACAGAGAAAACAGGGAACCATTGTTTCGAAACAATCTTTTCAGATAAATAAGGGAATTCTTCATTGTGTTTTAGTTAATTAAAGCTCTAATATCTGATCATCGTTTTCTACCACCCGTTATTCAAAATTCGTGTTCTAGAAAGCGTGTTCTTTCACATCATTGTTTCGCCATTAACGCCAATTAATTCATTCAAATGTCGACAAAATCTCACGGCGTGAAATTCAGAACATTAATTATAAACTGTGCATTTCATGGTGAAACAAAGAGAAACATTGGAAACAAAGAGTAATACTTTTCCTGATTATTTTTTCTAAATGGAATTTTGCTTTACATGTACATTAGAACCTTTAGTAATACAAATTGCAATTTTGAGCCATATAAACAATTCAGTCATACAACTGGTATATAAGCACCTCACAAAATATACAAGGATTGGGGCATAAGTCATGGCAACTATTTTTTTCTTATATATATGTGAATGGATCGCAAACATATATGTGTCCTGCGGAAGTTCTGCAGGCATAGTGTGTATACTAAAGAGGAGATGGCTCTGTGATAGGTGGTAGTAGCGCAGCGATGGCTGTGAAATCAGTCATTTGGTGAGTGACGTGTGAAGGAAGTAACCCATGTTGAACAGCATTTTTACATCAAAATAGCCGTCCTCCGAGGGAAAAATGCGATTTAGTATCATAGTGAGTTAGTGGAAGCCCTTGGAAAAATTGCATACCGTACACTAGCACGGTGGATGTACTGTGTTGTCATTCTTTTGCACCGTGAAGACCATATTGTCCTGTATACTACCGTAATAAATTAGTGTGTTGCGATATTTCAGTGCTATTCATTGTCCACACATGTGGTTAATACCTTGTCATTTCATCTGTATATGTCACATTTTCCAACCTGACAGGTATCTTCAAGGAAAAAAAAACAGTTGTCATGACTTTTTCCCCGCACCTCGTACATTGTTATTTATAATTCCTTCCTGGCCTTAAAAGCTATATTTAAATAACCGAAAGAAATTTCTTAAATAGAAGTAAAAGGATTCAGAAGCAATTCAAATTTCATTTACATAATTTACCAGTGTTCTATGTGTGAAACTCTGGTCACACGCATATAAATCAATGCAATAGTTCAGCTCCTGCCATATTTTTCTCAACATGATACAGTCAACGTTATTGACGGAGCATGTTGTCCTGATATCAGTGGTACTCTTGATCATGCTCTCAACTCTAATAAGGACAATATCTGGATCCTGGAAGACAGCAGGAGCTTTATCCAATTCTTGAAGAAATGACCAAAGATTATGGACTTTACTTGTCTGAATATTATTTCCAAGTTGGCTAGGCTTTCTCAGAGGAAAAAAAGTGGGCCCTTTGTGGATATCGTTGCATGTGGGAGGGCCTGGAACCGAGACCACTGATGAGCTGGATGGTAGGGTTTGTGATCTCCCTAATCCCAGTTCATCTGTCTTGAGGCATTCTGAAATTAATCCCCTCCACACAGTTAAAATGAATCTGACGGCGAAGTCTTCCTACTCATCACTGGTACGTAGCTAATAGTCCTGGCCTATCTCTACAGTGCAGGAGATTCGGTGCTATTCAGACGGCCTTGGTTCGCTTTAGAAGCGATCACCTGCTTGGTAAGACCTTTGTGCAGGTGGTTTTCCTGCTCTCTTCCTATTCTCCTAGTCATCTTCTGGACTGCTGGGTCATATCTCTGAGACAGTTGCTTGATGAAAAGGATTTGGCTCGTGACATTCTTTTGCGGATAGGTGAAATTTACTTGATGTAGGCTTTCATGCACGAAGGGAATTAGAAACAACAACGTGTTATCCTTTCATACAGCTCTGCTACCATGCTTGGAATGTCTCGTCAGTTGGTGTTTCGAACAAAATGCCCGTTGAACTAACACCGCTGATTCAGAATTTTCAAATTGTAAGACACAAAAAAGTGTTTCTGTTCTCCTGTAAATTCCATTTTTATATAATTTAAATGCAAAAATGAACTTGAAACTTTAGATTAGGGCAATCCTAGAAGATGTCACCAGGGTTATCAGGTTGGTGACTTAATCACCTTCGGGGATAAATTTGGCGAAAAATAAAGATATTGCAAATGAATCATCAAGAAGGATCTGGTATTTATCCTTCTGGAAATGTCAATAGGCTTTTATGCCTCTTTGAGAAAACAGGCAACAACTATTTCTGAACCACTATAAAGCTGGTTTATAACAAGTGTGTTTTTCCATTACTGTTTCCGTTCTTCATCTTCAGTGATTATGTTCTGAAGTTGTCTCCCGGTTCTGCATAGCTGTCGCCTTTACTATCACTATTACGCCCTATTATGCTGTTCTTGTCTCGTCCATCTCTCATATTCCTCTCCATGGCCTTTCCGCCTCTCCAGATGAGAATCTTTATCTGTGTTGTCCTGTCTTTTGGGCAATCTTTTGTCTCCTTGTGTATGTCTAAGGGTTTATTCACCTAATCTTTTTTATATTTTTTATATTTGTTTTTTTTAATTTTGTCAACTCACCCCATTGTGGGGTTGGGTTTTTTTTACTTCCGAGCTGTGTGGCTTCGGATAGTATTGTACAATATTTGTGTCTATGTATCATTTTTGTATTTTGAAAACTTTGCCTGTAAATTTTATGATCTATAAAAAGAATTTTAAAATATGTTATAATGGTTCTTTGTGTATATACGTCTATTTGTCCTCGCTTAGTCATTTGTTTGTCCTTTGTATTTTAAAAAAGTTCATTATTACATAAATGACTGGAGTCGCAGGCTGCTATTCCTCCCACGCAAATTCGCAACAATATTATTCAACAATCCCATCCTCCTTAAACTAGCCTATAAACAGCTGCTAAAATTCGCAAGCCCTAATGCCATTTAATATCAATTTACATATGGTTAATTGCAATATTTTTATTAAACATCATAAAGGGAAAATATTGCCTTGCTTCTATTTGTTATAAGTAATTATTTAAAATCTTCAGTAATTCGATACCAACAACTATATTTCATTATTATGCACTATAAACAAATATTTGACGGGAGAGAATGGCTATACAAAGATAAATTTCCGAAAATTGGCTAAAGTGTTTTCTCCAATGTGAGCAAAAATAAAGCAACTGATCCGTGAAACACGTTTTTGGAATTTCCTGGAATAAGTCAAGCGTTATATGAAGTGCTTGAAAATGAAATTAGTTTGTCATACGCAAGAAATATGGATTTTGACCAAGCAAAAAGAAAAGAAACTGATTGCTTCTATTTTTAGAAGAATGACCCAACATTATTTTATGCATATTTACACAACTCTTGATAATCTATAAATATGTGATTCCTTGTATCAAAAAGTAGAACGTGTAAATTGATTCGCTTTGTGAGAAACTTCAAGAAGTGAGAGGGAAATGAGAAAACAATTTTCTCTTAAGGAATTTCAATAAAAACGATATAGCTATACTTTTACACAGAAGATAGAAGTATTGAATATTTAGGGTGTTTGAAGTGCATAAATATTAATGTTGTAAATGTGCTGGTGAAATTTTCTGCTTTATAATTTAGATATAATTATTTTTTTTATTTAAATTTAAAATTAGATAATGTTTTCTGCCGCCTAATTTATAATTTTATTAATTAGAATTAAAAGTTTTAGCAACGTTGATGCAATTATTCTCTTGGAAACCTTTTAATTTTACTTCGAAATATAAATGATTTGATAAATTGCTTACGTTTTATCTAAATATAAAAAAAATAATTAAATAACATTTGTTTAAAGTATTTATACACCTATTATTAAATCAGATGTAAGTAAACGTAATTAGTTCCGTTCAAGATTCCAAACATCATAGAAGTATATAAGAAAAAATTTTATATAAAAATTTATGTAAAGATATAAATTTAATTATTAAAAAATTAATTCTTATTTGTGACGGATCTATTTGGGATCCTTCCACTAATCATCTTAGGAAATCCTTGCGCTATTAATTCGCGTTATTCACAACCAATCATTCAGAGGAAGAAAATCGTGATATGTAAATTAACTTACTATAAATAGGCGAGGTTTTCTAGCTTGAGAGAGAGAGAAGGAGAAATATATTCTCGAGCCAGGTGAGATGGCTACTAAAGGTATAATATTAGAATTAAAGTTATTTGATTCTTATTAGGGGGAAACTTTAAAGTGACGATTGTTCACTAGGATTAATTTGATAGTAGATTAAATTAGATGATAAGTTTGATCCTTTATGAAAATAAGGATCGAGTTTGATAATCTAATCGTTAGCGTTTTACTGTCATTACTCCACTTTCACGGTTAACATTGAGAAATTCCCTTACAATTATTAGTTGAAATTGTGTCTCTTTTTTTTGTGGAAATAAATAGATTAGTTGGATTATGTTGAGTGTTTCTTCCCTTTTTCCACACATCTTGGTGCCTGTGAGAGAACGCAGAGCCTTTTGCAAATGTACATCTTTAATGATCTTCTCAGCTTAAAATCTGAAGATTTATATTTGATATTAAGACTCCCAAATACGATGAATAGTCTTAAAATCATAATGTGGCTTTGTGGTGCCTTTGTTGAGCTGTATTATTATTTTATCATGGAAACAATATGTTTACACAAATAAATTGCATTTGCATATCTCGTAAGAAAATATCCATGTGTATGTACTTAACTATTTATAAATGTTTGTAGATGTACCAAAGATTCTAGTGATTAGCGGTTAAGTCATTTTAATCTTAAGCTGGATTTTTCTGCACAATGCTATAAGTAATATGTGATTTTCTTTAAAATGGACTGAATCTAGATAAAAGAAAGCTTTCATTAAAGCACATTGTACCTTTTCCTTTTAACAAAGCCCTTCAGTTGTTTCGTGCCCACTGTGGAGTTCCAGGTAACGAGAAAGCTGACTTTCTGGCTAAAATGCGTCCTCTTGTTTAGCTAAAATAGAAAGTAGGAGAGGAAATAAACCCTAAATTATATAGGTGAGATTGTTACTAACAGGTATCGTATTTCATTCATAGCGATTAAAGACTTATTAGGACAAAGCTTTAAAGTGATGATTGTCCATTGAGATTAATTTGATGTTATAATAAATAGGATGATAGATTAGATCCTATATAAAGTAAGGATCGACTTAGATAGTCTCCTAATCGTTCGTGTATTATCGTCGCTGTTTCACTTTCGCGGTTAGCACCGAGATATTCTCTTACTGTTTTTAATTGAATTGTGTTGTTTTATTATATATATATATATATATGATCAATTAATATATTGATTCCCTACCTCTCACATATCTAGGTGCACAAGAAAGAGAAGTTATTTTATTTTTGGAGTTAGTTATTTTTCAAAAAGTCGTGAACAACTTTCTCACAAGACAATTCTGATTGTCTTTGAAGGAGAGTTTTGCTCTTAGCAATTGTTTGGAAGATAAATACTTTATCGTGACTCAGAGGTCACATATGTAGGAGGGAACAGAGAGGAAGCATACATGACCTTAAAAATATATACATTTTATTTCAGAGCGAACACTTTATGAACGATTTACAATTTTATCGCATAACTCTGGGAGCAAAGTTATATCCTAATTATTTATCTAACTTATGATATTATTCGAAATGACTTATCTTAAATCGTATCCTTATGCAAATTCTTCTCTAATGATGGTAGGTCGAAACCGATCCACTGCCATTTCCTTCCACAACTCGCGGAGGATTCTAAGACGAATATGAATATCACGCTGCACAACTTCCTAATAGTAATTCACTTTATATTGTTCCGAGATTTCACGATTAACCTCACACCTCTCAATATTAGAGTTTAAATATCATTTAAATTTGCATAATATTAAGTCATCTAAAAGAAAAGCGGGGTTTTAACTAAAGCAACAATTAAAGAATGGTCTCCCTAATAGGATTAGTAGTAAATAGTACCATGAATAGAACTCGTCACAACTTTATTCATCTGATTATGGTTAATATTTTTTAAAATTTTGCATCAAGATTTATGTAACGTTAAAGAGCGTTTGTACAAATATAATTTTATTTAAAAGATTTAAGTCACTCTTTGCAATTAATTTTATACAAAAATGTCCTTCTCTTCTTATTGTTTAACGGAAATTCTTTATTCATTCTATTAATTTGACAATGTTATTCATTCCAATAATTTGACGCGAATCGCCGAAATAGCTCCTTCATAATAGAATGGAGTTTTTTTTAACCATTCATGCAAATTGACATTGACCATTAGTTTATTAAGAAAAATATTATATATACATCTTCACATGGAATGCCATAATTTTCATGCATTATATCCTGTAAATCCTCCATGATGAAAGTTACAAATTTAAATATTCCTATTATTCAAACATCCGTCCACATAGGAGCTACTATTAGTAATCGATTTAAAAACTGACCTGCTTCGACAGTTTTCCACAACAAACTTATTCCTTAGAACATTGCTGTTATATTCCACACTTCTCAATGACCTAATAAATAATTAAAACCAGAAATGCTAAAATAAATATCAATAACATTTTAGGAAATAAGTAATTTTTTAAAAATGTGTTTCATGAGCTGTAAATTTTAAATTATCAGTACACAAAATAATACTGCCACTGTTGTTTGTAAGTGCATAAAATATAAAATGATAATGTCATGAATCAATTAAAACTTAAAACAAGGGTTCATTTTCGCCTCATTCTCATGTTAAATCTTCTGCGTAATACAATATATATCCAAAATATCGCGCTAAATAAATCCAAATATTAGTATAAATCTAAAAAATAAATAATAATATTTTTATATAATATAAGGTAACATGAAAACGCAATGATGAACCCAAATGATGTATTGCTCAGTTAATTGATTCCTTAATTGATATAAAAAATGAATGTCTTCAGTAAAAACATATTTTGCATAACTCGTAATTACAGTAAAAATCGTTTAACTCAAAACTGAGGGGAAATATTTTTTCTCAAAATTTCTCAAATATTTTGTCTTGTTGAAGGATATTGCAAAAAATAAACCTTATATATTCAACAGCAAAAAATTTATTAGAGTATATTTGAATTCTATAGATATGTAAATGTGTATGTATTTAATAAAAATCAATGAAACAAAATCATTTTCAAGAACTTAATGAAAATTCATACAAAATTCTAAAGTTTTTTTGGTAAATTTTGGTATTGATTTTGTAAAAAAATAATCTAATATTTTTCTTCATATTGTCTTTCTTAGCATCAAATTGCCAACAAATCGTTCGGTGTTGTTGAGTTTGCTATTCATTCTACCATTGAAATGTGCGTCTAAATAACTGCGCATAATTTTCATGGTGGACATTTCAAATGACATATGAACAGGAACTGCATTATTCATTTCATTTTCGTTGTCGGGATCTGCATCAATGATACTTTTCAAGCTTTGAACAAGCTCCAAAATGACTTTGTCTGCCATAATTGGGGCTGTACACAAATTATCATCACTTACTGCAACGAATTCTTCCGATGAAGCAATAGGATAGTCAAATAATACAGACCACTTTAAAAGCCTTTCGATAAGTGCTCATTCCCAGAAGTATCGTATCAACAGAAGAAAAATGCATGAAAATACATAGTAGTTTTTCGGGATCGTTGTATTTTTTCGCGTCTTAATTGTTTTCGCGTAATTCACTGCACGCGTAACAACATTTACGCGTGTTTCATGTTCTTGTGTTTCTAGAGGGGAATATCTATTCGTTCTTAGTCATAATATTCGGTTGTTATGTAAAAGCCCTCGTGTAGCTGAACAGTGCGACGTTAATATTCAATCAATCAATCAATCAATCGGTTGTTATGTAAAAGAGTTTATAATATACGTAGAGAGTACAATTTAATAATTTCAGTAATTTTAGTTTCTACATTCTAGTTCGCTGTCCACGGGATAGCTGGTCTATTTTGAAAATAACTGTTTAATGGACCATTAGGTTTTAACACGAATTCATGGTTTGTAGTGTAATAATATACGATAGTTGGTTAACGCAATTCCCTATTGGAAACACTATACAGACTCAACGATGAGTGAATGACGTATTGCGACTATTAAATTACTCTTCTTCACAATAAACCACATCGGTGTTCTTTGTCCAGGGTTTACCCAATCCATTTACATCAGAATAATATCTGGCGACCACTTGCCAATGTCACGCAGTGCTTCCAATGACAAGTATTTCAATGATCAATGATAATCCCTGATGTTTCTCCAATGAAGTATATTAGGGAAGTGGTTTGTCATCATTTATGTCTGTCAAAACCTCTACATTCAGTTATTTCGTGAATGATCCAGAAACAATTCTGTAAGCGAAGTGTAACAAATGGTTGAGAGTCAGTAGTTGTCCATTTCCCAGTTCAGTAATACCCCGGACTTATACGATAGTTGGGACGTAGTGGTAAGCGCATAGGTTGAATACGTGTAGATTGGGGTATGATTCAGCATATAAAGGAGATGGGTAAATATCGGCCATTTTTCGCCCATAGGTAAAATTATATTATGTACTTTTTTTAACACTGATACTCATTCGAAATAAAAAAAAATTGTTAATTTTTTTTTCAAAAAAATCTATCTATATATAGAGAAACAGGAAAAAAATAACATTGTTGAACTATTTATAATAAAGGTCTTCGATTATATTTCCTTCTCGCTTTTACTGAATGAATCGTCACTGGAATATCCAGTAGCAGCGTCTTGAAGTGGGAACAAAAGGGACGGTAGGCCTAAATGCGGTGGGATGCCGACAATAAAATTAAAGTCAATAACACTTAAGAGAGAAAAATAAAATCTTAATCCATAACAAACAAATATTTTACTATGTTTAAAATAGGTAAACAACAAAAATAGATTAACAATGAATTTGAAGTAAGTAAAAGTAGACAAAGAGGGATTTTGCAAAGCGCATAAATGGATACTTTTCATGATATTTAGTGTCCCTTAGATTAGAATATATGCATAAAAATGTTTTAAGAACATTTTGACAAAAACAATTTATTTAAATATAATATTTTGGCAAAAGATTAACTTAGAATAATCCTTTTTCCAAATGTTCTCCTTTTGTTAAAAATGCTTCTATTATAATAATATTTTGCCTGTATATAGCTCAGACCTCTCTACAGAGGCTCAACTAGAATTATTGAAATATATAACTTAGAAGTGGGTTTGTTCATATTTTACAACAGAGGGGAGCAATTGTGCAAAAATTCTAGAGAATTCTGAGCTACATACAGGCAAAATATCATTATAATAGAATCGTTTTTTACAAAAGAACATTTGGAAAAAAGATTATTCTAAGTTAAGTTTTTTTGCCAAAATATTATATTTAAATATTTTTTTTTGTCAAAATCTTCTTCAAACAATTTTATGCATGTATGCGCGTTTTTAAAAGCACGGTTCGGAACGTAGTCGGATACCTTAAAGCAATGAAACACTTTCTACGACGGAACGACTGGGAGAGTATGTCCACTAGGGATGAGAAAACTCGCAGAAGTGATGAGTTGTAGGGGACGCGACAAGCGACAATAGCGGGGGTGACCAAGGTGGTACAAACAAAGTGTATTAGCGTATCCAAGACATGGTGTTTTTGTCTGAGTGTGATTATGGCGCCAGTATCCCAAGTACTAAAGTACGGATGCAACATGTGCGCATCAGCCAACAAAATTGGCGCACCAATTTTGACCTGGCAATATCATTCAATGTTTGAATTATGACCTATATGTTATCCATATGTTATATACTTTTGAACTTGTGTGTCGTGATATTAGCTGGAGTCGAACAACTGAGGAATATTCTCGATTTATTTAAAGAGATTACAACCCCGATTTATTAAGAGATTTTTGAATGCATAATTTTTAAATAAAATACAAAAATTTAATACAATACTACGTAAAATATTAGCCACAATGCAAAAGAAATATGTATACTACAATATGACATGCGCGAGGTGATGACATGCTTCAACACGCACGTGATATATTAGTCTGACCGATTCGTAGACAAGCTAAGCATCGCGCACTCGATGCACCAAAACAAATGAATGTCAGTTTAAAAGCTTTATTATTGTAGTATTTGAGATACCAAAAAATATTGTGGTGCTTAAACCGCTGAAGAGGACTTGGTACCCCAAAAATGACTGCGCTATCGGATTTTTTTTATTTTTCTTTTCTCTTATTATTTGTATTATTATCTTTCGATTGATATATCACTTGTGAAGGTCAGAAAGTTAGAAGTTGGATAAAAATTCCTTTGAAAAATGTAAATTTACGAATTAGGCAATTCCACCACGCCCCCTTTTTAGAAAAAAACATCTATTTTTTAAAGGGAAATAATTACTATAAAAAAGAAAGTGTTATGTATAAAGCAAGATATTACCCAGGCGTTACAATAATATTTTTTTCTTTGTGAATTGTGTGCATGTAAAATTTTTGAATTAGGAATTGTATATTAATAATTTCATAATTTCAGTTTTTATTCCTCACATGTTACCCATACAAGTATAATACTTCAAAATTATGTGAAAAAGAACACACAAAAATATCTGTAATGACAGAAAAAAAAATTGTGTTAGCATTTTTCTTTAATTTTCTTGTGTAATTAATACTTTCTAAAAAATGGGTCATTTATAAAAATGTATAGGTTGAAAAAATACGGAAATGCTATTATTTTAAAGAAAAAAAACATATTTAATATCTTAAAATGGGTTTTTAAGTTTATTCAAGCTTATTACAGTTATTTGTTTAAGTATTATAAATTTTAGAGTGATTTTTCTCTGTGGTTTTTGAAACATTAGCTCATTCAAAATGCCACTCATTCCTCATTTACCAATCGCTTCCACTTTTTACCTGTGTTATATATATAAAGCAGTTAACAAAATTAGGGATCCATTTTCTTATAAAAAAGTATACTTTTTTTTAAAAAAAAAATCAAATGTAGGAGATATTGGCTTTTTCGTTGAATTTTATCATGCATATCAACATTTTATTTTTTTTTCTTTAAAAACTAATCAAGTTGTTGTAAAATCAATCCCTAAAGTTGCTTAGTACATCCTTAAGAATATTCCAAAAAAAATGTCAAAAGTTAACAATTGCAAAATGAGTAAAATTTTAAAATTTTCCAAAATTTCTTCAAAAAATTAAAATTTTTAAAATTGTACGAATATTGTGGGAAAAATTTCATCTCGTATCATTTTATTGAATAGAATCATTATATGATATGCTGGAAAATAATTTTTAAATATATAAGCAAAGAAAATTTTTCAAAGAGGGTTCCAAGTCCTCTTAACAGATCTTTTTTTGAATGAAAGTTAGAAAAACTGCTTAAAATAACAAAACTCAACGAATTTTCTGATGATTTTCTTACCTGGCTATATTTTTTTTTCTTACTTTTTAAGAATAATAGTAAAGATCAATACCTAAAGTTCACAGACACATAATTATAATATTATAGCTCCAATAAATACTTTGAATGTTCATAACTAGGATGGGCAAAAAAAAGGCCGTTCTTTACCCACCTCCTTTTTTTAGTTGGGACTGGAGTCGAAAAACAAAAGGTTTTGTTAAAATCTTAAATAAAATAAACACAAAATCGCAAATCGAAGTTATTTTGATGCAGGAGGTTTTTTTAACAAAGTAGTATGCCAGGACAAGGATTTTTTCCTCTATTAAAACTTCCTCATAGCATGCCAATAATTTTTGGTTCTTCGTTTTGTCGAAAACATGCACTCTTCGTTAAAGCGTATCATATTTTCTAAGACTAACAGTTTTCAGTTAAACTGAGGCCTTCTCTCAAATCCCCAACAGCCATTCGATCTTCCGATGGAACTGGGTGTGATAACTCAAGTTTTTTAATGTCTTGCTCTTGGGCAAGCTATATGAATTCATTAATTGTCATCTCCTAATTGTGAGAATCCAGCGTATTTCTTGAACTTCCTCTCTATCCACATTTAAATTTATTTGCCTGACAAGATCGACAACGTCTTTGATCACTAAATTCACTAACCTGGAAGTGAATAATTGAATTGTGAACAGCTCAAACAAAAACGAATCTGCGAGATTTGAAAATCGCTTAACACCGGGTTCGCGTTATTCGGGATAGCGTAAGACGAGGTATTACTGTATTTTCATTCTCATTGGCGCTGTTCATGATATACTGCTGTCTGTGTTATCCACCGCTGTGACCCTTTTACCATATGGCTCTAAATAGTTTACTATATATTGAGAGAGACTGCCCGAAACTTCGCTTCAATCAAGCATGGAGTGAAAGGCAACGGATCATATCCATTCTGGAACTTTTTGTTTCTTTAAAAAAGCCCTATCACTTAGTTCAGTGCTTCTCAAACTTTCAATGCTTGTGACCCAATTTTCAATCATAATTTCATTACGCCCCCTCCCCGCTCCAGACAATAAAAATACATAGAATATAACAATAATGTACAACAATATTATGAATGTAACAATATATAGAATGCAACAATAATCTCCAGCAATGTTATGGATGTAACAATAATGTACAGCAATATTATGTATGTAACAATATAGGGAATGCAATAATAATGTACCATATAATGTAACAATAATGTACAACAATATTATGTATGTAACAATATAGGGAATGCAATAATAATGTACCATATAATGTAACAATAATGTACAACAATATTATGTATGTAACAATATAGGGAATGCAATAATAATGTACCATATAATGTAACAATAATGTACAACAATATTATGTATTTAACAATGCATGGAATGTAATAATAATGTACTATAGAATGTAACAATTATGTACAACAATATTATGAACGTAACAATATATAGAATGCAACAATAATCTCCAGCAATGTTATGGATGTAACAATAATGTACAACAATATTATGTATGTAACAATATAGGGGAATGCAATAATAATGTACCATATAATGTAACAATAATGTACAACAATATTATGTATGTAACAATATAGGGAATGCAATAATAATGTACCATATAATGTAACAATAATGTACAACAATATTATGTATGTAACAATATAGGGAATGCAATAATAATGTACCATATAATGTAACAATAATGTACAACAATATTATGTATTTAACAATGCATGGAATGTAATAATAATGTACTATAGAATGTAACAATAATGTACAACAATATTATGAATGTAACAATATATAGAATGCAACAATAATCTCCAGCAATGTTATGGATGTAACAATAATGTACAACAATATTATGTATGTAACAATATAGGGAATGCAATAATAATGTACCATATAATGTAACAATAATGTACAACAATATTATGTATGTAACAATATAGGGAATGCAATAATAATGTACCATATAATGTAACAATAATGTACAACAATATTATGTATGTAACAATATAGGGAATGCAATAATAATGTACCATATAATGTAACAATAATGTACAACAATATTATGTATTTAACAATGCATGGAATGTAATAATAATGTACCATATAATGTAACAATAATGTACAACAATATTATGTATTTAACAATGCATGGAATGTAATAATAATGTACTATAGAATGTAACAATAATGTACAACAATATTATGAATGTAACAATATATAGAATGCAACAATAATCTCCAGCAATGTTATGGATGTAACAATAATGTACAACAATATTATGTATGTAACAATATAGGGAATGCAATAATAATGTAACAATGATGTACAACAATATTATGTACGTAACAATATAGGGAATGCAATAATAATGTACCATATAATGTAACAATAATGTACAACAATATTATGTATGTAACAATATAGGGAATGCAATAATAATGTACCATATAATGTTACAATAATGTACAACAATATTATGTATTTAACAATGCATGGAATGCAATAATAATGTACCATATAATGTAACAATAATGTACAACAATATTATGTATTTAACAATGCATGGAATGCAATAATAATGTACCATATAATGTAACAATAATGTACAACAATATTATGAATGTAACAATATATAGAATGCAACAATAATCTCCAGCAATGTTATGGATGTAACAATAATGTACAACAATATTATGTATGTAACAATATAGGGAATGCAATAATAATGTAACAATAATGTACAACAATATTATGTATGTAACAATATAGGGGAATGCAATAATAATGTACCATATAATGTAACAATAATGTACAACAATATTATGTATGTAACAATATAGGGAATGCAATAATAATGTACCATATAATGTAACAATAATGTACAACAATATTATGTATGTAACAATATAGGGAATGCAATAATAATGTAACAATAATGTACAACAATATTATGTATGTAACAATATAGGAGGGAATGCAATAATAATGTACCATATAATGTAACAATAATGTACAACAATATTATGTATTTAACAATGCATGGAATGTAATAATAATGTACTATATAATGTAACAATAATGTACAACAGTATTATGAACGTAACAATATATAGAATGCAATAATAATCTCCAGCAATGTTATGGATGTAACAATAATGTACAACAATATTATGTATGTAACAATATAGGGAATGCAATAATAATGTACCATATAATGTAACAATAATGTACAACAATATTATGTATGTAACAATATAGGGAATGCAATAATAATGTACCATATAATGTAACAATAATGTACAACAATATTATGTATGTAACAATATAGGGAATGCAATAATAATGTACCATATAATGTAACAATAATGTACAACAATATTATGTATGTAACAATATAGGGAATGCAATAATAATGTACCATATAATGTAACAATAATGTACAACAATATTATGTATTTAACAATGCATGGAATGTAATAATAATGTACTATAGAATGTAACAATAATGTACAACAATATTATGAACGTAACAATATATAGAATGCAACAATAATCTCCAGCAATGTTATGGATGTAACAATAATGTACAACAATATTATGTATGTAACAATATAGGGAATGCAATAATAATGTACCATATAATGTAACAATAATGTACAACAATATTATGTATTTAACAATGCATGGAATGTAATAATAATGTACTATAGAATGTAACAACAATGTACTATGTTTAATAATGCTACAATACTATTCTAATTATAAACCGCACGCATTAACAAGATAGTATTAAATTTTGTATATGACAAACCCATGGAAGACACTGGTAAGTTTTAAACCTGTTCTTAACTTAGTATTGATAAATTAGTTATCAAATATGTTGTGCACTACTGATGAATTTATGAGTATATTATATCAATATAAATGAGTCAGAATGTACATTTTGTTTTGCTACTTTTAGGTAAATTGATAATGTTTTTAAATAATCTTCTATTTTTGACTTTTCGAAAGGCTCGCGCCCCCATGTAGTATTGTTACGCCCCCCCCCTAGGTGGGTGCGTCCCACAGTTTGAGAAACGCCGACTTAGTTAAATGATAACTTCCATATTTTTGAAAATGTGAAATGCTGACATCTTCCATGATTTCCTTGGGTACTGTGATATTTACTTCTACAATTATACAGTGAAAAAAATTTTTACTAGCGTGAGCTTGCATACCCGTACTAATAAGCACTCAAAAATTCAGTAGATCACTTTGCTAATTTAGTTTAAATTAACGTATTTTGTGAAAATTATGTCACCTAACTTTGACTCTCAAAAAACAAAAATAAAAACCCGAAAAATATTATACATATTACCCTACGCAAATTATTTAAAAAGATGAATCGGTACCAAAATGGGACAGATCTTGCTATTTCTCTAGTCATAACAACTATCACCAACATTTGCAACAAAATGAATTAAGCTCAACATCCTGAAACTAAGCAATAAATTTTAAAATAAAACAGAAAATATTTTTGTAACATAATTAAATAAAATCTCCAACTAAATCCCAATTTTATCTCAAAATAGATTTAATTCATCGCTTCTGTGAAATTACATAAATTTAGATGATGTTTTCTCTTAGTAAATTACTTCTTAATTTAATTTCTGGTTGCATTTATTTATTTGTTTATTTAATGATTTATTTTGCCTCGTTTTTTAGAAAATAACGTCAGGGAATTTGCTAACATATCTTTTCGAGTACTGTTTCTTTTGCTTCTGTCTTAATTGTTTTAGACAAATATAGAGAATAATCTCTTCTAATATAAATCTATTGTTGTTTATTGAAATGTTTGTTGACAAGTTCCTTTTAAACGGTTCCTTTTCACTAAGTAAGAAATTAGCATAATTGTTTCTCATTATCCCTCCTTCCCCTAATCTTGTAGAGCCCTTGTTCGAAAACTCAACGCTTTTCATTTCTAATTAAATACTGCGATTTATGTTCCTTTCCGATTATTAATTTCTGCTACAAGTATAATTTCAACTCAAAAATTTATCTCTTTTAATTTTAAATTCTTAGAACAATATCAAGTATATTTCATACATTAAAAGTAATGAATTTCGGAATTCAGAGATAAATTAAAAAATGAAAGATACTGTATATTGATAAAAATAATATATATATATATATATATATATATATATATATATATATATATATATATATATATATATATATATATATATATATATATATAGTTTGAAACTATTCAAATACGTAAGAGCTACAAAACCCTGGGGGGAACTATGAATAAACCTATATTTTTTTCTAATGAAACAAAGGAACAATGAATCCCTGGTGAATATTACAAATAAACTTAGAAATGATTCCTAAGAATTGGGATGGTAAACGGGCCAAATCGTACTGCAAAATGTATGGTGTTCAAAGCTACGGCTATCGTCAGGCCCTTTGCCAAGATGAATTTCGTGGGTCTCGATCTAGCCTTTGAACAAGTAGCATTTGAGACAACTGCAACAAATCTACATCATTGGATGAATTAACTTATAAACCTAATTATTACTTCCAAGCATAACTCCATGCATACGAAGACAGTTTAAGACTTTTTGAGGCCCTGGACTACTGAGGAAAAGTAAACCACACCTGTGACCGATTTATAAAATATGGGGAATATGTTATCATTGAAGTGTATAATTCAGTTATTTCATGAAATAACTAGACAAATCAGTTACAGTATATAATAGATATAAATTTTCATACTTTACCTAGTTGTTCCATAAAATATCTAAAGAATGAAAAACAAACAATTTCAAAGGGTTTTTTTTTCAATTAATTGATCTTAAATAGCTAAAATCTCTCGAAAAATACATTTTATCACTATTGAGGATGATTAAGCGATAAAAAATAAGGAAAAACAGATGATATAACTTACTATTGTTTATATTGCTAACATAACAGAAAGAAAGAAAAAGAATATAATGTAAAAAATAGTTATATTTATAAATACCAAAGAAAAAAATACATATACACTGGGAAGAAAAACTGTTGCTTCTCTTGAAAACATTGTGTTTAAACTTTTGCCAACAAATATGTAAGATAATATGAATTTAAATTTTTTGAGACAACTTTGACTTTTCATTATATATTAGAACAAGGATTGTTGTGATGATACTTTGAATTGTACTGCCTATTATTTTAGAAGTAGGCAGACTTTTTAATATTACACATTTTCTTACACGAGCACTTTTGAAATCCTTTTCGCTCTGGGGCAACAGATCGAAGCGGTGTGCCAATATTCGGAACTTCTTCAGTGGAAATTAATTTTCGCTCACACATACACTGAACACACACATACTGAGTAATCGTTATTCTATAGAATACCTAGTTAAATTGTAAAATTCAATAATTTTATATACTGAATTGTTCAGTTTTATTTCGTGAAATACCTAATTTTCTAATCCTAGTTATTAAAGTTCTCTAACGAATTTCACACTTTAATGGTAACATATACAGTGAGCCACAAAAGTGTTAGTACACTTGCAATTTTCTATAAAATTTAATGTTTTTGACGACTAAAAATTAATATATAGGATTAGTAATTTTTAATACTATCTACTTTTTGTACTTAATGAAATGTTATAATCAATTTTTAAAACTTAGTATAACTTTTTTTTTGAAAAATTAATAAACAAAAAACTACAAAAAAAAAATTACCACAAAAGTTTTCGTACACCCAAACATTTTGGGATAAATTATTTTGATAAAAAAATCGTCTGCCACTTTTTTTTTCATTTTTACATAGTGGCGACATACAAAAACTCGTTTTAGTAAATCTTAGTTGGTTTTCTAAAAAAATATTCCAAAATATTCTATTTTATGTGAAAATGGCTTGTAGTCGTGAAGAGACAATGAAAAACATTCGAAAAATGATTATTTTTTTATTTAAATCAAAATAAATCCGTTCGAAACATCGCTAAATTAGTAAATAATCCACATTCGACGGTGCAATGTGTAATAAAGCGTTTTAAAAAAGAAAATAGAATTGAAAATAAGCCAAGAAAGGGACACCCAAAGAAGCTAACTCGATGTGATCAACGATTTATTGATCGAAAATTCATCAAAACTCCACTTGAAATGCTGTAAAAGTTTCTACAGAATTAGCTGAAAGATGTTCTACCTCAATTTCATCTCAAACTGTTCAAAGAGTTCGTCGATCAGACGGATTACACGGACGTTGAGCTCGAAGAAAATTTTTTGTAAGGGCGAAAAATAGACCGCTTCGACTTTCCTTTGCAAATCCATGAAAAATATGCCAGAAACGTATTGGAACAATGTCCTATTGGTAGATGAGAGCAAATTCAATATTTTTGGCTCTGACGGACGCATATAGTATGGAGAAGAAAAACGACGACCTGAATCCCAAGAATCTAATTGGATTAGTGAAGCATGGAGGTGGAGGTATTCTTATGTGGGGGTATATGTCAGCTTCAGGATTAGGTAGTTTGGTATTAATTGATGGTATTATGAATCATGAACATTATTTATGTATTTTAAAGGACAATTTAAAAATATCTGCCCAAAATTTGGGTATTAGAGACGATTTATTTTTTTATCAAGATAATGACCCCAAACACACAGCTCAGCGTACGCCTCTGGTGTCTCTATAGCACCATCCCAGTCTCCTGATTTGAACCCAATTGAACATATTTGGAGAGAACTTGAAGTTAGAGCGAAAAAACATGACATAAAAACAAAACAGGAACTAAACACTGTAATCGCAAAAGAATAGAGAAGCATCGAGCATGAAATCCACACCAAAACGTTTAAAAGCTATAGTGAACGCAAAAGGATATCCTACTAAGTATTAAATTAAGAAAAAAATACAATATTTAAAGATAATTTGAGATTTTTGTTAAGTGTACGAAGACTTTTGTGGCATAATTTTTTTGTAGTTTATTGTTTATTTTTTTTTAAGTAAAAGTTATACTATGTTTGAAAAATTGATTATGTTATTCCATTAAGAAGAAATTGTAGATATTATTAAAAAACTACAAATCGGATACATTAATTTTTAGTCGTCGAAAACATTAAATTTTACAGAAAATTGCAAGTGTACGAGCACTTTTGTGGTTCACTGTATATAAAAAAAATGTTCTGTAAATAATCCATAATAAAATGAAAAATTTTAGAAAATTCGCTTCCTATATTTTAAATTTAAATTCTCAAAGTAATTAAGTATGTCTTCAAAATGAACAGTTTAATGTATACGTTGCCAAATACTCGAACATATGTTAACCCATATAAAATAAACGTGCGCGACTTACAATCTCACAAACCTAGACACAAACTTATTTTTCTGCCACCTTTTGACTAAATGAGTAATGAGGAAATATCGCAATATTCCTGGGGCTTGATACATACAAGACACAAAAATGCGGTCTTGCAAGAGTTGGTAGAAGCAATACAACTCGAAAATTCAAATTCTCAAACCCGAAAATAACATTTGATATGTTTCGGAATAACATTTCACGATTCAAAATTCAGATGATGATCTTATCGAAGACGTCTCTAGAATGAGGCAAGACTCTCCTTCAAGCTGAGGCACTGGACCTTTTCCCAGTTGGCTAATAATTTAAGGTAGGGGTGTCCAACGCGCGATCACCGCATGTGGCTCTCCAGTGCGTAAGTTGTGGCCCACCGACTCTTTTTTTTAAAAAAAAATTTAAATTTCAGGTTTTTAATTTTTTTTTCATTTTGAAATTTATTTAAGGGAATATATATATATATAAATCTACAATGATTTTGCTTGTTAACTGTTCTTGTTCTAAAATAAATCCTTTTTGATAATAGAAACGTGTCCTTTAGATTAAAATAGATTTATATTTTAGCAAACAGTTATGCTTGATTTTACAGTAATAAATTCCGAATTGCATTGGGCGTATCCTTTACCATGGAAGAAAAATGATTTTCTATGTGTACGACTTTTATTTCTCCTCCACCTTTTATATTTGGAGTGCCCAAAAAGCAAGATGCAGCCAGAGATGTTTTTTAAAGTTAAAAAAATATTATTCAGGACGGTTCAGATAAAATGCAATGTATACTTAATCGTTTGAGAATGACAGCCGAATCAAATTTCAACAATGAGTAACAAAAGATCAATTCAAAAGGAACTCCGTAATTTTCAAGAAAAGAGCAACTGTAACATTTAAACTTTACTTAATCATTTCATTATTATGTTATATAAACATTATTATATTATCTATGTCTGTATACATGAAAAATAATGAAAACAATAATAATAATTTATTTTGTTTTACTGACATATTTGTATGTGCGGCCAGCGAGATTATGACGTTCTTCCCAAGTGGCCGCAAGGTAATTTGGGTTGGACACTCCTGCTTTAAGGTATCCAACTATCCTAAAATTGTGATTTTTTTCAAAAATTGACAAATTTTTTTTATGATTTAATTTCATAGGCCAACTTATTAGATTAATAAAAATACCAAGTGTTTTATTTTTCATTCACTAGAACAATCACTACAAGTGTTTTAGTAACAGCAGTTGTCAAAACTTTACACAAAATGGCAAATTTTAAAATGCATTTCACTCGATATGTCTTTTTTTTTTTTAAGAGTTAAAACGGGGCGCGATTGTCCAAAAAGTTTTTAAAAAATTTTCTGAATTTTTGTGTAGCTGTAGAAGTGTTTTGACTTTCAGATTTATCAATCACAGTTTTATCTCAAAATTTACAGTCCTTTGTGTGAATATAATCACTGTTCTTTTAAGCAATATATTATAATCACTAAGATAAAGTGATCTGGTTTATGTAAAAATTAAAATATCTCTTATCCTGAAAGTCACTTCAAACACTAATAATAAAGTAACAGTTCAAAGTTGAAAAATTTAGAATTTGTTCATAAAAAATTGTTGTACAGAGCGAGCCCCATTTATGTAATTTTTTCTACATTTTTATCATTTTTTCCCATTTTAATAATAACAATGTTTTTTATGTTTTCAATTTTAGAATTTTTTCCTTCAAATATACTAAATAAATCTAAAAATCTCCATATCTCCATTTTTTTTTAAAAAAGTTGTCGCAAGTAGTCAGATACTTTAAGACATCCTTGGATGCAAATGATTTTTTGGCTTTAACAACTAAATAAAATTAAACAGTAGTGATAATAGATATACAATGCGTGTACTCCCCATTGTTAGGACATTTAAAATTAATTATATAAAAAGGGAATAATAATAAGTATGTAAAATATAATAGTAATAATTGCATAAAAATAATAAGCGTGTATAATAATAAATATATGAAATATAAGAATATTGTATATAAAGTATTTTAGACATTTATATTAGTACCTTGAAAAAAACAGAGAGAGCTTATTTAAGGTCCTAATACCAGATGTTAATAAATGTTAATTTTCAAAGTTATGTTAAATTTAAAAAGTATTCGAGTACCTTAAAATTACAGTAAAATTATCAAAAAATACTTTCAGGCTTAATGCTGTAGGCCAATAAATTAACTTTATAAAAGTGCTAAATTTATTTTTTTACTATTATAAAAAAATCACATTTTTCTTTGTAAGACCAGATTGTGATTTTATTAAGAAACAGGGATTTCTGAAAATGTTATGAGGATAATTAACTTAAATTTTTTATGCATATTTTATTGTTTAATTCCTTGAAGCGATATCAATACTCTCTCAAGATAACTTTGCAATCGCCTACACCGATGGTTCCTCAGACAGATCCCTCAGCAATGGAGGTGCCGGAATCATCTTACTCCTCCCAGATGGTAATAACTACAAACACAAAATTAACACAGGCATAATCGCCTCAAACTTCACAAGTGAACTCGTGGCAATTAGAGAGGCCCTTATATTATATCAACAAAACCCACATGTTATTGATTCTACAGAAGGATTAGTAATCTTCTCAGATTCTCTAAATTAGCTATGGAAGCCATAAGAAACGGAGAGACCAACATCTCCTGTGATATTATTACCCTTCTAGAACAGCTGCACAACAAAAGAAAATCCTGTATCCTGCAATGGATACCCGCACATGTCAACATTGAGGGTAATGAATGTGCAGATATATACAGCCTCTCTCTCTCTCTCGCCAAAGAAGCTAGAGACATCGAACATAAGTGCACCACCATCACACTTGATGATGCTAACGCAGTAGCCAAACATAGAATTATGAATCACACTTTTAAAAAACCCCTAGTTACGGAATTTGACTGTCCCCGAATTATAACATCCACAATTGCCAGATTGAGAACTGAACACCTTAAGGGCATGAAGATTCACCCAGACAAGACAAGATCATATGTTCAATGCAAACACTGCCCAGATCTTCAACTCACGCCCAATCACATCTTGGAATGCCCAACCGTCGCAACAAAGTTGCTTAAAATGGGAATGATCCCTCTGATGGACTCTGCAGGAAATCCTGTATAGCCCTGATGCTCCTAGAATAGCAGAGGAAGTGATCAAGACTTTCGACGGAATTTAGTGATATTTACTGCATTTATTCATGGACACGAGGACAGCAACAACATTGTTTAATTCCTTCTGTAATCATTTCGGTGACAAGCCTGCGAATTTCAATTCCTAGGTCACCACTTGACAGTGGGTGTATTCGGTGACAACCCGTCCGCAGCTACACCATGCATGTCTTAGACGACTGAAACGAGACTCCTATTCAGTTCATTCATTAAGGGCTTTTATTCAAGCCCTTTGTTGCTTGTGACTTACAGAAGTAGGAGCCGCTGCATTACTTTTTGGCTTACAATTTTGAAACACATCGCATCATTATTCATTTTAAATTTTACTTCTTACACAAATCTATTTGGCGTTTTTAAATTATTTTAAATGACGACTATATAATAAAAAAGTTGAATTTTTGGAAAAAATTAAAATATTTCTTATCTTTTAGGTTCATAAAAAAAATAACAATGTATCTTACAAATGTTACAAAATGAAAATTCTTTCATATAAAGGGTGTTTTTTTTAGAGGTATAGAACTTTAAATTGCAATAAAACAACGATGTATTATTCGATTGACATGATTTTTTTATTCGAAAGATAATCTTGTGGCATTACATTCTAATAATGATTTCTGGCATAGGACTGCTACGGCTGGCTCGGATGTAGTCCAATCTGGACGTCCAATTTTCGATGACTTATTCCAACATTTGTGGCCGTATATCGGCAATAACACGGCGAATGTTGTCTTCCAAACGGTCAAGCGTCTGTGGCTTATCCGCATAGACCAATGACTTTACATAGCCCCACAGAAAATAGTCTAGCGGTGTTAAATCACAAGATCTTGGAGGCCAATTCACAGGTCCAAAACGTGAAATTAGGCGGTCAACAAACGTGTCTTTCAATAAATCGATTGTGGCACGAGCTGTGTGACATGTTGTGCCGTCTTGTTGGAATTACAGCTCCTGGACATCATGATTGTTCAATTCAGGAATGAAAAAGTTAGTAATCATGGCTCTATACCGATCACCATTGACTGTAACATTGTGGTCTTCATCGTTTTTGAAGAATGATTCTACCAGCCCATAAAGCGCACCAAACAGTCTGTTTTTCTGGATGTAACGGTGTTTCGACATACACTTGTGGATTAGCTTCACTCCAAATGCGGCAGTTTTGTTTGTTGACGTAGCTATTCAAACAGAAGTGCGCTTCATCGCTAAACAAAATTCGCTGATGAAAATCGACCATTATTTTCGAAATAAAATTGCACAATTTGAAAGCGTTGTGTAGGCGTGAGTCTATACATGATGAATTGCCAAATCAAACTGAGAATAAATCACTTGACAGCTGTTAAATCGGTAGCCATCTTGGAAAGTAATGCCAACTTAAACTTCTATACCTGGAAAAAAAGCACTCTGTACATTTTACTCCCAGCTGACCAGGTTTAAGTAATTTTGTTATACATTGTCAGCAATTTTTCCCATTTTTCATGTTTTCTCTTTGTACATACACACTTTTAGCCTTTCTCTTATATAGTTTACTAAATAACTTTGAGTTATTTCACTAAAAAATACTCATATCTGTTTCTTTTTTTAAATAAACATTTTCATATGCAGTCGAATACTTCATGAGGGCTTAACAAAATATTGATCCTCATACACTTATTCCTTATTGCATACTAAAAAGTAAGGTATTTATTGCATTTAAACCAGTGTTCCTCAAACTGTGGGGTGCGCCCCCCTTGGGGGCGGCGATAACTCTACAAGGGGGCACGAGCATATTGAAAAATCGAATATAAAAGGTTATTTTAAAAAAATATTAATTTACTGAAAGTAAACAAACAAAATACTTTCTGATATAATAAAATATAGAATACACTTATTAATGTGTACTGTACACACAATGCATATTTTAATATAACTTAACAAGACTTCGTTAAGAACAAGTTTGATAATTATCAGTCACCCCATGGGCTTGTATTAACACTTATTTTGATAATTTGTACGGTTTATAAATAATTCCTTAACTGCCGAATAAAAATTACGCGATTCACTCCCCACCGTTTACCACGTAGACGAGTGTATTTTGGTGTTTTTTTGAAGGGGAAAAAATAAAAAGTAAATCCTCTGAAATAAATAAATTCTTCGCAAACATTATGACGGTTCTTTTATAGCATTCCAAAGCCGTCGGAATAATTTTATGGATAGCACTGCACAGTAAGATCGCACTTCGGAAAGACGTATATCTAAGTCCAGAAAATTAATGTTTTGGCTGAACGAGACGTTTTTATACGTTGGTGGCACATAAGAGATTAAAGTTGAATTGTAGCTGTAGTCTCACAGTATAGTATTATTCAATTCAATACATTGCTATTGTATGGACGGGGGCACGATGAAAATGATGATTGAATAGTGGGTCGCGTATATTGAACGTTTGAGAAGCACTGATATAAACAATTGTAAAATTGAAGAAAAACATTTTATTCTATTGCACATAAATGGAGGAAAATCTTTTTTTCCTTAAAATAAGCAAAATAACTTTCAAGCAGATCATGTAAAAATATTTTTAAAAAAACTCCATGTGTTCACACACCACAAGCATGAAAATAAACAAAATTCCTCAGAAAAATAAATTCGTCATATTCATTTCATCTAATTTGTAAAGGATTATTTCAAATAATGTATTATTGTTCTATCAATGGTATCAAAGCTCTAGTCTACTTCAAATATTCTAAAAATTAAAACTCCAACTACTTAGCTTAAATATATCCATAGCACTTTTTAAAAATAGTGATTACAGCCAGTTAACCTAAATCTTTCCAGAAACTATCTGTCAGTTTTCTGCTATATTATTTGAACTAACTCCCCAAACATCTGAAAAGTTCCGTTCCCTTAAATGATGAGAGAACCAATATTTACTGTTCGATTTTGAAAAGGCTCGTCTCTCTTCATTAAATAGACTTCTCTCTGAATATCTCGCTCAAAATGTAAAATTTTAATTTAAGTTGAAGGAAGACCGCTTCTCTATTATGATGATGAGAACTCGTTCCTAAAGTTCAAATTCTTGAATATCCTGAAATCCATACATTACTGTGGAAGAGAAAATAATTTTAAAATCCAGAATCAGAAAATTCGGTTTAGGTCAAGGCGTAGTTTGATCTATTTCTGAACGAGAAAATGAATTCCAGTTTTCTGAATTTCTTCTCAGTTTAAGATATTACTGTATTAAAATCATATTATCAAAGTGTTTTATTTTATAAAATGATGCGATACTGGTATAAATAATAAGTCTCTATTCTTACATTGGAAATACTTAAGTTATCCGAGCACGTTACAATGGTAAAATTCGGACAAAAGACATATTTTTTGTTTATCACTTTTATGAAAAATGCTATCTTTTGGATTTACAAAACATACTTTGTTTTCTTTCTACGTTACCTAGAGGCTAAGTTAAAATCCTTTTATAAACTTAGAAAAACAAGAAGAGGTTCTTTAATCTACCAGAATAGGACATTTTTAAATTGCTCACAAAGTCTGTCAATGCGAGTTTGATTGCTCAAAATATAACAAACCTATTTTTATAAAACGTTTTAAGCCTAATATTAATATTTTTTCCTAGAGAATATATTGACACAAGTCTTTCTTGATGTTGGTATTTTTCCCATTAGCGTATGTAACTTAAATCGTATTTATATTAAGAGTATAAACAATGCTAACATTGAATTATTTAGAATAATAAAATGCATTATGTCACTAAAAATACTTTGTTATGTTATAAAAGGAAGAGCAATATTCCACCGTATAGTAATAAACATAAAGTGTTATGTATTCTCAAAAAACTGCAGCTTTATTTAAAAGATTTCATGGATCCACAGACTACTTTCTTTTTCTCTTTTATGTACAAAAATTATGGTTTATCTCTGTGCTGCATAAAGTTGATCTCAACATTTGACTCGAATTATATCAATTCCAAATTCCCTTTTTTTTGGAAAGATTACTCGTTATTTTGAATTTTTCCACTTAAATTCTCCTTCTACATCTTAAAATAACTTTTGTTTCATGTTTCCCTAATGCAATATAATACACAACATTAATAACTTAAAATCGATATTTAATGTTAATTTACTGTAAGAAGAAATTTTTATATGTTTTCCAAAAATGATTTTAAAAAGGAATTTTACAAAACATTTTGCATTCATTCTCATTTATAAGAACAAAGAACACTTAACACTATGTGTTCGAAAATATTCTATTGATCTATGTGTTAATTATCTTGTTGATATCTAGTGCAAAATAGATTAAATACATAATAAATTGATTTTAAGTTATCAGATTTCTTTCGAAAGAGTAATAGAACAGTAAGTAAAGAGGTTTTCTCCAATTTGACCTTTTAGAAAGAGTATTGATTTACCCGAGAAAAAAAGTCTCCAATTATACAATTTTATATTCATTTTGATAGTTTACCATCAATCAATATTGGGTACATATTTATTTCTTATATATGCATAGTCATATATATATATATATATATAAGAACATTTCCTAAAGTCAAAATATTATTGAAAAATTTTACTGTATATCCAATATTTATTTTAATTGGTACAAACTATATGTTTTTTACTTAAAAACCTTAAGTTCATTTTTCTTTTATAGTGTTTTTAACTCATCTATAATAATCAAGTCAATAAATCTTTGCGCTGGCTTCCGCAGTTATTGCTGCATGCATTTTAAGTTTCGTTACCAAATGCTTATAGTTAAATTGGACTCTATTTTTTTTTTTCATATTGTTTAAAACAAAATCAATAATACTTCAAATTAATTACAAGCGATAAGTTCAATTAATGCATGCTTAGTTATATACGTAATTAAATCATTCGTTATCGCTCATGGCCGACAGTTTTGTTGAAGAGTGCGTAAATATTTTACGAGTATTAGTTACTTAATATATTCACATTTGTTATTGGTGCTGTAGGAAACGTAAGCCACATATAGAACGAACTATGCTACAACATATTTATAAATACTATTAGATGAAATGCAACAAAAGTGGTTTTGTGTATTATGTCAGGATTAAATTATTACATTGATCAAATATTATCCAATATATTTATATGTTACCGTTAAAAAGTATAATTCAGTTATTTCATAGAATAAGGAATTTCCTAAAACAACTAGATTAGTTAGTTAAAGTATATAATAGATGAAAGTTTTCATACTTTACTTATTTATTCATTAAATAGCTAATTATTCTACGAAATAACTAATGATAGACCGTTAAAGTGAAAAATAAAAATTTCAATTCAATTTATTTCAAAAATTAATTAATCATAAGTATCTAAAACATATAAAAAATACATTTTATCGCTATTATAGATGATCAATTGATAAATAATAAGGAAAGAAGATGATACAATTTAATATTAATCATATTGCTAAAATTAGTTAAATAGAAGGAAAATAAAAAGAATATATGCTTGGCATCTATTACTGGCACAATTAACTTTTCTACTCCTTGAGCTTCAAGAATATTATAATGTTGGAGTTAACAATAGTCACGGAGAAGATTTTTCTGTATTGTTTTAGCACTTTTTTTTTCTTTTACTAAGAAAGTTGACAATTTTTCATGAGTAAGTGCAACACTGCTTTCTTTTGTACCACACTTGTTTAATAAAGAGATTCAAATATCTTTCTTGCATTAAATATTTCTTAATTACAAGTTGGACTCTCACTTCCGTAGAAATAATTACTTGAAACCAGGTTTCAAAATATTTGTTAAGGTATCCGACTACTTTCGGAACAGACATTTTAAAAAAAGCGCATAAATGGATAATTTTCATGATATTTAGTGTTAATTAGATTAGGATGCATATACAAAATTGTTTTATGAACATTTTGACAAAAAAATAATTTAAGTCCAATATTTTGAAAAAAAAATAATTTAGAATAATCTTTTTTTTTCAAAATGTTCTCCTTTTGTGAAAAATGCTTCTATATTTTAAGGTTTTGTCTGTATATAGCCCAGAACTTTTTTACAGAGGCTCAACTAGAATTTTTGAAAAATTGCTCCTCTCTGATTCTAGCTAAGCCTCTGTAGAGAGGTCTGAGATAGATACAAGCAAAACATTATTATAACAGTAGCATTTTTCACAAAAGGAGAACATTTTGAAAAAAAAGATTAGTCTAAGTTAATTTTTTACCAAAATATATTGTATTTAAATAATTTGTTTATCAAAATGTGCTCCAAACAATTTTATACATGTATTCTAGTCTAAGTCACTAAGTGACTAAATATCATGAAAATTATCCATTTCCGCACTTGAGCAAAATCATGGTTCTGAACGTAGTCGGATATCTTAAGGTATCCGACTACGTTCGGAACCGTGATTTTACAAAAGTGTATAAATGGATAATATTTATGATATTTAGTGTCACTTAGATTAGGAAATGTATGTAAAATAGTTTTAAGAATAGCATTACAATAACAATTTATTTAAGTACAATATTTTGACAAAAAAATTAGCATAGATTTTTTTCAATTTCAAAATATTCTCCTTTTGTGAAAAATGCTTTTATTATAATAATATTTTGCCTGTATATGGCTCAGACCACCGTACAGAGGCTAAACTAGAATTTTGAAATATATAACTTTGAAATGGGTTTACCCATGTCTTACGACAACAAAGGGGAGAAATTTTAAGAAAAAAACGCCGATAATTATTTCAATTGGATGTATCTCTAAAAATAATGTGAATTTTTCGAAAATCATAGTTGAGCCTCTGTACAGTGGTCTAAGCTTTATACAGGCAAAATATTTTTACAATAGAAGCATTTTTCACAAAAGCAGATCATTTTGAAAAGATTATTCTAAGTTCACTTTTTGCCAAAATATTGTATTTAAATAAGTTTTTTTTATAATGTTCTTAAAACCATTTATACTTGTATTCTAATCTAAGTGACATGGAATATCATGAAATTCATCCATTTATGCGCTTTTTTTAACTCACGGTTCCGAACGTAGTCGGATACCTTAATAATCCAGAATGTAAAACGCTAATATAATTATTCCACCTGAATTCTACGTTTAAACGCCACGGAAAGAAAAAGGTCCACACCTACGTCATTTCAAAGCAGCCATAGATGGTATCTAAAATCGGTTCAAAGAATTTTTGAATGCCGTATTTTATAATTTAAAAATCAAGTAATCGCTTTTTGATAGAATACCTAAACAAGAGTCGAATTCAATAATTTTAAATACTTTAACTGATTTGTCTAGCTATTTCATGAAATACATTGTTATTCTATGAAATAACGGATTTCACACCTTAATCGTAACATATATATACAGAGAGTGAGAAATATTTAAATAAATGGTTTATTCTTTTTATTGAGATTACTACATACTATAAATAATTATTGCATTGAAATTATTTTCCATTACTTAGATTTGAATTCACATATTCGTTATTTTTACAAATCATTTTAGTTACATGTATAACGAGAAGCGTGGGAAGAAGAAAAAACTTATTAAAACTAAAGAAGATATTCCCAAAATGTGCGATAAAATTTATAAGCACAAAAAGGTCCAGAGTAAGCAAATTAAATATAGACCTGTTGAATGGAAACATTGCGTATAAATTGCAGTAAAGGCAGCGTATCAATACACAAAAGTAATAATGCCAAATGTAAAAACAGAGGTACCATAATGTTTTTTTTTACTGCTGAATTTTTGTAAAATAGTCGTTCGATAGTGCAAACTTTCAGCAATTCACGTACATTTCAGGCAGTGACTGACGTATGACGACCAGATATTCATCAGGATATATAAGGTGATCAACCGTTCTCGTTTAGGGGGGAAAGTCATCCTATAGACTCTGGTCCTTCCTCGAAAAGTGTCCTCCAACTCGTCTTCCTTCTCAATATGTTAATACTGATCTGTTAATCTCTGTACTAAGAGACGAACCAAACATGTGTGCAATATGTCGAATAATGGTCTGAAACAAATATCACAGAAAATAACAGTTTTTAATGGTATTTTTCGACTTAATCGCAAGTAAATTGGGCAGATGTAGAAAATTGTGTTGAGGTTTTTTATCGAAAGAAATATCTAATACTAAAATCGATGACAATTGTCTGTTTGAAGAAGAAAGAAGACTGAATGCATTTTTAAATTCTAATAGTATAAAACAACTGGAAAATCAACATGTTGAAGTTGATGAAAGATGGGTGAAAAAGATTAAACTCTTTAAAAAATGAATACATTCCACATTAAGGTATCCGACTACTTGCGACAACTTTTTTTGAAAAAATGGAAATATGATGATTTTTTTGTGATTTTTAGATTTATTTAGTTTATTTTAAGGAAAAAATCTTAAAATTGAAAGCAGAAAAAAAATTATTATTATTAAAATGGGAAAAAACTGGTAAAAATGCACAAAAAATTACATAAACGGGGCCCGCTCTGTACAAAATGTTTATGAGAAAATTCTCAATTTTTCAATTTTGATGTGTTACTTTATTATTCGTGTTTGAAATGACCTTCAGGATAAGAGATATTTCAATTTTTACAAAACCTAGAGCACTTTATCATAGTGATTATACGAAATTGCTTAAAAAGAAAGTGATTATATTCCCATAAAGGACTGTAAATTTTAAAATAAAGCAGCGATTGATAAATCTGAAAATTAAAGCACTTCTACTGTTATACATGACATACACAAAAAATTTCAGCAAATTATTTTCAAAACCTTTTGAGCAATCGCTGTCCCTGTTAGAACTTTTCGCAAAAAACCCATTTCGAGTAAAACGCATTTTAAAGTTTGTCATCTTGTGTAAAGTTAAGGCATCTGCTTTTACTAAAACACTTGTAATTTTTGTTCTAGTGAATGGAAAATAAAAAACTTGGTAGTTTTATTAAGCTTATATGATGGCCTATAAAATAAAATCATAATCAAAATTTGTCAATTTTTGAAAAAAATCATGATTTTAGGGTAGTCGGATACCTTAATTAATAGTTATTCTTGTTGAACTTACGTTGTGTGTGTGCTCCCGCGCAACTAATTCAGCAGTTGAAATAGTATTATTTTTCAGCTGGTAATGATTTTTGGACAAGTGAGGAATCAAGATTGAATGTTAATATATTAGCTACAGAGTTTACCTAAAATTGGGTAAGAAGGATATTTTTTGCTTAAAAATTTCCGATGTATTAGAAAATGACATGTCGACAAAAAAAAAAGCATTCAATGGAAAAGTACTCGTTAAGGTATCCAACTACTTGTGACAACTTTTTTTTTGAAAAAATGGAGATATGGGGATATTTTTGTGATTTTTAGATTTATGTAGTATATTTTAAAGAAAAATTTGTAAAATTGGTAACAGAAAAGAAAATTAAAATTATTAAAAGGGGAAAAAAGGAGAGAAAATGTACAAAAAATTACATAAATGGGGCCCAACTCTGTACAAAACCTTTTTAAAGAAATTCTCAATTTTTCAATTTTAATGTGTTATTTTGTTATTCACGTTTCAAATGACCTTCAGAATAACGAATATTTGAATTTTTAGAAAAACTACAGCACCCTATCTTAGGGGATTATATGAAATTGCTTAAAAACAGTGATTATATCCACATAAGGGACTGTAATTATTGAAATGAAACAGTGATTGATAAATCTGAAAATCAAAGCACTTTTACTGTTATACAAATCATACACAAAAAATCTCAGCAGATTATGTTCAAAACTTTTTGAGCAACCGCTGTTCCCGTTTGAGCTTTTCGAAAAAAAAACCATTTTGAGTAAAACGCATTTTAAAGTTTGACATCTTGTGTAAAGTTATTGCACCTTTTATTAAAACACTCGTAGCGTTTGTTAAAGTTAATGGAGAATGAAAAGCTTGATATTTTTATTACGCAAATAAGATGGCATATAAAATAAAATCATAAAAAAAATATCAATGCTGGAAAACAAATCACGATTTTAGGATAGTGGGATTCCCTAAAGCAAATATTTAGAAGTGTAATTAGCGTATTTTTGTTTGAATTAATAAAATGTTTCATACATATACGATGTAACTTTTTTCTTACATTTTTCGTCCTCCTTTTCATTGTAAAATAAACTGGTGACCTTAGAGTAAATTCATTTATTATATTTGCTGCCATTTATTGGTTTTTCTATAATGAGATCCAAAATAGAAAGTCTAATTATATCAAATCTGGGGAGAGTAGTGGTAAAAATAACAGGCCAATACAAAAAAAGCCCCATGAGAGAAATGCATGTTAATAGTTTCGGTTGTTGCATATTTCCATGTATATGCATCCCGGTGAAATTTTATAATTACTTATCCATACTACCTGTCAAAAAGTCTAAAAATGAATCACGATAATTTTGAAAACTATAAGAATCTTTCCCCATTGAACAATTTCCATGATTCACTGCTCACTATTTTCTTTGTGAAGATAGTTTATACGCACTTCTGTAGAATAAACACCAAAGAGAAAGATCAATTTACGCTCTTGAATACGGTGAGAAAATCGATTAAATAATTGCGCAGTGTGACGGGGTCACCCCAATCCTTTTTCTTTTATAATTATATTTACTGTATACGATAAAAATAATAATTCCAGTAAAAAATCTAACTAAGAGAAAGTAGACTTACCTTGTTTTAAGTACTTTTCAAATTTTCATTGATAGTTTGAGAAAAAAATGGAATCAAACTGAACTAAAAGATTTCAAATGTGTTTTAATTTATTAACGGACTATAACCGCACACACGTTTTCACTAACATTACAGGAATGATATTTGCACCCAAAACTCCCATATTTTGTTCAAGTTATTGTAAATTTATGGTCCTCTGATTATTGACAAATAACATGTTGAAATTTTTCATGCTTGTGGCTTTTTGACAGGGTGCAGTGTGTCTTGTGTTACACTTTTAATGTTATATTTTTCTTGATGGAGTTTTTTAGGTAGCATTTGAAAATTTCCCTTTCACCTCAAACATTGCATGCCCATAACTTTTCTGAAATTTACTTTCGGTATCATGATTAATATCCATTATTTCATCAGGTCCTTCTCTTGCTTGACCAGTTTCAACCAATATAGATAACACATGTTCATTTCTTTTTCAATTCCTACTATTAGCACACATTATCTATATATTAATTAATTTACTTATCTTGGCGGAATTCTCAATCGTTAATATAATACAATTTAAAGTGCTCAATTGAGCTGAATTTTTATGCACATGATTATTTTGGATTACAAAATAAGAATTTAAATTAATTAACAAAAATTAATTGATTTTAACTAATTATTTAAAGAATTAAAAATACGGCCACGTTAGCAACATTTTTGGCAACTTTTGTCAAAACTTGAAATAATGTTGTGACTTTCATATGTATATACATGTTTATATTAATTGTAACTATTTAATAAAAAGTAGCTAAAATAAAATTTTTCTATGTTGATCTAAGAAAGAATTGACGTAAAGAATTTTTTTACATTCATTTCTTTTTTATATTCTGTTCATTTACTTTAATAAACCATAATGAGTCGTACAGAAAATAAATCAAAACTAATATGTTCTTCACAGTGGGAAAATTTTGTCTGTTGATAGAAAATATTTTCGAACTAAAGTGATTGCATGGGGAACTCAGTCACCCCAAGTATCTTAATATTGTAAATAAACATTAGCCACTCCCAATAAAGAGGGAGATATATGACAAATACATCATTTTAGTTCCCATGAAGATTGTCATATAGGAGGATACTGACAAGAGATCATCGTTGATAAATAAACAGTTTTCGAGAATGATAATGGATTGACTTAGTACCACCGCACGTCCTCTATCAGGTTAACTGAAGGAAACTGATAATTATTTCCCGTCGTGTACTGTACTGAATCTACAAACATCTCAAAGAAAGTGTTGTAATCTAGAAGGAGGTATGTTTCTGTTGGTATGTATTTATCTCAAGAATAATATGAAGCAATAGAGAATAATGGTTATTTTTTAAACTTGTTTACTTACTGGGGACCAAGTTATTATTTCGATGATGAATTACTGTTTTCTGAAGGAGATGCCCTTTATTAAGTCGATGAAGTAAATGCTCATTTTTCAAAATGTGCTTTAAGATCAATGGAGACTCATTCCCGTTTTTTCATTTGATCTCTGGAAAATTCGGACTTCCCAACCATCTATTATCAAACTCAGTCTTCCACAGAATCTGTGGCCCGTAGTATAGATGATTTGGAGGGATTATACGGGTTTTCTGTTCATTAAGAGGATATCTTGGCGATATTTGTTATGATGAGTGGAACCAAAAATTTAAGCCCGAATCCGATAAAAGATAAAAAATGATGCCGTGTTAGGATTTACGTCAAAGGTGAAGCAATGAATTGTTAGATGTTGCTAATGTTTTGGTCTCGCAATGTACCATCTCAGTAAAGAAAAAAAATGAAATTTAATATTTTTGTAATTAATTAGTCTTACATGACAGTATCTTGATTGTAAAATATATGTAAAAATATTATTTGTAGTTATAATGAAAACATAATTTTAGTAATACATAAATAAATTACTGGAACTATAAAATGATCAGCACTTAGAAAAAAATGATTATCGTAGAATTTAAATTATATTTTAAGTCAAAGAAAATAATAAATATATATCTTTATAAAATACCGTATTTATTTGAAACCAAGCCGCCATCAATTCTGAGACGAACCCCAAATTCTCAAGAAGATTTTCAGAAGAATAAAGATAGCGTTAAATGGTTTATTGAGATCCAATTTTATAAAATTAAAACAAATTTAAAATGAGAAATAATAAGAAGAGAGAATAAAATTACTTATATTTTATCAGTATTATAAAATTTTGAATACAAACATGAACCTGTAATTGCTTTAAATAGCTGATCCAACAAATCTTTTAGCCTACGTTTCTAAGCCGCATCCGATTTTTAGTAGTAGTAACGTAAGGGGGGATTAGATTCGAGTAAATACGGAATTTATATGTTGCAGCGCTCCATAATACTTATAATTTTCATATGTGTTTAGTGCGAAAACGAAAGCCTTCATCCAAAGTAAATGAACAACTTTTCTCATTTCCAGTGTCAGTTCCTCTAGCAAATTAATTAACAATTTTTGAGGTATTTTCTAGAGATAGAACTAAAAGCTTCAACAGATGCACAATATTTTTTGTGTTACGATCAATTGAAATAATACCCGGGGTTTTTTGTTAAATGTTTTCTATACTCTCATGTATTAAAATATAAATAAACCAACTCATAATGTTAGTATAGATATAAAAAAAAATCACATTTCAAGATCCGTGGGGAAGTTTTCAATAAAAGTAAGCAAAATATTATTAACAAGGAAAAAATAACAATTAATATAAGAATTTCTTAAAGATATGTTGTTTTTTTTCTTCTTTCCTCTCCCCCCCCAAAATATTACTTTTTAATACAGTGGGTGATCGGTTAACGAACAAATTGGTTAACGAACACTTTCACGAAAGATTTTTGTGATCGGATAACGAACACGTATTCGGATAACGAAGACTTTCAAAAAGATTTTTTTGTGTTTGGACAACGAACACATACTCGGAGGTGATCAGGGATACATTCCTGAAATTATGGATGAAATTTTGGCAACTGCTAGAGATCTGGAATTGAAGGTGAACGAAGATGACGTAGAAGAGCTCATAATGGGACATGAAAATGAACTGACGATAGAAGAACTCTAAGCAATTTTGAAGGAGCACCAAGAAACACAGCGGAATGTGTCTCCTTCTGAACAAGAGGATGACGAAAGAAGAACAATGCCAACACACATCT
>BMAU01010685.1:0-405000 GCA_019973935.1 Trichonephila clavipes | reverse complement strand
TCTTTGAAATTGATTTGCATAAATTACTAGTACCCCGATCATCGCAATAATATATTCATTTTTCTGCGTATCCGTACGCTATGATCCAGCAATAAAAGCAAGCGAAACAGAAGTGCAGCCATTTAAATTTATTTAAATTTCATTAATTTCTTTTATTAGTTTTACATATTTAATAATAATAAAACTGATTTTGTGTCATTTTAGTCATAGCACAGAATTTAGAGTTACTAAATTTGAAAATGCATAAAATTATCCTAAATATTGTATCATAAGTAGTAGTAAATTTGCATTTTTCCTAAAAAAATTCCGCTTCCTACCTAGATAAATTTTTAGAAAATACTTTCTTTTTTATTTTTTGCGTCGATTTAAATGGACTTTTTTTCAGGTATGCGACTATGTTCAGGAACGTGATTTTAAAAGCACATAAATGGATAATTTTCATGATATTTAGTGTCACTTAGATTAGAACACAAATACAAAACTGTTTTAAGGACAAATTGTTTTGACAAAAAAAAACCATTTATTTAAATACAATATTTTACCAAAAAATGAACTTAAAATAATCTTCTTTCAAAATGTTCTCCTTTTGTGAAAAGTGCTTCTTTTTTTTAGTGTTTTGCCTGTATATAGCTCAAACCTCTGTACAGAGGTCCATCTAGAATATTTGAAAAATTCACATTATTTATAGAGATAGCACCCATTGAAATAATTATCGTCGTTTTTATCTTAAAATTGTTCCCCTCTGTTGTCGTAAAATATGGATTAACCCACTTCTAAGCTATATATTTCAAAAATTCTAATTGAGCCTCTGTATAGAGGTATGAGCTATATACAGACAAAATATTATGATAAAAGAAGCCGTTTTCACAAAGGAGAACATTTTGAAAAAAAAGATTATTCTAAGTTATTTTTTGTCAAAATGTCCATAAACCATTTGTATACATGTATTCTAATCTAAGTGGCACTAAATATCTTGAAAATGATCCATTCATGCGCTTTTCTTAAAATCACGGTTCCGAAAATAGTCGGATACCTTAATTTAGTGTGTATTTTGACCATATTTTAAAGCAAATATTTTATTTTTTTAAAAAAATGAAATCTAAATCAATGAAGCATTGGAACGATATTTGTCATGTTTCATATTTTTATATAGTTGATTAAGTATTCTTGAAGACAATTTTGCTTTTAGAATTTGAGATCTGAATTTTTCTTTCAATATGCACATAAATGGATATTTGAGCTCTGTAAACACTTTAAAACAGATCAAAACACAATTATCACGTTTATTAAAAATCAAAAACATTGGTTTAGTCCTAATAAAGAAGCTGACAGAATTAAAATGACACATGATCAAGTTTCCAGATATTTTTCATGAGAAATGTTAATTACATTAATTATATGGATATGCTTCAGGTCTGATTCTTAGAAGAAGAACCTCGTGATTTCATTCAACAGCAACCTTATCCCAGTGCTTCTCAAACTTTCTCAATATGGTGCGCCCATTTTCAATCACAATTTTTATCGCGCCCCCCCTTATACATTAATAATGTACTGAATACAATAATAATGCATTTTGACGATAAAGCAACAATCTTTATTATAAACCGTACAAATTCATGACATAAGTATTAAATTTTGTATATGTTACTTTTAAGCAAAAAAAAATAAGTAATAGAATAGTTATTATGTTATTTTTCCTTTCTCTAATTTTTAAATTGGAACATATTGCAAAATGCGGTGGTTGCTTAGAAGACAAAATATAGATATCAGCTAAATGTAGAAAAATAACTAAGAGGGTCAATTTCTAATCATAAGCATTCCTTTGAAAAACTTTGCTCTGTAAGACAAGCCCATGGAAGTCGCTAATAATTATTAAACTTGTTCTTAATTTAGTATTAATTAATTAGTTATAAAATACTCTGTGCAGCACTAATACATTAAAAGTATACCGGCTGAAGTACCCGCTCTTTGCACGAGTTCATTTATAAGAAAATAAAGCATTATTGATATAATCGCTTAATTGTAAGGAGAGTAAAGCCAAGTGTGCGACAATGTTTACAAAAATGTAAAATGATTTTTTTTAAATGATTGCTCAAATTATAATTAGTTTTAAGCGAATTGTAACTTTAAGCCTCAAAGAATTAGCATTTAGAATTGATATTGAATAATGAGCAATAAAAAATTATGATGAAGAATAATTGTATTATTTTTAATATTTAAAGCGAAAAGACTTCAACATGTTTTAACCCTGATCAGGCGCGCACTCGATACTAATGGTCTAGCGGGGTTATTGAGTCACCCCAGTCATTTTTTTATAATTATTTTTATAGTACACAATAAAAATTCCAGTAATTCCAGTGAATAATTTAATTAAGAGAAAATATACTCACCCCTACTTTCAAGGACACAGAAAATATTTCGGAAAAAAAGTTATCACACCGGGAACTCAAACAAAACAAGTACCTTAAGATCGTAAAAAAACGTCTGTCACTCCCAAAAAAGAGGGAGATATGTGACAAATATATTTTAGTTCACGTTAAGATTGTCAAACAGGAAGATAGTGTCAGGGCCATTGGTAACAATTAAACAGTTTTGCCAGAATTACCGATTTCGTGCACTCTGTGCTCGGCGTGACCGCTCCCGGATTAAAAGTGTATTTATTACAATATGGATGTTCTAAAAAAAGATGTAAAACGTTTTTCAATTGCTTGGCTTAGTAAGCCTTCTAACTTCCCTAAACGAAAAAACAAATACATAAGAGCAGGGACGTAAGTAACCGTGCATGTAAGTTCGAAGGTCAAACCGCAGCAAATACATTCTGCTGCCTACAGCTGATGGCAATAATATATAACAGGGATGAACTTTTTATCTTCCTAAAATTTTTTTTGACTATGGGTCTGGGTTTTGTCTTTCCTCTGAAAGAGTAACATTTTCGCTTTGAAAAGAAAACGTAATAAAAAAATCTCTCATCATGGGATTACAGCAAATCGAATAAAACGTTTTTATTTGGTTATAGTATCAAAGATAGCTAAAAAAATGAGGTTTTGAAGTAGAAGCTTTTATTTTTGATGATGTAAAATCTCAGATAATATATATATATAATATATATACATATATATACATACATATATATATATATATATATATATATATATATATAAACATATATATACATATATATATACATATATATATATATATTTCCATATATGTATACATATTTTATATAAACATATATTGTTTATATTATTTCTAGTAAATAAACTGTGTAAATATTTTATTATGTCAGAAAGTATTTTGTTTTACTTCATTCTAGTAAATAAACTTTTTAAATCTTTTATTTTCGATATGCTCGCGCCGTGAGATGAGTTATTGTTCAACAATGATATCATTTATGTTCCCGAAGTCACTGATCCTGGACTCTTATAGCAATGAGGATTTGAACTTTTTCTTTCCAATGAGCGATAATACTGGAGTTCATCTTGCTTTCTTTTGAAAGTTCTGGAAATTTGAGAAAACTGTTTTAATTTATAATATATGTGAAAAATAAGTAAGTATAGGAGCATAATTCCTTTCAATGACATTGAAGGAGCGCAAGGAACACAATCTTACGTAATATATGTTCATGTATATCTAATGTTATAATTTCTAAGCTCATATTATCTTTACTCTAGGAGATAATTTCTACCTTTGTAAATATTCTTTGGCGTCTCACACAGAGAAAAATAAATCCGTGATCGTTGTTTTCTCTTTATGTAAATCCTTAAATATATTTCGATTAAAAGTGATCGTCAATTTAGGATGCATGTTATAGAGCATATCAAGTCAAGAAAATACAGATAAACAGAGTTGAAAACTCCTGAAATGATTCCGTTATTATTTTAACGAATAGATACGAGTATATGTAACTTTGTGGATTACAGTGAAAAAGGAAAATAAACGCTAAAAGGTAATTGGAAATTGTCAAAATTTTATAAATGTTTCCATATTTTAACCAGAAACCAAGTTACACTAAAATACACTAATTATACTCCAAAAAATGTGAAAATTTAGACATATTTGTACCCAAAATGTCTTCCGAGTTTGCCTCGAGTACATTGGCAAAGTTTGAATACATACTTAAATTTGGTGTTTTATTTAATTACCTTGACGCGTAAAATGTATATTTTTTTACTTATTTACTCAAAAACATATTTTGAAATCGTTATAAAATAGATGATCTAAATGAATACAAATGTATCATTTTACCTTCCTAGACACTTCTAGAATATTTTGAAATGTTCTTTTTAGCTGAATACAACAATGGTTATAAATGCAATTTCAGGAGCCGTAACGTGATTTACTGCTCACTATTCTGATTTATATTTTTAAAACGCTCGAAAAAGAGTATCAGGAAACTTTTACTCAAAAAAAAAAGAAGCTTGAATCGAAAAGAGCGATATGGCGAATATTTATATAGTTGTAATAGTTATAGATTGTCTCAGGAGAAAGTAAGTGCTTTGCGTATCAATATTCATCCATTCTTTGACAGATTGAACTCCGAAAAAGTAAAGTGAAGCATAGTTCAGCTTAGATACAAATAAAACATGAAAAAATAACAATCAAATACCTGAATCAAATCAATGCAAAAAAGTGATACGTCTTATTGCCTTCTCTTTGTTAATTTAATTCCATAAATGATACGAAATCGTGTAAATTATTTTTTAAAATAAAAGGGGGGATTTCATATTATGTTTTTCTCTCTATATATAAAGACAGTTTTTCGTGATGGTGTAATAAATTTATTTAAACTTAAGGTATAGTTAATTAAAAATGGGTCGTCAAAAGTTGTATTTAACTGGAGAGGAGGGTCAAGAACGAATTATAAAAGAAAATGAAGAAAAAAATTGCAAATGAAGAATGTGTATGAAAGAGATATTTTCAACCCTCTCTCACTGCGCAATCCGCCATTTGCGAGGGCATGTATTTTTTTTTACTATTTAGCTGTTCCTTTTTATGCTCTCATAAATGCTTTCATGTTCAGTTTTTATGATCTAATTCTTTTGTTTAAAATGAAAACTGCTTTAAAAATTGTTTTATATATTTTAATCAAATATGTAGATTTAAAATCTGGATTTGAAATACTTTTGAACCTACTTTGATAAAGTAAATACGCAGCAAGAGGGTTAAAGGAGAGATAAATTAAAAATTAGAACTATGTAATACATGTAAATGACAGTTTTACAATTTTAACAATCAGTTTGAACAGTAGTATAATCTGTACAAGAGCAGCAGGTCCACCGCTAAGCGGTCAAGGGATACAAATACAGTAATTTATTCTATCAATAAAAATGAACAATTATAATATAGTTACTTATTTACACGAAAAAAAAACTTTAATTGCACTTTATGATTTCATTTATATAGGGTGTTTTTTTAGAGGTATAGAACTTTAAATTGCAGTAAAACTACGATGTATTATTCGATTGACATGAATTTTTTTTTATTCGAAAGATAATCTTGTGGCATTACATTTTAAATATGATCAAGCAAGGCGTAGATTCGTCGAATGGGCCCAAAACGAGATTGCCGGTGTTCCCTATTTTCATAAGCGAATTTTGTTTAGCGATGAAGTGCACTTCTGGTTGAATGGCTACGTCAACAAACAAAACTGCCGCATTTGGAGTGAAGCTAATCCACAAGTGTATGTCGAAACACCGTTACATCCAGAAAAACTGACTGTTTGGTGCGCTTTATGGGCTGATGGAATCATTCAAAAACGATGAAGGCCACAACGTTACGGTCAATGGTGATCGGTATAGAGCCATGATTACTAACTTTTCCATTCCTGAATTGAACAATCATGATGTCCAAGAGCTGTGGTTCCAACAAGACGGCGCAACATGTCACACAGCTCGTGCCACAATCAATTTATTGAAAGACACGTTTGGTGATCGCCTAATTTCACGTTTTGGACCTGTGAATTGGCCTCCAGGATCTTGTGATTTAACACCGCTAGACTATTTTTTGAGGGGCTATGTAAAGTCATTGGTCTAAGCGGATAAGCCACAAACTCTTGACCATTTGGAAGACAATATTCGCCGTGTTATCGCCGATAGACGGCCACAAATGTTGGAAAAGGTCATCGAAAATTGGACGTCCAGATTGGACTACATCCGAGTCAGCCGTGGCAGTCCTATGCCAGGAATCATATTTAAAATGTAATGCCACAATATTACCTTTCGAATAAAAAAAATCATGTCAATCGAATAATACATCGTTGTTTTACTGTAATTTAAAGTTCTATACCTCTAAAATAACACCCTATACAATATGTCTGTTTGCTAAATTCTGAATAGTTGTTGGGGAATGACTAGAATGCTAGCACTTTCGAGCTTTAACCTCTTATAAACAGGATTTTGAATGACTGTGTACTATGACTCTCGCCCTTAAGTTAAATTACTTAATTAGTAAACAGACATCTAATAAAATAATAAAACTATAAATTAGAAAACAATAGAATGCATTAAGTGCTTGAAAAAATGTATTCAAAATCAGTGCAAGCACTGAAAATGAAATCATATTTCCCATCTGTGGGGCTAAATACTGAAAATTTTTTAGAAGTTATAGATACGGATTTAAATTTAATAGAACTAGCAGACTGTCAAAATTTAAAAAAATGATTTAATGAATTTAATATTAAATAGGAAGGAACAGTTTAGAATAAATCATGAAGAATCGAATTTTAACAGAAAAATAATTTTAGCATTAAGAATTCCACGAGAACAAAGATTCAACGTACCTCAGTTTACCCCACGGATTCGATTCGAATAAGAACATATCGTGAAATCAAAACAAACATGTTGCCAGTTACTTTACTTTCACTGAAACACGTGACAAATAAAAAATAATTAAATTTGTTGGCTTAGCTTCAGTTCATGAACCAACAGAAGTACTTTCTTAACCGAGGATATTGCTTCAAATTAAGTTAAAAACTTTCCAATGGAAAGGGAGTTTATATAAAGATTACGCTCACAATGCACTGTAGTTCATATGACATTGATGATTCGTTTGTAATAAAAATAAATCACGATCATATTAAATACATTCAAAACAAAACGAGTTATAAGAAACTAAACAATGTGACTCACCTTTGAAACATTTCGTAAGATTAATGGAAATTTTAAGTTGAATTATAATTTTCTGCATTTTTTAAACGTATTTATGTGCATACATTTTTAAAAGTTTTAATTAGTTTTTAGGTGGCAATGGTAGCTTATAGTGTTACCCCCACTAGTGACACCACCACCACCACTGGTTACCACCACTAGTGACAATTACCACGAACTCGTTATAATAGTTACGAACTCCATGACGGCGTGTCATGTGTTCGAATCCTAATGCCATTGAAGGTTCACCGTCTAGAGACCGTTAAATTTGTCACTCCTGTTGCTGTGGTGTGGTTGTTTGAAGAATAGGATGGTAGTTCTGGCACTGCACTCGTCCCTTGACCGAAGTTCAAACTTATGAGTTCCACAGCTAAAAGCTGTCGTGTTGCTTTAAAGTGTGACGCTTAATAAATACTCACTTATTCACCTAAGTTGTTGTTATTGTTACTAATGCCACCTGATCGGCAAGAGCTAGATCAAGGCTTACAAAATTCACTATGGCAAAGGGCTACGTGACGCCTGTCGTTAACCGTAGACCAGCGCCATACAGGGCACAGAACGATTTAGCTCGGTTTCACTCCAAAATTGAGGGAGTGACCCACCCCTATCCACCCTGTGAGGGGTTAAGAGGCCTTCCACCTCTCTTTCCCTTTCACCAATCTAACGACAGAACTTGCAGCTCAACGGTTACTAAAAGTACCCCATGCTGCGAAAGCACTATACATTTACAAACATCAATGTCTTCTCCGGTATTCGAGCCCAGGCCCAACGGCACAGCGGTCAACGTCTCTAACCACAGTACAGGATGGGCGACGATTCACTTAAGTAAATTTTGAAACGACCGATTTCGTTTAGAACACTCCCGGTTTATTCCGAGCTGAGCTCGGGCATGCGAAACATACCATACTGGCTCATCCCGAGGGTAACTTGTGTACTGTGAAAATTTATACCGTTCAATCGATCTATCCTAGGATTTTTTCACATGTACTTTTTATGGTTTGGAATAAATGAAAAGTACCATTCAGTGCAAATTTTTGTAATGGAGGACGTCCTTTTGCTGTGAGCACCCCCTTCATGCTTATCTGATATAATCAGAGAGATATATATCTTATAACTTTGTTGAACTCATTCTCCAAACAGAGAAGAAACATTTCCAACTCGATAGTGTATTATTTGCTGCTCAGAAATAGATCGTAAAGGGAAGAAAATAAGAAGAGAAACAAGATTCTACTGTCTATAATACGATGAATGGTTACGTGGTACCGTATTTTCGAATTGATAATTTCTCCGATCAAATGTTGACTAATAATTACATACTTTTTTATGCAGATGCAAAATATGTAATTAAAATTTGTAATTACGGAGGAAAGCTAGACATTGTACGCAATATATGTGTAGTTACTATAAAATCCGGCGTATAACGCGCTTTTTTAACACAAAAATAGCGTATATAAAAATAAGAGCCTTAAAAACAAATATATATATATATATATATATGAAAAAGAATAATTACCTTTTTGTGTGTGTGTGTGTGCAAAGATTGAAATAATTCTTTCATCGAAACATTTCTCTTATTTAAAAGAAATGACATTCCTTACTAATTTAAAGGATTGTATAGTTTTAGAAAAATACTATTTTTCTTTAAGTTTGGAAAAAAAAACCTCGAATAAATGACTGTAACGCTTAAGAGAATTACTCACATACATTTGAAATTTCTTCCTAAAAAGGGGTGTGCGTTATACGGCGAATGTACCTAAAAATTTAAATTGCTGGTCGAATGTATAGGTGCGCCTTATACGCCGAATTTTACAGTAGTGTGAATAGTGTCCACAGTCTAATGATTTCTGCCACATAGAAAACCAACTTTACAGGTAATTTACTCATTTATTTAAATAGATTTGTTTTACCTTAAATTTTATTAAATTTTGTTTGCGAAAGGGCTATTTTATTTAAAAAGATACATGACTGAAAATAAACATTAAGGTATCCGACTACGTTCGGAACCGGGATTTTGCAAACCGCATATATTGATAATTTTCATGATATATAGAGCCACTTAGATTAGAATTTATACATAAAATTGTTTTAAGGACTTTTTGACAAAATAAATTTAATTAAATATATTTTGGCAAAAAATTAACTTAAAATAATCTTTTTCCAAATGTTCTCCTTTTGTGACAAAAGCTTCTATTATAAAAATATTTTGCCTGTATATAGCTCAGACCTCTCTACAGAGGCTCAACTATAATTTTTGAAACATATAACATAGAAACTTAGAAGCGGGTTTATTCATATTTTACGACAACAGAGGGGAGCAATTTTAAGAAAAAAACGCCAATAATTATTTCAATGGGTGGTAACTCTGAAAATAATATGAATTTTTAAAACTTCTGGTGGAGCATCTGTAGCTAGGTCTGAGCTATATGCACGCAAAATATTATTATAATAGAAGCAATTTTCACAAAAGGAGAGCATTTAGAATAAAGATTATTCTAAGTTAATTTTTCACTAAAATATTATATTTAAATAATTTTTTGTCAAAATGTCCTTAAAACAATTTTATGCATGTATTCTAATCTGAGTGACACTAAATATCATGCAAATTATCCATTTATGCACTTTTTTAAAATCACGGTTCCGAACGTAGTCGGATAGCTTAAAAAGCTGACATTTTTAGATCAATATTGCAGAAATAAAATGAACCTAGAAAGGCTTAATGTCCATCTACCAATTACACATTCTGAAATTCATACTCTTTTGAAATTATGAATTATTTATTATGTCCGCAATTTTAAGGAAAAAAAGGGCTATTTGTAAAAGACATTGTAGTTTTGGACCGTTATCAACGATGGTATTGGAGTTAGCAATATATTATCCAATCCTACATAAGAATTTCGAGCCTAGACAGATATAACGAGCATCGATCTGTCTAGGTGGTGGGTGTTCAGTTTCCCTAAATTTCTTACTTTCATGAAGCTCTGAATCACCGAACTCTGAGAGAAGTAAAGAAGAAGCAGGACCATTCAGTCAGTCAGTTCTTTCTGACGAAAGTGAGAGAAGTTTCAAAGAATTATTTATTTATCCATCGCCCGTGCTTGGCTTCTTGGTCATTTGACGCCGAACCTCACAGTACCGACTGACTATGTCATCACTCGGGTATTCATCGAGTCCAGTGCATTGGTGAAGGTTATTGCCATCTATTTTGGCATTGCTGCAGAGCAGGGAGCCCTTGTCAGTAGCCGGGACAAGCCTGCGGAAGTATACTCTCATACAGTAATGTTTGGTGGTTAGGAGAAAGCTGGCAACATCATCGGCTCTTTCTAGGTGTTTCGGGATAGGACCTACAGGGACCAGGGTTTCTCATGGCTTTCCAATACTCTTGGTTTTTAGGGTCACGGTGGTACATTTGTCAATGTATGTAGATATAATGATCTTTGCTTTTCTGAGGGTCAGGCAGACTTCCGGTTGAAACGACTCGGCTCCCTTCTTAGCTTTTTGGTCAGTTCTCTCTCTCATAGACGGGGATCTCAACATGATTTGGACCCTCTGTAAGGCCACTATGAAATATTAGTAATTAATCAAACTAAATCGTTAATTTTATTTTGGTCATCGTGGTTTCATGATACATTTGTGTGTAAATTATAATAATATATTGAATTATATTAATAACATATATATATATAATATATTTAAATATATTATTTATATATTTATATAAATATAAATAAATCTATAATATATTTATATATTTAATTATATTAAAATATATTTAATTATATTAATTATATTTAACTATATTAATATATTTAATTACTAAAGAGAATAATCTGCATTATTCTTAAAGTTTCTGCATTGCTATAAATATTTTGACTACACTCTGATAAATGAATTTCGTAGATAATTCTCAAAACATTTAACTCTTACTGTCTTCAAATATTTTCTAAATACCATCGTTAAAGAATTAATATCTAGACTATGAATTACGGAATCCTGTGCAAACACGATGCACAATAAGAACAATTAAATCATTTGGAATATTATAATTAGTTTTCGATGGAAAGAATGTATATTTTCTGAAATCATTATCTGAATGCAAAATACTCTTTTTAAACTCTGCGTAAATAGAGCATAATTAGCTCGAAAAAACTGTTTTAATCCCTTACGATAAATTTATTGTTAAACATTATAGAATTTCTGCTTTACATTTTTCAGCATGTAGATTCTTCTAAGAGTATTCTGTATGTAATGATTCTTTTCGATATTATACAGGCATGTTCTGAAAATTAATTATTTAAAACATTTTTTGTAAAAATTAGAATGTATAACTACAATTTCCTTGGCTTTAAGATTTGATTTATATCATCCTCAAAATTTATTTCATTTTATGAGAAAATTTAAATGCTAACTAATTATCATATAATTTTTACGAGTAAGATTCATTAAAACATATTTGATATTGGAATACTGAACGAGAGAGGATATAAGATCTCTTAGACATGTGTCGAACCAAAGACAAGTTATTTACGATTTTCTTATAAGTCACTATTAAATTTGTTGTAATTATTGAAATATCTAATTATTTGTAGTGTATTAAATTCTAAAGTGGTTTTGTTTGTGTACATGTGTTTTAAAATTATCTTTAATAGTTTAAGTAAGGTGCTGTGTAATTTAAAAATAATCTGCGATATTGAACCAAAATGAACAAAAATCATCAGATAAAATCCCACACTCAAAATAAATTTATTTTCCTCCCTAATTCTTACATCGCATAGCGGCAGCGTTTGGGCCCATGCAAAAATTTATATTTTATACCTCACCGATTTTACCTAAAATCGATAAGGTAAATTCGGACGAAAAATAATAGTTATAAAATAAATATATAAAATACATTAATGAAAATCTATTCTGAGACGACCATATGGTAATGCTAATTGACAAATTCCATCTTGGAAGCAATTAAAATCAAATGAGTACCAAAATCAATACTTCACGTCATCCTAAATTGATTGTTCTATAAATATGTGTGAAATGTTCGTTAAATTAAGTCAGCTAATGAAACGCCTTAATTTGGGATTTATCGCAATGGTAAAGTTAGAATAGCCATTTTAAATTAAGTAATGGAATGGAAGGAATTGAAACTAAAACTTTCTTATTTATAATACCCATGATATCCGAGTAGATAAAAACGTGTATAAATGGTTATAGAAAAGGATGATTTAGCACAAAAAGGGAAAATTAACTCATTAAATTTAAAGAAATATTTCCATTAAATTTTAAAGTAACAAATATACATTAAAAATTGTCTCGATTTTGTTTAAAAGTAAGTACTATTAACTGACACTCTCCATATATTTATTTATTTATCTTGGTGGAATTTCTAATCGTTAATAAAATACATTTTAAAGCACTCAATTGAGCTGAAATTTTATACACATGATTATTTTGGATGACAATGCGATACTTTAATGATAATTAATAAAAATTAATTACTACTTATTGGTGTGATTATGTCCTATATGTATATACATCTTTATATTAATTGTAACTATTTAATAAAAGTAGATAAAATAAAAATTTTCTCCGTTGATCTAAGTAGGAATTGACTTATTTTTATTTATATTACTTGTTATTCTCTGTTGATCCTTTCTTACATTGTATATGCTTTTAAGAACTATTTCATTCAATTTTAATTGCAACAAAGTGCCTTAATTACACAATTACTTTAAAAATATTTTTTTTTATATTTTGTAGATCATTGTCTACGTCATGTATCTTTTTTATTCAAATATTTTAAAAATCAGGTATAAAAAATAAATTAATGAGAATTCAAATATTAAAAATTCTCGCGAGACTAGAAATGAATTATTTTTAGTAATGCAAATTTTGTCAAATATTTAACTATTTCAAAATGTAATACATAATTTTGAATTCTTCTATTGTAGAAGAAATATATTTTTTACTGAAATTTATATAATAAAATATTATATATTGGTATTTAAAGTCATCTGCTTAACTGAAAAGTTCAGTGTGGGCAATACTACACTAATGCGAGGGATCAGGTTACAGACTCCTTTAGATTTATTTGGACATTTAACTTATTTTAAAAACGCAAAAAATTGCTTTTAAATAATTGGATAGTTTAAATGAATTCCAATGTTATTATATTTGTGCCAGTATTAAACACATACAAAGGTTTTAAAATATTGAAAAGAAAATTTACAATTATCACAATATATATTTAAAAAAAAATTATTTAATAATTCTTTTTACAAAAAAACTTTTTACACATAATTAAGGGGAAAACTTTTCGCAACAAGAACAATGATAAACTGAAATTACTGTCTAACACTTTCAAATATAAAACTAAACTCAGTGGCACAAAAGCCCTCGAGAGCCATGACCTAAATTACACTTCTCAATGTTCGTGCCCGAGGGCGTTGAGGTGCATGAGCAGATGTTTTGATTAGGTGGACAGTCTGTAACGGGTTCTATTCAGGCTTATATTAATCCTCTTGGTGAACATATTATTTTTTAATTGTGATATTAGTTTGATAACTGCTTTCCATAGATAGGACCAGGTTTTATGCACAAATACAAACTACTCTTTAAGTTTCTTCTTAAGTTATCTTTATCGAGACCTCTCAAACCCGTGATAAACAGGTCGCAACCAGTCTGCGGCGAAACTCCCAGTGTTTAGATCCCAAGCACATTTGAATCCCGGATCTGTGATGTGATACTCTGCAATGCAGCTACCGAGCTTAACTTTTAAATGCATGTTATTTTTTATTTAAATGCATTTTATTTAAAAATTAGAAGTACAAATAAGTCGTGTAGTAAAGCATATGAAATGTTAAGTTTAAAAAGGATTATTTTTCTTTGGAATTAAAAACCATTGTGATAATTACATGTAAATTTTATAATGTGCCAAATAATGAACATTATTAACTAGGAAGTCTGTCAATAGTTACATATACACAGATAAAAACACTTCCTGAACATTGATAAAGAAAATACACTGCTCAAAATAATTCAAGGATATTACGGTTTTAGGTGGATCTTGAGGCTGGGAAACTTTTTAGCTGATTGAGATACATGTTCGACAGACGCAGTAGGTTATATGAGAATAAATTACACATGTTTGACAGAAAAATTTCATTTTATTGCGCATTTGTGTACAAAAGGAAAAAAAAACACACAATTTGTGCATATGAGAAAAAAAGAATAAGAAAAGGTATTTTCTTCAAAAGAAATCATTTTCAGTAGGTTGTATGGTTTCCACGGACGGCCAGCAACGTTTAGCACCTTTGAGGCATGGAGTCAATGATGCTATTAATCACGAGTTGGGGTATTCTGCCCCACTGTTCCATAAGAGCTCTTTCCAGTTCTTGGATAGTTTGTGGGGGTGGTTGGCGGCCAGCAATTCGTCTTCCTAGAGCGTCCCAAACGTGCTCTGTTGGATTAATGTTTGGAGAACACGCTGGCCATTCCATTCGTACGATTCCTTCCTCGAAAAGGAAATCCTCCACCAGGTTAGCATGATGTGGCCAGCAGTTACCGTCCATTAAAATGAAGTCATATCCGATTGCTGCAGCGTAAGGGACTACAATAGGTCTGAGGATCTCATCCCTATATCAACAAGCAGTCAGCGGTCCATCTCGAATGATGTAGAGGTATGTGCACCCGTCAATGTAGATGCCACCATACACCAACACTCCCCCACCACCAAATCTGACACTTTCGTGCACGAACGCAGAATAATTCCTACTGCCACGGTCTCTCCAGATGAAAATATGTCTATTATCCGGACGAACAGAAAAATGGGACTCGTCAGAAAAAGAACATTGCTCCATTCATTTCTCCTTCAGTTCACATGCTGTGTGTTGCCCACTCGCTGCGGTCGCGACGATGCCTTGATGTTTGTCTAACACATACCATCGGTCGGTGAGCATAGAAACCTAAACCATGGAGCAGGTTTCGAACAGTCTGAGTTGAAATTGTGGTGCCAGAAGCCGAGAGAAGGTGTTGTTGGAGAAGAGTAGCGTTCATATTTCGGTGTGTCCGAGCCGTTAAGACTAAATAACGATCTTCATTGAGCGTTGTTGCCCGTCTACGACATTGTCCTGGTCTTCGGCCTGCACTTCTAGTCTCCGAAAACGGTTCCAGATCCTGGATATCATACTTTGTGACACTCCAATGGCTTGCGCTACTTCGGCTTGAGTTTGGCCCCCTTCTAACCTACCGTCAACTCTCCAAGCTTCTCAATCGTTTAAATGACTTCGCTGAGACATTGTACTCATCGAAACGAAGCAGTCACTGAATGCCGATCATCCTTGTATTCATTTCAGATGAAAGTCAAATTTCATTCGCTGCCGCTGAAGCGACGTTTTTGACGTCGAACTCAAAATTAGCATACTCCACAGTTTGAAAATCAGAAAAATTTACATTTGCGATTCTCTTCTTCCATTTTCGGCAAAAAATGTCGCTTATATTTTTATTTTATATAAAACGTACAATATCCTTTAATTGTTTTGAGCAGTGTATATGCTGATTTGAAAATGTGTAGGTTTTGAAGTAAATCAATAATATCAAAAGAAATGGAACAAAGAACAAGTAAATTCCAAATACACTGAGCAACAATTAATGTATTGTAATTCAAGAGATTTACAGCATAAAAAACGATGGGAATATAATGTTAACCACTTTTTGCGGAGGCAAATGACATGACGTAAGCCTTTACATAAATGCCTATATACATACATACACATATATATATATGCTGTTCTTTTGTGAAATTACTTCCACTCAGGTATCTCTGGACAGCACATTTATTTAAATACAAATACGAAAATAACGATTACGGAAACTGCACACAGCGAGTCTGACCAAAAACACACAGCGACCGTTCAGTTAGTGAACCCCGTAGAAGGAATGCGTGGGAGTGCAGCGGGATAAACCACGCGTGGCCGGGTCACACAGTTATCCTTCCACCAAAAAAAATAGTTCTCTCGCTTTACCCCAACATACCCACCCCTCCTGCGAGTGATACATTTTTTTCAAACAATTTAAACATTATAAACACATACATAATACACATAAAATGTAACAATAAACACAGTGACATAAAATCAAGATAGTAATGGAATTTTTTGCATTGGATATTCTAACTTTTCTACATTCATGGCTTTCGTAAGAAAATTTGCAATTAAAAATTTTGTTTGAATATATTCTAATTTAATTACAGTATCTTCAATTAAATCCTTTATAAAATTAAAACGTAAGCTCAAATGCCTTGATTTATTTGAAAAACGGGTACTCTTAATCCACTGATATGTTGCTTGACTATCTGAATTTAAAGTCACAGCGTTATTTATAAATTGTTCACATTTTAATTCAGCTAACAAATTTACAGCCTAAATTATATCCTTACAAATTTCAGAAATAAAAAATAACTCTGCTTCTTATGTTGATAAACTAACACTCTTTTGATTACAAAATTTCCATAAAATTAATGAATTACCAAGTAAAACTACACCTCCAGAAAATGAATTTCCATTTCCTGCATTTCCCCACCTCGCATCTGAACTAGCATTTAAAATACCAAATTCTTTTCATAAAAACAATTTTTTAGCTTTTGAGCCCATCAAATATCTTAACACTCGTTTAGCCAAATTGTAATGTCTCTCCTCTGGATTATGATTAAATTGGAATAAATAAGACGTTACAAAAGAAATATCAGGGCGAGTTCTATTAGCTAAATATAAAAGTTCGCTAATTAATTCCTGATACATAGTAATATCAATAAATTCATTTGTAGAGGGAAAAATTTTTGTCTTCTCCCTTCACAATTGGAGTTTTGACACTTTTACAATTTTCGAAATTATGTTTGACTAATAATGAATTAATGTAGACACACTGGGAAAAGTAAATACCATTTTCACATTTTTCAATTTCCATGCCTAAAAACGTATTAGTTTTGTTTTCAACAACTTCAAAAATACATTTTTAATCTTACTAACAACATCTTCATACATTTTATCATTGTTACAAAAAATAGCCAAATCATCTACATACATGCATAATATTGTTGTTGTTTTCTGATGCCACCTGTCTGACGTAGTCAGATCGAGGCCCACGAAATTCATCGTGGCATGGGCAAAAGTTACGCCTGTCGTTGGCCTTGAGCACCATACAGGTGACAGTGCGAATTTAGCTCGGCGAAATTCCCCGAAGGGATGATAGATGGCGACACGACAGCTATCTCCACCTCCACATTTTCTGCATGTAAACTGAAGGGGAGGGAAATATTCTCCAGTCCCTGCGCTCGTGATTAAGCCACAAGACTACGGACCCACTGATTTAACGAGCACGTACTCCGTGTGTACTCGGACAAACATAATATTAGAACACTTTGATTATCAGATTTAATAAAAACACAATTATCAGAAGCTAATTGTTTCAAACCAAAATTTTCTAATTCACCCTTTATGTCCATATACCAGTTTCTAACAGACTGTAGCAAACCTTAAATACACTTTTTCAATTTACAAACTTTGTCATCTCCGATTAATTTCTCATAACGACGAGGAAGTAACACATACACAGTCTCCTCTAAATCACCTTATAAGTATGCAGTTTTTACATCAAAGAAATTAACATTTAACTTTAATTTAGCTGCAAGAGCAATCAACAATCGAAAAGATTCAATATTTACAACTGGTGAATACGACTCTTAATAATCTATGTTTTTAATTTCATTAAAACCAGCTGCTACAAATCTTGCTTTGTATTTTATATTTTTCTAGCATCATCTTGTTTTAAACTATATACCCATTTAATTTTTATTAATTTTGGTTTCACAGGTTTTTATACGATTTCCTAAAAATTCTAAGTTTATCTAACGAATCTAATTCATTCTCTATTGTCAATTTCCAATTATTCCAATCAGCAATATTTTTTGCCTCAAAATAAGAGTTTGGTACATTATTCGTTAAATGAACTGACATCTGCTTAGATTTTAGTCTTTCCGTTCTTCTAACAGGAATTTGATTTTGTACATCATTCAATTCAAGTAAGGGGAGGTGTATTCTGTCTGTCTGAGGCGATGAAGTGGTCTGAAGGGGAATTGAGTTATCATTCTCAATTTCTACAGAAATAATATTATTATCAAAATTAGACAATACTCCATTCTCTGTATTTTGATTAATTTCGTTTCTTTCGGGAGAGACTTCAAAAAACGAGTCAATGTTCAGGTTTCATTTTCATTTTCACCTAAATAATTTACTACCTTTTAAAGATTCATTGAATTTAACTGATCTCTCCTCAATTACTTTTTAATTTTTAATATTATAAATTCTATATACCCTCCTCTATCTATCATATCCTAGCATAATTCCGCGTTTCTTGGAACTTCAAATTTATTTCTCAACACTTTCGGAACGTGAGAATAATCCACACAGCCAAATTTTTTGAGATAAACGAATTTCGGTTTCATACCTGTCCAAATTTCTAATGGGATTTTTTTCTTTCTCTTTTCGTGGCGTAAAGTTAGATACTTGAGTACTACAATTAATAGCTTCAGCCCAAAATTTTAAAGGAAGCTTACATTCATACAATAAAAATCTAGCTCTTTCTAGAAGAATGCGTTTGGCTCTTTCTGCCTAGCCATTTGATTCACTATTGTATGGAATAGTTTCTTTATGAAATATTCCTAATTAGCCAAAAAAGTATCTAGTAGTTCATTTACAAATTATAACACATTATCAGTTCTTAACTTTTTGATCCTTTTATCAGTTAAATTTTCATATTTGGCGTTAAATTGAGAAAATATATGTAACACTTCATATTTATTTTTAAGAAATAAGTAAAGTACATGCCAGAAAAATCATCTACAATTACCATAAAATATTTTGCATCACCCTACGATTCGATATTAACTTGACCACACAGGTCATCATGGAGCAACTCAAGAATTTGTGTGCTTTGACTTATATCAATACTATGATGAGCTTTTCTGGTTACCTTACTTATATCACAAGTTTCACATGTGAAATTATTTACATCAATATCAATATAATCTTTCATTTTAAGCATATTTTTACAATTTAAATGGCATAAACTGTTATGCCAAATTTCATGATTATTAGTAGATTTGTCAGAAATATAACACTCAGAATTATGCATAAGTTCTAATCTAATTTCTAATCTACCATTATTTTTAAATGCTTTAGTTATTAATTTATCATTTTTTATCATATATCAATGCACAATTATTTTATGATTGAATTTTACAATCTTTATCCATTAAACATGCTTCAGACAGTAAATTACATCTTAATTGAGGAACATAACTGTCATTAGTAATTTTTAGATTAATAGAATTGTGTGTGTGTGTGTGCAATGTTTTGTACTTACATTTTTATCTGAAATATATCTAATTCCTTGGTTCGTTATCTTAGAGCTTTTATCGGCTAAATAAATGTCCATCACTTCTGGACTAAATATTTTTGAACCACACAGATTCTTTAACTATATGACAGGATGCACCACTATCCAGGATCCAGGTAATGTCACAAAGTTTTTCTTCTCGATGGGAAGCTGTAAATACGTGTTTACTTCTGGACGGATTGTTTCCTTGTGTTATATTCGTTTTGATTGTACTTGGAGAGTTTTTGTTTCTATAGTAAGAATCATTTGCCTGGTGTTTTGCTTTCCTACAAATATAGCAAAGTCTCGTTTGTTTTTCATTTTTTCTCCTGGAATAAAATGCTTCAGCAATTATCCCATCTATACCAGTTTTAATTGATAAGTTGAAAGTTGTTTCTTCTTCCCTTAGAATTTGAAGAACTTCCTCCATACTTTTCTCCCTCTGAGTCTTTAAAATGTTGCACACTTTGGAAGAATTTTCCATTCAATTCTCTAACGCAGTGCTTCTCAAACTTTCAATACTGGCGCCCCCCTTTTCAATCACATTTTTACCACGCCCCCCCTTATACATAATAATTTACTGAATGCAATAATAATGCACTTTTATGATAAAGCAACAATATTTATTATAAACCGTACAAATTCATGACATACGTATTAAATTTTGTATATGTTACTTTTAAGCAAAAAAAAGTTAAGTAATAGGATAATTACTAAGTTATTTTTCCTTTCTACGATTTTTAAATTGGAACATATTACAAAATGCGGTGGTTGCTTAGAAGACAAAATATAGATATCAGCTAAATATAGGAAATAAACTTAGAGGGTCAATTTCTTATCTTAAAACTCCTTTCAAAAACTTTGCTCTGTAAGACAAGCCCATGGAAGTAGCTAATAATTATTAAACTTGTTCTTAATTTAGTATTAATTAATTAGACATAAAATACTCTGTGCACCACTCATACATTAAAAGCAGTGTTTCTCAAACTTTCAATACTGGCGACCCAATTTTCAATCATAATTTTTGTCTCGCCCCCCTGTACAACAATAATGTATTTACTGCAATAAAAATGCACTTTGAGAGAGAAACGCTAAAGTTACAATACGATCTTAATTATAAACCGTTCAAATTAATATGATAAGTACATTAAATTTTGTGTATATGTAACTTTTAAGTAATATATATATATATATATATATATATATATATATTAAGAAAATTACTTAAAATATATATATATACTTAGAATTATGTTATTTTTCTTTCTCTAATTTTTAAATTGGAACAGATCGCAAAATGATGTATTTAATTAAAGATTTATTTCCTTCAGCATATTCATTTCTCAAAGTACAAATGTCAGTAGAAAAATAGTCTAGTCAATGTCGCTCTCTATCATATCCATAACATCTGGCATTATAGGGTACGTTTGCGTGAGTCTGGGCAACCTATCGGACGTCTGCGCAAAACATGTAAAAATGCTTTTCCTCGTACAATTCCAATCAGTTTTGGTCGACTCGATACTCCTATAGCTACCGAATCTAGCTTGAATGTACATTTTTTTTAATTTCCACGTTATTTGTAATTCACGGTATTTAAGTATTTCCGGCAGTAGATTAAAACAATATCATACATACATTTTTAAGTCGTAAGCAAACATTCGACCATAATAAAGAATCAACAAGTACACAGACGAACGAGCATGGTTCCGAAAATTAAATCAAGGCGATCTTCTCAAAAATACTTAAATTTTGGATTTACCACTACTGAAGTAAATGATGGAAAAAAAGCCCCAGCTCGATATGTGTTAAAACTTACAAATCTGTAGAACAACATGTGAAAGTTGTTTTTAAAACATGTAAAATCATTTAGCTATGTTGGCAAAGAATTTTAAAAAGTATTTTTTGGATGAGGACTGCTTGGTAGTAAGTTACGAGTGTATTAGGGATCTAATTCAAGATACTCCAGAAGGGCTCTTAACTTCCGAAGAAGAAATCTTCATAGATTTCACATCCAGTGAAAAATTAAAAGGCAATTTTGTAATAAATCGCTCTTTGAATTTGGGGCAGAGGTGGATGAGGAATTATCTGTACTAAAAACAAAAGCACTTCGTATACTATTACCATTATCAGCATCCTACCTTTTTCAAACCGGATTTTCTGCAGTGGATGCCTTGAAGACAAAATATAGATCTCAGCTAAATATAGAAAAATAATTCTTTAAGTGTCAATTTCTAATATTAAACCTTCCTTTGAAAAACTTTCCTCTACAAGACAAGCCCGTGGAAGTCCCTAATAATTATTAAACTTGTTCTTAATTTAGTAATAAGATTGATTGATTGAATATTAACGTCGCACTGTCCAGCTGCACGAGGGCTTTTGACGACGGACCACGTAATTTTGAACCATGGTCAAGTGACGTGGATGACACCTGAGCTGGCACCCATCTCTCCTAACTACCACAACACAACAACGGGAAAATATTTCAACTCTCAACAGATTTAACGTGCATCGCTGCCCTACACGGCGGGTCTTTAGTGGTACTGGGCTCGAACTCGTGACAAGGCAAGCCACGATCCGATACCTATACCACTCGGCTACCGCGGCCAAATTCAGTAATAAGAAATTATTTATAAAATACCTTCTTCAGTACTGATACATCAAACGTATACTGGCTGAAACTCCGACTCTTCGCACGAGTTCATTTTTTTTAAAAAATAAAACATTATTCTTGATATAATAGCTGAACTGTAAGGAGAGTAAAACTGTGTGTACGACATTGTATACAAAAATGTAAAATGATTTTTTTTAGATAAATGCTATAATTGTAAATAATTGTTTAAAAAAACTGTAATTTTAAACCTCACACAATTAGCATTTAGAATTAATGTTAAATTATGAAAAAGAATATAAAATTCCGATGAAGAATAATTGTGTTACTTTTTAACATTTAAAGCGAGAAGACTTCAAAATGTCTTAACCCGGGAGCAGGCGCGTATTCGATACTAACATTAATGGTAGTGCGGGGGGACTCAGTCACCCCAATCGTTTGTTTAGAATTATTATTACTGTACACCATAAAAATTGGAATTCTAGTGAATATTTTAATTTATAGAAAGTATACTTACCTTCTTTCAAGGACTATTCAATTCTTTGATGATTTGAGAAAAAATCCAATAAAACTGAACTAAAATGATTCAAAAGTACAAGACCATAATAAAGGCCGCAAATCACTTTTCAATTATCCTACAGAAATGTTAAACCAATCAATTCTTTTCCAAATATCGAAAAACTCAATTATTTACAATTTCCCTAAGCGAAAAGCAAACGCATAAAAGATGGGAGGGAACTAATATTGATAATAACCATACCATAAGATTGAAGGTCAATCAAATGATTAGCAAACATACTATGCAGCCTGGCTGAAAAGTGAATCATGACTTCCTTTTCTTTTTCTGCAACTAATGTACAGTATTTCAATAATAATTACAGTGGTGAATTGTTTATCTTCTTAGAATTTTTCTCAGGGTCTGGGTTTCGTTTTTTTTTTTAACGAGTAATATTTTATGTTAAAACGTAATAAAAAATCTCTCATTGAGGAAATACAGCAAATAAAACAAAATGTTTTTTTTTTCTTTAATTTAGTTTTGGGATCAAAGATAGCTATTTGATGACGGAAAAAGCCAGATAATAAACATAAATTATGTCAGTGTTGTTATTTTTTCTTTTTTTTATTATATGGAAGAAAGCATTTTGTTTTACTTCTCTTTCCGGTTATTTTTTTAAAAAAAAGATCTTTAAATTTTCGATTCGCTCGCGCCCCCCACATTTTGAGAAACACTGCTCTAACGGTATGATAGAGCAATTCCCTCGTCCAATTCTAAGGAGTGACACTATCCTAAGGAATTATTCACCATCGCAAGTTAATAACTTAACTCCGGTTCAAGTTAAAAAATCCTTAGCCAGCGTCACAGATGGGTTAGTTTTAACCGCACATGCGCGGTAAGCGATTTTTCGAGTGTTTACGTTTTCGTGCAAGTTTTGAAGTAGTTTGAGTTTGTATAGATTTTTAGTTTACGATGAATACCATTCAGAAAGTTTCCACTGTTATTCAATTAGATTTTTTAGAAAAATTGGAAACCAGAAAAGTCAGCAAATTAGTTGAAAGAAGTAATTTGTTCGAGGAATTGGACGATTATGAGTTTCAGAGAAGATTCCGACTGACAAAAGAAATGTCGCAGAATTGACACTGCAAATTGAAGATAAATTTGAGAGCAAAACCACATGTAATAATGTCCTAAATTCAGTGGAGCAAGTTCTGATTGCTCTGCGATTTTACGCTGTTGCATATATGCAGTTAGCAATTGCTGACTTGTTCGATGTCAGCCAGCCGACTGTATGTCAAGTAATGCACCGAGTCAGTGAAGCCATAGCATCCCTCTTGCCTGATTTCATTCACCTACCAGTCAACAGAGAAGAGTGCAAAAAGGTATGTAAATCTCATAATTATTTATTTTTCCTATCATTAATTGTTTCAAATTAGTAGAAATTTTTTGAAGTTATGAATTGTTATTCATAAAATACATCCTTATCTTTATTTTGGCTGTTCAATAAAATAAGCTTGTAACAAAATGAGATTTTGAATTTGTTAGTAGCTGGCCTTCCAATAGCGATAATACATTGACTGAACGAGATTTAAATGTGTCGGATGATTTTTTCTTCTACATTTCCTAATTTTAAGTAAATGACCGAGACATGTGTGCTTGTATGCTTTTTATTGTAGCTATATCTAGAGACATTTCCTTGATGTACATATGATGCTAAGTTTGGTTTCTAGATTTCTCATAATTAATAAATATAAGGCATATATAAATGACATGTTGAATAGGTCAGCAAGAATTAGCACTCTAATAGCAAGAATAATACATTGTTATCCTATGAGATTTATATATGTGTGTGTAAGATGCTTTGTATTTTTTCTTTCCTATTATTAATTATTTGACTTAGACATTTGGCCTTTGTTGTATTATATCTAGAAACATTCCCTTAATCTACAGCTTCTGCTAAATTTGGTGTCTAGATTTCTTATAATCAATAATAGCTATGAACCAGCATTGTCTGAAGTATAATTTCTGATTACCTATGCAAATATTGATTGATTTTTTGCAGATGTTTAAGATTAAATAAACATCAAATGTTTACATTCTACCTTGGATATTCTGATTAATATTTGTTACAAACGTAGGCACTCACTTCATTCCATGCATTGTATATATCAGTATTTTCAGCAACAATACAATCTGTCTTTCTATAAAAGCATATCAGTTGTATAAAGACTATCATCTGCTAGGGGATAAAGATCTGTTTTCGAAATCCTTATTTCATACATAGAATTATAAAACATATTATAGATATCAACCAGAAAAAAACATTCAGAACTATTGATAGTCAATGATATACATATATATAATATTCATTCTTGTATATATATATATATATATATATATATATATATATATATATATATATATATATATATATATATATATATATATATATATATATATATATATATATATATATATACATTATATATATATATACATTATAAATCAGTTAAATATTTTAAAAACAAAATTTTCCCAAATTATCATTATTAAAAAAAAATCTTCACCTTGGATTGAGATTAATAAAATTTACTTCATATATCTAAAAAAGGTAGATATTTAGGTAAATATTTAAAAGACACACAAATCCAGAAATAATTTAATGAAATAGAAACTGCTTTCACACACACACACACACACTATGCATTATATGACTGGCCACGAAAAATGAGTTTGTTTATACTGAGAAATTAGTTAATAATTTGAAAAACTAGCAAAATGAGACAATTCGCATCTTTCTTTTGAAATAAAAACAAGTAGATTAAATTACATATCTTCCTGTCCATGTGCAAAATTTTAGTAAAGCTAACATTTTTTTTTAAAAACTAAAATTGCTTAGACTTGGATGATAGCATCAGTATAAAATGTAAACAGCATATGTTGCAGTTTCAATATAATAACTTGCTTATTTAGTTAGATAAAAACACAAACTACACACATTAGTAACATTTCTAGATTATTATTTAAATTATATTTTGTTTCAGGTACAATACATTGCATTTGTTGACAAAAAACACTATCGAAGGGAAGTATGCCATCCTCAAAAGAAGTTTTGAGTGCCTATCAATTGGCTTGAACTGTCACTTAGAGCGAGTAGCATCAATAATTTTGTTTGTTTTGTTCTGCACAACTTATGTATATGTCTAGGTCAGAATATTCTGCAATTTTTATTATGTGTCAAGACTTTGTAAACTTTCAATGTAAATAAATTTTTACATAATCACAACTTTTATCATATTTAATGTGTTCACATTTACAAATTGTGTGCATATTCTTACATGTATGTCGCATGAATTCTACTTATTTTCAAATTTTACAACATACTCATAAATTATAGACATAATATTCTACATACTGAACATATTTTTAAAAAAAATCAAAGAGTAAAATTAAATCATTTCAAAATTTTTGAGAATAAATTTCAGAAAAATTGTATTCATTTTACAAAGGAACAGAATGAGCTGAAAATATACTTATATTCTTGTTATACTTTTCTCAAGAAAAAAATTGTGAGTCGCAAAACATTTTAATACAATCCAGCTGCTGTCCAAATTTAAATGTATTTTTCTTATACTACCTTCGATATCTCAAATCCTCACTTATGACAACTGAATCAAATCTATTATAGTGTTTGTACTTTTCCATTTTTTGTAATAACTGGATAGTTATATTTGGGGAAATAATACTTATATCACTTTGCTTTTTCATAAGAAAACCATTAAAATTTTTACTGCACTCTTTTTTTCTTGTGAGATACTAACACTATCTTCAGCCAATATTGATTTATAATGAGCTGTTTAAGTTTGAAATATCACTCTTTCTAAACGCATTTTATATCATATACAAGAGAAAATGCATCCATGTGAAGCAGTCGTATTGACAAATCAATGAAAAACATACATAAAAATTTGTTGTGTGTTGAAATTTCAAAACACATATAGGAAAGTAAAGAAATACTAATCAGATTAAATGTAAACACTACTGTAATGGATCAGTGAAAGTCACAGTTAACAGGATATGATGTTTCGGAGGAAGTTAATTTTGAAAACTAGAAGTGGGGAATGCATTTCAAAATCATCTGTTTAAAATGGAAAGCGGTGGCACTTTGCATATCATTGTAAAATTATAATAACTAATACTTCAATGAAATGAGCAAAGTGTCCTCTATTTTTTAGGAACAAAATATGCAAAAAATTGAAGCAAAAGTTCTCTTAACATTAGATTTTTTTTTTTAGGTTTGAAGTTTGTCGGATAAATTATAATTTGATACATATAAATAAAACACATTATAAAATCTAGACTTCTAGGACTCATAAACATTTTATATATATATATATGGGAAAAAGATGCTTCGCAATTCATACACTGAACAGTTAAATTAAAATGTACACAGGAAAAGAATGATTTGAGAATTGTTATTATTATTTTTTTTGGTAAATTAGTAAGAACCATGCTGATATTTATGAGATTTCCTTAATACATAGTTTCACCTTATTTCCAATCATAATACTTAAATTGTTTATCATTTAATATACTATTGTAAGGGATCTCGAACCACCTGCAGATACTCTGGTTGAAATTTTGGTACTACAATTAGAGCTGAAAAACGAAGATTCAACACTGAGCATCGAAGCAGTATCACGTTGCCTTGCTGAATTTGTCAAATTAAATCTCGTCGCAAATAATTTCTCTTTTTTTGTATAAAAATAAAAAAAATTTGTTTTTAAAATATCAATACATATTTTTGTAATAAAAGTTATTTATTCTACGTTGACATTGATTTTGAAAAAATATTTGTGGGCCATCTTTCAATGTAGATAATTTCTCCAGCAACTCAGTTTTAGATACTTCCTTGCATCTCCATATATTTTATGAATTGCCGATGGTGAACTTTAATGCAAGCAGCAGCAGATGAGCTGTTGGATTTTTAGCATGTTTTCTGAACACAGTTAAGTTGTCCTTGAGAGTTCTGGCTGTTCTTGGAGTTGCATTTATATTGGCTTCATCTGTTATGATTTTCTTTATTCCCGCATTTTATAATCTGTTAAATAAAAATTGCATGTTTAATAGGAATACAAACTAGTTCTTAAATCAGAAAAAACCTATGAACACCTACTTGGTCAAATAAAAAAAAGTTATTTTTGTTTCATATAAGTAACACCTATTTTGTATCTTGATTCACAATAAATTAAAAGTTTATTATTGCAACTACTCAAAAACAGTTTACTTTATACTAAACAGCTCGATGGATTTAAAAGTAAATGATTACTTGGATCGAAATTATTATGTGAAAAGCAAAAATGATTTAAATTTTGAAGAAAAAAAGCATTTATTAAAATATAACTTTCCTTTTTTTAATACTAAATTCATAAACTTATTTCACACATGATAATCTGACCACGTTTGTAAGAATGGTCAGATCATAATAAGAAAAAACATACAATGTTTCACCAAAAACCAGAAAAAGCTATAAAGACTTATCTTTTGGCACCAACAGCTCATTCCCACAAATAATCAAATATTTTTTATCTAACCTATTTGTCATGAATGTTTTCATAAATTTTATATTAATGCATTTGAATAATGAAATATAGGTTGACACGTTGAAATATTTTTGAGATTCTATTTGAAAGAAGAATACTATAACTTCTAGTATAGGTAGAAGAAAGCTTTTTTACTTCATCTCTACTGGATCAGTTAAACATCTACAGCAAAACTTTCTTTAATATTTTTTTTCATGTTACATAATACTATTTAATGTGTAGTTTAAAAGAAACTTATGAAACATTTTTCAAAACAGTATTTTAATTTTTAAGAATAAATATGCTTTCTCCTTGTTAAGACAGTCTCTCTGGAAAGTGGGCATTAAATAACAGCTGTCAATTTTTTATTGACTAAGATTTAATTAAAATTTTAATAACTAGAGAAATTTACTTACTTGAAATTTCGATTTTGGTACTGTAGCTGTTAAATGGCGTAGACATTGGTAACGTCAGTATCAGCTCCATAAACCTCATTTCAAAGTCCATCTGTTCCATTTCTTTAGATATTTCACCACACCCTGTTTTCCACTTTTCTTGGCAAAGAACACTGCATATTTTAGTTGAATTTTTTTTAAAAAAATAAATAACTTAATGATGGATTTGTTGTCATCAGCATCATTAGAATGCCGTACTATTTCACTATATGCTTCGTTTGTTTTACATAAAATACCAGTGTTCCTTTTCAAAATTGCGTAAAATAAACTTAGATAGTATTCATTTTGAAAAATAAACATTGAAAAGAGACGAATATGCAACTTTTCTGTTTGGATCGCGAAACAATCAGTCGAAGTCACGGGGTTTACTTCGACCAATGGGAATCGACCAGTAACCCCAGGTTAAGAAACCCAGATTCAAGTAACTGGAGGTCGAAAAAGAGCTGTAAATTGAAGTTCTAACCTGGGTTTGACTGCCGCTTACTTAACTCCAGGTTTCACCACTGGGTCAGGTTAGCGGTGAATACGAGCGTTAGTCGATATCCCCCGTGCTCTTGCAATATAATCCCCTACAGTATCGCCGTTTTTCATAAGGATGTTCTCGAGTTCATTGCCCGCATCAATTTTTTCGGTCTTTGCCTCGGCCAATGAAAGTCGCTCTAATTTTATCACACAGCACTTACGGGTTGTCTTCCGTCGCGAACTGCAACGCTTGTTCTTCGGCGAGTGATAGTTTAATATACGATGCGGTATATAAATTTTTTGACTGCCACTCGATCTCGTCCTTACGGCTAAGGTCTCCAGGTTTTTCGTTTATGATTAGAGAGTCTAATCTCTTTAAGCTAAGGGCAGATTTCATCTTAAGCTCCCAAATAAAATAGTTCCTTCCGTATAAATCGGGAATTGTTATTTTATCCATTGTAGGTAGAAAGGTTTAAACGTTCACAAAGTCAACTAACAGACATATCAACCACGCTCTGCTACCAATTGTTGTTATTTTGTGAAATTACTTCCACCCAGGTATCTCTGGACAGCACATTTATTTATATACAAATACGAAAATAACGATCACGGAAACTGCACACAGCGAGTCTGACCAAAAGCACAAAGCGACCGGTAAGTTAGTGAACCCCGTAGAAGGAATGCGTGGGAGTGAAGAGGGAAAAACTGCGCGTAGGCGGGTCACACAGTTATCCTTCCGCCAGAAAAAAAAAGTTCACTCGCTTCACCCCCAACAATATATGTATATATATAAACTTTGATGACGTGAGATAAATGGAAATACAAAACCATGTTTGATAAAATATAGAACAGTGATTCTCAACCACTGTGCTATGAAGTTTTTTAAGTATGCTGTCAATTTTTTTAAGCGTGCAGCCAATTACTTTTTTATTTAAATTATTCACTCAAAGAAAAATTAAAATTTGGAACCGAAATTAAATCAGTCGTTTTATAGAAATAAACTAAAGGCATTTATATATATATATATATATATATATATATATATATATATATATATATAATCAATATAAGAATTTTTAATATATAATCATATACATATATATATATATATATATATATATATATATATATATATATATATAAAATCCAATATAAAAGAATTTTTTAAATATATAATCATATACATATAAATAAATTTATACATATATATACATATACAAAATACATAAACAAAAATATAAAAATAGACATATAGTTATATATATAAATATATATATGTATATAAATATATATATATATATATATATATATATATATATATATATATAAATATATATATATATATATATATATATATATAAATATATATATATAAATATATATATAAATATATATATATATATATATATATATATATATATATATATATATATATATATATATATATATGTGTGTTTTTATATTATTTAACTTACATTATTTATAATTAACTTATTCTTTCGTGGTAGATGGACACCAATCACGGTAGTCAAACTAACTGGGTCGTGTGCTCTGCCCAACGAGTTGGTTCAGCCCGATTTGATTGATTGATGGAATATTAACGTCGCACTGTTCAGCTACACGTGGGCTTTTGGCGACAGACCACGTAATTTTGAACCATGGTCAAGTGACGATGACGACACCTGAGCTGGCACACCCCTCTCCTAACTACCACACCAATGGGAGGACGTTTCAGCTCTCGACAGATTTAACGTGCATCGCTGCCCTACACGACGGGTCTTTAGTGGTATTGGGCTTGGACTCGGGACAAGGCAAGTCACGATCCGATACCTATACCACACGGCTATCGTGGCCACCAACCCAATTTGAAATTCAACTATTTAATCCGAAACGATTATCTATTTTCAGATATTTTATTTTAATAAGTCATCTGTTTAAAAGAGTTTTAAATAATCGTTGTAGCTTTTTATAATAGTAGAATAAAAAAATGAAGAATGAATGCAGATTTATGAAATTCATCTCTAATATAGGAGACAGTTTAAAAGATTTAAATGTTTTAAACCCCATGTGTATATATTGAATATCTGGATATGTTGATTATGCACAGTTATACCTGCTACTTATGGTATATTTTTAGTAAGTAATTTATCTTTATTATGTATTTAATCATTTTCAAATGTCGCATTAAATAGATTCTTAAAATTAATTATTCAAAAAAAATTGTTGTCTTTGTCACAAATATTATTTTAAACTTTGAAAAATGTTATCATAAACTATTTTACTTAGTCTGTTACAGGTGGGTAAAATTCTTTTAAACTTAATGTTAGCGTGCTGCCAAATTTTGAAAGTGTTAAAGACGTGCGACAACAACAACAAACAAACAATAAAAAAAAAATAAATTCCTACTTAGATCAACAAAGAAAAATTTATTTTAGCTAATTTTTATTAAACAGTTACAATTAATATAAATATTTATTTACATGTGACAGAATCACAACATTAACTGGTAGTTAATTTGTATTAATTATCGGTAAAGTATCGTATTTTCATCCAAAATAATCGTGTATATAAAATTTCAGTTCAACTGAATGTTTTGAAACGAAAGAAAAAAAAATATTTTAAAGTTTTGACCCAAGTCGCTAAAAATGAAACCAACGAGGCTGTATCAGTAATTCTTTAAATAACTAGTTTCAGTCAACTAATTTTAATTAATTATAATTTAATTATCGTATGTTTACTCAAAACAATAGGGTTAAGAAAATTTCAGCTCAAATGAGCGCTTTAAAACATGAGAAAAATACATTTTCTTGTTTTGACACGTCTCCAAAGGGGTCACTAAATCGCCAAAAATGATGCCAGGGTTGCTGTATTTGTAGCTTTTTGAATTAATAATTGCAAACTATTAAATTTTATTAATTATAATTAATTATTATATTGTCATCCAAAATAATCATGTATATAAAATTTCAGCTCAACTGAGCACTTTAAAATGTATTTTATTAACGATTGTGAAAATTCCCCCAATATAAATAAATAAACATATATTGAGAGAGAGTTAGTTAATATAGTAGGAATTGAAAAAAACCGGTTGAGAACCCCTAGTATATAATTTCTGGGATGGTCTTTCATGACTGCAAAGACCAAAAAATACAATGTCAATTTTTTTCGAAAATTTGGACAAGTTTTCTAAATCTGCTTTGGAGTACATAAAGATAGTTTCAGTAAAGAATTCATGAGTGACACATTTTTTTTACAATAGAATTTTTTTTTTAAAAAAAGGGAAAGATAGAAAACAAATTTAAAATCAACTTATACCAAATATCCTATCTCAATGGTAGTGTTTTCTTTTCAATATTTTTAGAAGAGTTTCCATTTATATATCACATCTTACAAAGAATGAAATTGGATCAAGATAAAAATATCATTGATGTTTCCAAAACAAAGATTGCATTCCTTCTAAAAATATATCTAAACATAGGTATTACAAATAATATATTTTTGATACATGTTTTATACATATTTTCAAAATATTGCTAAAACAAATATGTGTGTAGCTTCTTTTAATAAATGAAACGGATACCTTAAAGGTAAATATTTGTTAACAAACGCTTTCATTCTTACAGTTTCCGCTTGCATTGTACTCAAGTTTTTTTAATAAATGCCTTAATAATTATTTTAAATTAAGAAATCCTGATGTGAGACGGAATACTGTGGAAGATGTGGGATGAAATAGATTTGCCAAATTTGACAGAAGGCACACTTTATAAATTAATTATGTCAAGAATGCACATTTTAATTGAGTTGTTTTTTTTTCTTTCTGAAAAGAAAATATTAGTTGACACTTAAATTAAACAGAAAAAATAATTGCACTAAAAATTAATTTTTGTATTTCTACAAAATGATTTAGATATCTTTATATTAATATCACAAAAATTCCAAGCACTATTGAATTTTTTAAAGATGAATGTCCCATAGACAGCGATACTTAATTTTGCCATTCTACTCTTTCGAGCGCGTCCTGGTATCCTTAACTTACATTAATTGAATAAAAGACTATATTACCTTACATTAAGTGATTAAAAAGCGTAGAGAGATGTATTACTTTATTGAAAAAATATTTTTGCCTTATTAATAAGTAGGGTGATATGCAAGTTTTTAGTGTACAGCGGTAAAAAAAAGTGGAAGAAAATCGGCCCATCAAAACATATATACACAGTCACACATATACATATGTTTATGTATGTTACCACTTGTTTATGTTTCTTGAATTCTTGATTGTTCAGCTCAAGATATACTATACAATTAGATAAATTTTCTGGTTTCAAAATCAGATTCAAATTGCGTGTATTATTTTGAAAGCTAATGATGAACCTGATTCCAAAAATTACGTAGTAACTTATAGTTGCAATGATCTTGCCCTGAAGTCCCTTCCTCATTATCTTGTCTACCTAAAGTTATAGGAGATAACGATGCATGACCAAGACTTTCAATGATAATCTAATTTATTATTATCAATTATAATATTCCACAACAAAATAATCTATAAAAGGGAGCCCTAGAATTGATATAAAGAAAGCAACGACCTTAAATGAATAAGCGCACGAAATCAGATTAGTTTAGCTTTAATCAATCCTATCCTAATAATTCGCGTGATTCACTAATTTAGTCTATTAATCACAAAATCCGTCCTTTATTCAAGACGCGTATAATTTCTTATTCTAACAATAGTAACACTGCATTCAGATGCTCCGCTCTATTTGATCTATGATTATTGAAATCTAACTTTATATACTCTAATTCAGGGGTGGACAGACTTTTTTACATGGCACGGTCTACTTTTAATTTTTTTCAAGGTGTCGCGGTCCACTGTGTGACGTAGTTGTGATTAGCAAAAAAAAAAGAGATCAACACAACATTTGTATTACAGCAATAATAAATACAGAATGTGTATATTTTACCTACATAACTACAGCAGAAAAACAAAACTTACTTTTATAAAACTACGTTTTAAGTAATATACAAACATAATAATTATACCTATAAATTTAATATCAAATGATGCATTTTCAAACAATTCACAATAAATCACACATTAAGTAATTTTCCCTTAAAATTAGTTTTTATAGCTATAGTCTCTATAGACGACTTAGTCTTCGTATTATCTGCCCCAACCTTGAATACCTCGGTATATTATTACTAACTGCTAATCTTACATTGGATTCTAAGTGGTCGTCTGGGAAAAGGGAAACTGTTGTCTTAATTATATTCTTCATAAAAAATGTAGATTATCACAGGTAGGTAGAGCGAAAGAACGATGTTAAATGAATTGCCGCTTTTTTGAAATTGGAATACTTTAACTCTCGGCCAATAGATTCCAAAAGTTATTCTATACAAAATACGTCCTTTTGAAATTGTAAAGCTTCGTTTCCCTCGAGAGATAAAGAAAACATGTAATATACATCACATCAACATTGCCAAATGAATAACCCATGAATGTAACTTTTGTGGGATTCTAGTCTAGTAAATTCATGAAAACGTCTCTCAAATTTGGTTTGGAGTTTTATTCACGGATATTTTCATTTTCTTGGTAACCACCTGCGTTTCTTTTAGTATGCGTAACTAAGATTTTATGTGAAGGCGGTCACCCCCAAATGTCTTGGTGATCCACCGATTGATCACGATCGACTTAATGTTCACCCCGGCGCTAATTATTTTGCATCTCAGTGTGAGAGGGATGGCTGTGTAATAAACGCGCTTGCTTGCCCAAAGATTCCCCTAAAGGATTAGTTGGTGAAGGTCGCGTTAAGACCTGTAAGATAGTGATGCATGAAAAATGAGTTTCAAAATGACTCTGAATTTGAGAAAAATAACTTTTCAAGAATAATATCTAAGGGCTTGAACTTTTATTCTGCAATACTTCTCTCCTATCTGCTACACTATTTCATTTCATGCGAAACACAAATATCTACAATTATTCTGGACCTAAATGGCTTATAATACAGCGTTTCTTAAATCGAGACCCTACATTCAACTTTGGGGTAAAAAAATGGTGAAAATGGTCAAGATTCATACAAAAAGAGCCGTTAAAACTCCCATTTTTGATTGAAATTTTAAATGCAGTTTTTGGATAAAAAAATAGGTGAAAAATGTACAATATTCATATAAAAAGAGCCGTTTGAAAAGAAAAAGTGGGAGCAAACAATACGGTGTGGTTTTTGTTTCAAACGACAGGGTTTCAAATGAGATGGTTTTCAATTCAAATGAGATTGTTTTCGATTCAAAAAAGGTCGTTTTCATTTCAAAATAAGTCGTTTTCCATTTTAAATCATTTTTGAAAGGGTCACGGTGCTCAACTATTTTTTCGACCGACTGTGGGAGACAAAGGGGTCAATTATATGTTTTAAAAGTTAGTGAGGATCAAAATGATCAGACTCAGTCGGCAAATGAGGTACCGATTAAACTTTCTGCGGTATGCATATCTCCAGTGAAACTCCCATATTTTCCAATTTTGTTAAAAGATATTTTTACGAAAGCGTTATGGGACACAGGCGCAGAGAAGTCATTTATATCGGAGGAGATATACCGAAAATATTTTTTTTATAAGATAGTAAAAAATTAGCGTGCTCAGGTGATCACGGCACAGGGAGCTAAATATCAGAATGTAGGAATTGTGGTAGAGAATGTTTGAATTAGGGAGTTTGAAAAGCCTGGGTTGTTTCATGTGTTTGCAGATTTAGTATACCCATGTATTCTCGAGGTGGATTTCATAAGTAGATCAAAGATTATTTTGGACTTTGATCGGAAATTGTTGGTGATTCCCGATTCGCAAATTCATACAGGGATTAAAACGATTGACGAAGGAAATGTAGAAATCGATCTTTCTAAGACAGGGTTGGAAGAAAAACAGAAACAGAAGTTGTGGGATTTATTTAATAGTTTTAAAGGATTATTTTCAGATTAACCGGGGCTTACACATGTTTTATATCATGAAATTGACACGGGAGATAATCTCGTCCATATCGTTATGACAGTGTAAAACAAGCAATACTTGATTATCATGTAGAGAAAATTTTAAAAGAGGGCAACCATAATTCCGATTCAATCCCCGGACGCGTCACCAGTTGTGTTACGTAGAAAACATGATGGGTTACCTATGGATAATCTGGAAGTGTATAGATTTGCTGTTGACTATCGGAAACTAAGTTCTATTGCAAAGTATCCCCGTTATCCCTTATCGTTAATAGATGATTTAATAACGATTATACCCCATACGACGATTAAGTTGACTCTTGATCTCAAATAAGGGTACTTTCAACTGGCAGTAAACCCCGGGGATATAGTTAAGACCGCGTTTATTACGAAGAATGTCACCTACGCATTTCGGCGTATGCCATTTGGGTTGTCAGGGGCGGCTCCCAATTTTTGGAAGGCCATAGATCTGAATTTAAAACCGGTGATAGGGAAGTTTGTGAATGTGTACATAGACGGTGTAATCATATCGTCTCCATCGTTCACGCACCAGTTTGACCATCTAAGTTAAGTTTTTTTGATTATTACAAGCTGCAGGGTTAACGTTAAACAAAAAAATACAAATTTGGTACTGATGAATTGAAATACTTAGGTTTGATTATTAGTAAGGAGGCAATTAAAACGGACGAAACAAAGGTTCGAGCTATAGTTCAGATAAAAACCCCAAGAAATTCTAAAGAGGTATCCAAATTTTTAGGTATGTTCCAGTGGTATGTTCTAGTGGTTCATTAAAAATTATGCTGATCTGTGTGAGCCCCTTTATAATCTTAAACGAAAACTCAGGAAATTTTGTTGGTTAATAGAGGCTTAAAAGGCATTCGACGCGGTCAAGGCAGCCATACCGAAAGCGCCAGTTTTAAAATTGCCTGATTTCAAAAAGCCTTTCGAGTTATTTACGGATGCAAGTTCAATAGGTGTAGGAGCGGTTATAAATCAGGAGCAGATACTAGTAGTGTTTGCTTCTCGCACGCTCAGTAGTGCAGAGGAATTACACTGTAAAGGAGAGGGAGTGTTTAACAGTAGTCTGGGCTCCGAATAAATTCAGAACGTATTTAGGTTCTCTGCCGATTCAAGTTATTACAGATCACGTTCCATCGACGCGTTTAACACAACGTAAAATTTTTTTGGGTAGAATGATCAGATAGGCTCTAAAATTAGCAAAATTTAATACAGAATTTGGAACATAGTTCCGGAACTCAAACTGCGGTGGCTGACGTTTTGTCAAGGAACCGCTTGAAAGTATAATAGGAGAAAAAGTTATTTGTGCAATAATCAGAGATATTTGGTACTTTCGTCACGAGGACAGTTAATCGAAGAGCAAAGAAATGACCCGGAATAAGATAATATCTATAGATATCTGGAAAACTGGGTTAATGCGACAATATGTGAGAATTGGTCCCGAAATTTCCGTTAAATCGAGGGCTTGTTGTTTAATGGGAAATACGCAACGTCGCTTGGTAAAATGCGAATATATATTCCAAAGTCTTTAAGAAATTAAATGAAGACAGAATTTCACGACAAGCCCATAGCAGGTCAATTAAGACGCTTTAAGACTTAACATAAAATAAGGGACGCTTGTTAGTTCTCGTATATGAGAAAATTTATTGATCAATATGCCTCTACACTCCACATGTGCTAAGTGAATAATTATAAAAACGCGTTACCATCATTTTAAAGAGACTTGGTACCCTTTGAGCTACTATCTTCCTTTGTGTATTTAAAAATTATATTTTAAAATTTTACATAATATTTTATTCAAGAAAATGATACAAGATGATATTTTTCACATATTGCTCACACAATTTTAAAAATTTAAGTTTTTTTTTAAAAATTTGGAAAATTTTAAAATCTTATTCCTTTTGTAATTATTAATTTTTTGACCCTAACTTTTTTTTGTAATATTCTTATGGATGTTCTAAGCAATTTTTAGGATCGATTTTACAATAACTTAATAAGTTTTAGAGAAAAAAAATAAAGTGCTGATATGCATGCTAAAAATATACTAAAAAGCCAATATGTCTTACATTTTAATCTTTTTTTAAAAAAAGTATTCAGCTTACAGCAAAATGGGTCTCTAATTTTATTACATGCTTTATATGCAACACACACGAAAAAAATGGAAGTGATCAGTAAATAGTTGTGGAAGGAGTTGCATTTTGAATGCACTAATGTTTCGAAAAACACAAACTGAGAAAAACCTCTTTAAAGTTTATAATTCTCAAAAGAAATTTATAATAAGCTTAAATATACTTAAAATACCTCTTTAAGATATTAGTTATATATTTTCTTTAAAAAAAATGCATTTTCGTATTTTTTCAACCCATACATCTTTATAAATGATAAATTTTAAGAAGGTTTTAATTGTACTACTAGCTAATTAAAGAAAAATGTTAAAATAATTTTTTTCTGTCACGAAAGAAAGTTTAGATTTTTCTTCTCATAATATTGAAGTATTACATTTGTATGAAAAATATATCAGGAGTAAGAACTGAAATTATGAAGTCATTAATATAAAATGCCTTAATTCAAAAACTTTACATGCACACATTTCCTAAGGAAGAAAAATTACATTTTTGTATTTCCTCGGAAATATTCTGCTTTATATATTACAACATCTATCGATATTTTCCAGAATCAAATTTGTTCACCCAAATATCTCCAGGATATCAATATATTTGAATAATCGGCAATATTTCGGATATAACTGTCACCAAATCTGCTTCGTTTGTTTCATTTTCCGTGAATAATTCTGGAATATTATCGACATTTATTTCAATGAATTCATCGTCTTTTATATTACAACAAATTTATTTAAAATAATGCTCACGGAGTAGAAACAATAAGATTCTTACAAATATTATAGATAAATTTTTGTTTATTAACGGATATAGTAAATGAATTCATAGAATTAAAAATATGTAATGAAACAAAAATAAATATTTCACGCGCCAAATTTGGTTATTTTTCAATTTTTATAGTCATCCTGCTCTTCCAGTGTAAACCAGTAATGGATGTGATTTGGACTGCCTAGTTAAGGTAGAACAGGGAATGTCATTACTCGAGAAAAAGTAGTCGATTGGCTCGACACATATGACGCCAGTTGGCAAAATGACAATAAACGTAGCGAATTTCTTTCAAAATTTAAAAATTTGTTGAGGCCTTAGTTTTTAATTTATACTTTACAAATTCCACACACCGATAACAAAGAATGGGAATTTTTAGTTCAAAAAAGCAACAAAAAAAGTATTGCGTAAATGAATTCTTGTAAAAAGGTATTAAACAAAAAACACAAAATCTTTTTTCCACTCTTTGGACAAAACACGGATAATAACGTTTGACACATACGGAAAAAAGTTCCGTGGGCTTATTCTTATAAATGGCGTAGTTACCAAATGTTTAATTGAAATTTTGAGTATTTTTTAAAAAACCGTAAGAAAAAGGTTTTTGTCATTTCATATTTAAAACACTGATTCCAAAAGACCAAAGTATGAACTTTTTTAGCACAGAGTGTCGATTCATTATGGTGATAAAAAAACCGTACAGAATGATTGAAAAATTCTTTTCATAAAAAAACTATTGATATATACTCATTTTAGAAAAAATCGTAAGAAATGCAAAGTATCGCTATTTTATTTAAAAATATAAAACTATATCATGGCGAAATAAATCATCTTTTCGATTATGGGATTACTTTTTGTTTGATCTCTGTAAGAAAAGAACGACTGTAATTTTAAAAACGATAAATAAATAAAGAGAACTTTTTTTTAAAAACAAGCTTTTATTTAAATGCTCTATCAAAACTTTTTTAACGTCATTACCTAATTTCTAATATAAAAGCTTGTCGCGAGATTTAAGTACTCGAATTAACTTAGTTTGAAAATTTTAAAAATTAAAATCTGTCAGATCGAGTTATTCAATCTGCTTGTTTATCTACACAGGTAAATATCACGAAAAGCTCTTATATTATAGATTGTGTAATGACTTTATAAGTTGATAGCAAAAAAAAAGTTTTAAGAGAAAAGTTTATTTTATTCTTTGTAGAGCATTTAATAAAAGCTTGTATATAAAAAATATTTTTTTTTTTTACTTTTAATTTATTTTTTACGTTTTAGTTATCGCTGGACAGGTTCATCAGTCTGTTTATCTTATTCAAAGCTATATTGTTGCAAGGCCATTTGCCGGTTAATTTTGAATAGGATAGCTCAGGGGTACTCAATATTTTTTCCCTCCAGGCCACGTACATATGATAGATATTTAACTAGGGCCGGAACAAGAGGATAATGAGGGTGAGGGTAAACACTATAAAACCAAAACAACATTGGAAAAAGCAAAATTAAACAAAATATTAAAACTCTTTTTTTTTTGTTGTTTTGCTTTTACTATAATACTATACTAAAGAGAAAACATAAAACAAATTTAATCCGTATTTTTAAAACAATTTTTTTAAAATTTTTGCGTAAAACTAGGATAATACAATCCAACAAACGAGAAAAAAAGTCTCGTGCGATAATCTTTAAAAATGACGAAGTTTTTAAATGTTTTATTAAAAAGTTGAGCAGTTTTAGAAAAAAATGTGAAAGAAAAGCATTTTGCATTTTATTTTTTAAATGACTGATTCTAAAAGAAAATAGCCTGGTCTTCCTTGATGCAGAATATATATTCATTAATACGAAGAACTTCGTACGGAGCGATTTAGAAATTATTTTAATGAAAACGCATTGGTTTTGGCTCATTTTAGAAAAAAATCGTAAGAAGTAAAAAACATAATTATTTTTTAAAATGAATTACACCGTATCGTGACGAAATAAATGATCTTTCCGATTATGTAATTATTTTTTGTCTGGGTCAGTTAGGCGATCATATCCAATGACCTTAAATTTTGATGGGAGGCCGCCGGTCCCCCAAATACAATTGTAATTTTTATATTTTCCCTGTTTACAGGAAGTAGGCTCTAAGAAATTTGGGGTGTGCACCAGGTCAATGTATCTTATGGCGGGCAAAGCTGTATTCTTGCGCGGCTTGTTAGTCCAATCAGAGTAGTAGAATTTACCGCCAGAAGTGCGGCGTGGATGTTTTTGGGAGTAGCGCGGTCGACCTTTAAAAAGGTTGGCTCGCTATTTCTCGTGGCCTTTTCTTACAAATTTTTACAGCTTGAACAGCGAAGAGTGCTAATGGCTTCAGCCGTTCTTCGGAGCCACCCATCTCAATCCTTCCACTCAGTCTCTTTCAGATAAGTAACGTCTTTTCATAATGTGCTGTTGAACCATGTTCTTTAATTAAAATAAATTTAATAATGTTTTAAAACTATACGATCAGTGTTTAATTTAGCGTGAGATGGGTGTTTTTAATTTAAAATTTAGCTAACTTGTAGTCAGGATGCGATGTTAACTTATGGATCTTTGGTCGATGTTAAAATTAATAAGTTTAAAATAGCGTCGCATCAGTTTCCAGTAATTAGTCGAATTCCATCTTTGATTAATTTTGTTTATTGGACGAAACACATAGAAGACACCACACAAAGAACATTACGTAAGCAAAACTACCTCTACAAGCCAAACAAAGTATATATGTACTTTTAGCTGATTTGCAGCGCTATCTATATTAAAGAATTTAATTTACAACACATTCCCCTCTCTATGAACGAACATTTCATAACTCCAAATTAATAGTGTTACTTACATTATGCTAAATTTAAATGTTAATATTTCAGAATCTCACTTATAATGATTACAACACGCACTATGCATACATTAACAACATATTCATAATATCCATTAAACTATGTTAAATCACAAGAAGAAAATTTAAATAGCAAATAAATTTCAATTATAACTAATTTAAAGTTAAAGCAACAAATAGTAAATTTCTGAAAAGCTAAAATTGAATACAACAATTTCAAATAAATGCAATAAAATACAAATAATAATAAAATTCAAATAAAGTTCCAAATATAGTTCAAATTTCTATCAATAGTATTTAGTTACGTATTTCTAAAATATGTAGAAGTTGCACAGGACGTTTTATAACTTTTCGTAAGATTGTTTTTACGGAACGGACGATTCTTTCATAGAATCCACTACACCATGCACCTCTTTCGATGATGTGTTTCCATTTTATGCCCCTTGATGCGCAAAATTCTTTCACATCAGGATGGGTTATTACAGTCCACAGTCGTCTCGGTTCAGTTTCTGCTCTTTTAAATGTTTTAGCATTATCCGAATAGATAAAGGTACAAAGTCCTCTTCTCAAAATAAATCTACGAAATGCTAACAGAAATGCTTCCGTAGTCAAACCTGAAACTAATTCGAGGTGGAGTGCTCAAGTTACAGCACATGTGCAAAGGATTTCTTAAAACTTTTCCTTTGAGTTTTCCACATATATCGGTCCGGTGAAATCGAGTCCGAACACAGAAAACGGTAGAGATTGTTCTATTTTGTCTCTTGGAACAGGAGCCATAATCTGCGTACCTGGACGGGAATTAAATTTTTTTTACAAACAAAGCACTTCCTAATGATTGACTTGATTATTTGCCTTCTTTTTGGTACCCAGTACTTCTCACGAACTTGAATCAAAGTATCTGCAACACCTGAGTTTAGAACCTTCTCGTGAGCATCTTTTACGAGAGTTCTGTAAATCTGATGTTCGCTGGAATCAAAATTGGATGTTTTTCATGATAGCTCAGTGTTGACTGATGCAATATTCCCCTTATCCGTACAGTACCCCTTTCATTCAGAAATAGATTTAGCTCTCGGATTTTCGAATCTTTCGGTAAATGTTTGTCCTCTTTCAAACAATTGATCTTTATTCCAAAATTTTCTGTTTGTACCTTCTTGATCCTAATTTCCTCAGCTTCTTCAATTTTTTCTGCCGTCAAAGGAATTTTAATTTGATGTCTTTATTAATTTCATGTTGTAAATAAATTTTCCAATCCATGCCGTAATTCGGAATATCTTTGATATGTAACTGAAGTTACGGATATCCAAGGTTGGCTCTTCATTCTGGAATTCACTGGAATAATTAATTGCCATATATTTAACTCTTCTTTCTTAATTAGTAGTCTCCTGAAATAATCTTCAATTCTTCGGCCAATTTTCTTCAGATAATGTAAGCCACTGTAATCCATGCCATAATCTTCTATTTTTAAACAATTCTTCTGCACTGCAACCCCTAGAAACCATGTCTGTAGGGTTTTGTTTTCCTTTCACAAATCTCCAGTTCTGTGGGTTTTTAAACCTTGAATCTCATGAACCCGATTTGAAACTGAAGGTTTCCACTGTTTTGCATATCCATGTATCCAACTAAGAGCTACTGTAGAATCTGAAAATATTATGTAATTATTGGTTATCTTAAACACCTTCCTCAAAGTTTATAATAAACGAGCTCCTATTAAAGTTGCAAGCAATTCAAGTCTTGGTAAAATCAATTTCTTTAGCGGAGCTACACGTGCATTCGAAGAAACAAAGTTCACATGAAAATCCGAATTTGCTTTGTAGCGAATGTATGCAATAGCATCATAAGGTATTTCACTTGCATCACAAAATATTACAATTTGATATTCATTAAACTCTTCATTAGATTCATCAACCTTAAAATAAAACCTTGGAATGGATACATCTGCCAATGAGTAAACCTCCTTACACCATTTTTCCCATTTAGTTCTTGAGTTTTTTTTCCTAATTCTTCATCCCAATCAAATCCTTCTTCCCAAATTTCCTGAAGAATAATTTTTATTCTAATTGTGAATACAGCTATATATCCAATAGGATCGAATAATTTAAATGAGATTCGCAAAACACTTCGTTTAGTATTTTTAACATTTTTTTAATGAATCAATAAGATATGACAAGTCTAATTTAAATTCATCAGTTAAATTGTTCCAAATTAATCCTAAACCTTTATGGGTAAGGCTACGTTATGAGTTGCATTTTAAAATTTACTTTCTTCCCATTCTTGACTTAACTCTAAAGAATTTGTTTTCCATTTTCTATGGTTCATATTTGCATCTTTTAAAATTAATTTAGTATGCTTAGGCAAATCTAATGCTTCATTAACTGCATTTGTTCATGTTATTAAATCTTCCACATATAAGTGTTCGTTTAAAAACTTGTATGCTAAAGGATTCGATATTTCGTAATTCTTAATGTGGTGTTTTTTGGTTGCTGCTAAGAGAAAAGTTGAAGATTTTACACGGAAAGTAACTGTTTTGTTTCTATAAATTTTTAAGTAATTTGAGAAAAATCATCACAGCCAAAATAAATTTTTGACAATCCCTATCTTCAGTCAAAACTATTTGAAGGAAAGCCTTTTCCACATCTGATACTAACCCGATTCTAAATTTCAAAAGTAAAATCAAAATATTTGGATTTAGATTAGATCCTGCCTTTAAATTATCATTTAACGATAAACAATTATTTTTCTTTTGACGAAGCGTCAAATACAATTCTCAATTTAGTATTTTCTTTATCATTTCTGATTACAGGATGATGTGACATATAATAAATAAGATTTTGAGTTAAGTTTTAGTATTTACTGATTCTATAATTCCATCTTTCAGCTATCTAAAACTCTAGTATAGTTTTCAAACAAAGAAATATCTACTTTAAAACGCGATGCTAAACTTTTTAATCCATTTTTTGACAAATTAAAATTACTACTAATATATAACGTTATCCTTGAAAGGCAATTTAACTTCGTATGTACCATTTTTAAATTTTATATTTTGCTCAAATTGTTTTAACGTTTCTTCCTCAGATAATTCTTTAACTATGCTACCCGTTATACCTAAATAATTAATTTCCCAAAAATTACGCAATTGAGAATTAATATCTTCCAATGAATAACTTTCCGAATTGCAGTTTGGTTGATATTCAAAAAACACAAATTGTCAACAATATATATATGGGAAAATGACTGCAACCTAAGGATGATAAATGCTTTATTTAACAAGATGAAGGATGAAATATCTAAATTATACTAAACAGCAAAGGAGAACGTATTTCTCCTACGTCTAAAGCTTAGCGTCCCTAACGTCCGTCTGCATATTTTCCCGTGTGTCCTTTAGTCGGACATTCCTGACGGGGTGTGACGTCAGTGTGGGCTGCTCCACCCTAAGTACTGGAAGAGGGGTTATCCATTGCACATTTCCAACCCTACATCGGCCATCATGACCGGGAAGGCGACCTCACCTGATTACATACAATGAGAAAATGGTACAGATACATAGTAATGAAATATTAAAAATGTACACAGTTACACAGTAGATGAAAGAATTATACACAACACAAAATATCATCAAAGAAAAAGTACAAAAATACTGAAAAATAAACAAATTTAAAGTAATATTTCATTAATAGAAAAAAGTTTCATACATTACCACTGGGGTAAAACAAATTATGTTAACGATACAAATAAGATCAAGGCTAAAATAAGAATCTGGAATAAGGAACAGGAACATATTGAAGCAAGATGCTCCTACTTCTAAACACTTAAATTTGTACTAAAATGAAATAAGAAAATGTTAGAGTCATTCAATAAAAATGGAATCAAAAATAAATAAATAGATAAAAAGTCTGTTGTTAATGTTCATAACGAAAGTCTTTCATAGGAAGAAAAATTGTGAACAGTTTTTAATGGAGAAATCAAGTAGAGTTAGTTTGGCTTGGCCAGAGTTTCATGAATTCTGCACAAGTAGACGTTTTTGATGGTCCGTCGACAAAATCACACTTTTCTACGTCATAAGTGTCATTGTGCTTGACTTTTGTAACTTTGTATGGTCCGAGGTATTTTTGCTTAAGTTTCAAGCCTGGACCAAACTGAGTGCGTTTAATTGCTACTAGGTCATGTAGTTGATATTTATGAGCTTGTCTGCGCCGGAGATTGTACCTGCGGCGGTTCTCATCTTGAACTTTATAGATTTGTTTTTTGGTATCTAGACGGAGAACATCACGTTGTTCTTGGAATTGAGCTGTAATCTCATCATTAAGAAGTTCGACAATCTCAATGTCCTGGCAAGACTTCATCTTGGTGCCGAAAAGGAGCTCAAATGGAGTCCTCTTGATGCTTCTTTGAAAAGTTGAGTTCAGGATTTCTTGCAGGTGGGGTACGTGAGAGTACTTTTTCTCAGGATCGTCGACAGAAAGTTTTGACAGCACAGCAATGATGGTGGAATTTTGTTTTTTAATTTGGCCATTAGATCTTGGGAGACCAGTTGTAATGGAGATGTGAAGGATGTTTTGCTTTTTACAGTAATCTTCAAATGCAGAGGAAGTAAATGCGGATACTTTATCAGTGATAATCCTAGCGGGGTTTCCGAAGACATGTCTTTGGTTTTCTAATCGATTTATAACTTCTGCAGCGTCCGTAGATCTAGTGGGATACAGCCATGTAAATTTACTGAATGCGTCAATCACTGCAAAAACATGCTTATATTTCTTAGAAGTTGTCGCTAGGGGACACAAATGATCTAGATGAAATGTATGGAGTGGTAAATCGTTTTTTTCTATCGGGTTAAGCGTGCCATCTTGTTTACCACGTTTCCGGTTTGTGAGAATGCATGTAACACAGTTTTGAATGCATTTTTCAACTTTGTATTTAAGTCGTGGGATGTAAAAGTATTTGCTAACCAAATCTTGTGTGCGTAGAACAGCAAAATGGCCACGTTCATGCGCAGTTTTAATGATGTTAGCCTGCATTTCGTCAAGTACCACTAGTAAATCGGTGACATTGACTGTTTTGTACAGAAGTTTGTTTTTTACGATATAGTTATCATGCGGCGTTGTTTCTAGAAGCGTCTTTATGGTTGTTATTTGGTCATCAGCCTGTTGTGCCTTGAGAAATTGAAGATGGACACTATTTTGGATTAGCATACAATGTGGAGGTCGACTGAGAGCATCCACATGAGCCATCTTTGAGCCTGTACGGTGTTCTATTGTATAGTTAAATTCTTGGAGATAAAGTGCCCATCTGGCTATCCTGGGGTTAAGCTCTTTTTTACTTAGTGTTTTGACGAGGTGTCACAGTCAGTAATATTTTTGAATGATGTTCCTAGTACATAGATGCGAAACTTTTTAAGTGCTTCGACCACTGCAAGGACTTCTAGTTCAAAACTAGTGTACTTTCTTTCATGGTCTGATGTCTTTTTTGACATGTAGAATACAGGGTGAAACTGGTTGTCATGTATGGATTTTTGGAGTAGGACTGCACCCAAACCATCGATTGACGCGTCAGTGTGAATCTCAGTGGGAGAATTTTGGTTAAAAACACTTAAAACGGGTTGTTCGGAAAGTAAGTATTTAAATTTTTGAAATACTGTCAGTTGTTCAGCATAAAATTGGAAAGGGGAGTCTTTACGAAAGAGGCCACTCAAAGATTTTGCTATGGTCGAATATGAGGGTAAAAACTTTCTAAAATAGCCAGTAAGACCAAGAAATCGGCGAACGTCTTTAATATTTTTAAGATCAGGATAATTAATAACAGCTTTAGTTTTTGAAGGGGAAAGAAACAATCTACCGTTTTCTATAATATGGCCAAGAAACTCAATTGTATTACGTAAAAATTGACATTTTTTAAAGCTTATTTCAATTCCGTAATCACTAGCTACCTCTAGAACAATTTTTAAATATTCAAGGGCTTTGGACTCATTAGCAGCGGGAATAACGACATCATCCATATATGGGACAACAATACTTTTCGAAATCAGATGTCGGAAAATGGCATTTATGTACCGCATAAAGGTGGAAGGGCAAGTTCTTAGTCCTAAAAGCATTCGACTAAATTGATACTGACCATTGTGAGTAACAAAACTAGTAAATTTACGGCTCCTTTCATTTACCGCGACATGGAAAAATCCATTTTTTAGATCTAGAGTAGTAAATATTTTAGCATTTTGGAGACAATCTAAAATATCGTCAATTAAAGGAAGATGAATAAGTTTGCGATTTAAGCGTCTATAATCAATGCAAACTCTTGATTTCCCGTCTTTTTTCTTTACTACCACAACTTGACTAGCGTAAGGGGATGAACACGGCTCAACAATTCCATTTTTAACCCATTTATCAACTTGAGCGTCCACTATATCCGTTAAGCAAATGGCAAACGTCGGGGCTTATGAAATATGGGTTCGTCGTCGGTGAGAGCGATATCAAGCTCAATGTTTACAGTTTTTGTTTTTTTAGGCGTGTATGTCGATATCAGTTGTTCGACTTTAGCTCGATTATGTTGAGAAACATTTGGACCGATATCAAATGTGGGTGAACCGTCAGAAATCGTTATAATAAAATTTTCATTTTTATTATCAGATGGCCTTAAAATTTGTGCAAATTTTACGCCTGTAGGCGATATATATAGATGTGCTTGTTTAATTACGTCACAACGATTATAAGGTCATAATTTGTACAAGAATTTGGTACAACAGAAATAGTAACAGGAAAACTTTTTATCATCGATAGTAATTTCAGAATCAAAAGTTCCTATCACATTAATTCACGAAAAACCAAACCTGTTAATAATGTGTTGGTTTGTTTCAGTGGCGGTGCATCTATATTTATGTAAGTAGAATTTCTTAATAGTGTTAAATTGCTGCCTGTGTCTACTAACCCGTTAAGAGCAGTCGGAAAGGTAAAATTTGATTTTTTTGACAATTTAAGATTTTTACATTTCCACATAGTACAGATTTTAACCTTTCTAAAAATACCTTACTTTAACCTCTAGGGTAAGTAGAAGCCCTAAAAACCTATTTTTAAATAATCGTTGAAACTGGGCCACGCCCATTTGACAAGCGTAAAAGTAAACAAAGTTTTTTGTTTTGGCTTAAAAGTTGAGCGTCTGGTATAAATCAAAACATTTATCTTTTATTGTATAAATTGGGCCTTTTATTATTTTATTTCCTAACCCATTTGAAACTTCACTGTATTTTTAACGGTCAAATCAGTGTTTGTTTACACTTTCAAAACTGCGTTATAATTTTTGAACTCGCAAGTATTCTTTAACATTATTAAGCTTAAACTTTCAAAAAATTGCTATAATATATCGACCTTACCATGCCTAGAGCATCGACTAAAGTATTTAAGAAACGAAGAGGAGTTTTTAATAAAGGAAGATGTAATAAAAGTAATGATGGTTGTGGTGAAAGCAATTCTACTGTTCCAAAGAACTCTGCTGATGAAAAAATTGTGCTGATGGTGCAAAGCTTTGTACTAATGAAACTGAACCATCTGCCAGTGAGAGAAAAAATTGTAAACATGGATATTTCATATTCGGATGAGGCTTTTTCTGGTTTCAGAAATGTTATTGTGGACATTAACCTTTTAGCTTGTGTGTTTTTGAAGCTGTAAAATGTATAAAGTGTGAAAAAAACAGGACTCAGGTTGCACCTCAGTGAAAGTAACTGTGGTGAAGCTGTGAAGTTTCACTTAAAATGTCCTTCTTGTAAATATAACTATACTTTTTTTTAACTCAAGAAATGCGATAGTTCTGAGAATTACGAACTGAATACCCGGCTAGTGTATGCTATGCGATGCATAGGTAAAGGTGCTGAGTCTGCTAGGATGTTTTGCGGTATCATGAATCTTCCCCGCCACCCACAAAATTCTCAAAGTACAACCACATTTTACTGCAGGCAACAAGAGAAACCTGTGAACACAGTATGGCAGAAGCTGTTCGTGAAGCCGTTGATGAAAATGATGGAAAAAGGGACCTTGCTGTTGCTGTTGATGGTAGCTGGCAGAAGCGTGGTTTTTCTTCGAAGAATGGCTTGGTGACAGTCACAAGTGTTGATACCGGCAAAGTTATAGATGTCGAAGTTTTTTTCAAAACATTGTATTTATCCGAACAAAACCAAGCATCTTCAAAATTGTAAGAGAAATTTTGAAGGCTACAGCGGTAAGATGGAAGTAGCTGGAGCTCTATCCATTTTTCAGCGTTCCCAGTCTCTCTACAATGTTCGGTACACAAAATATTTAGGAGATGGGGACTCCAAGGCATTTACTTCTATTGTCGAGAACAAAGTATATGGTGACCATTGCTCCGTCGAGAAATTAGAATGCATAGGTCATATTATGAAAAGAATGGGGACACGTCTTCGACGCTTGAAAACTAAGATGAGAGGTCAAAAACTTTCTGACGGAAAGCCTTTATGCGGAAGAAATAGATTGACAGAGGCAGAAATCGACCGTCTGCAAGCATATTATGGTCTAGCTATCCGCAGAAATTTGTCTAGCGTGAAGGACATGCAACAAGCCATATGGGCAATATTTTTACACAAGCTATCAACCGATGAAAAACCTCAGCATGGATTTTGTCCCTCTGATTCAGATACGTGGTGCCAATTTAAAAAAGCTGAATTGCTTGGGGAGACTTATCATCACAAAAATAGTTTACCTGTGGATGTTGTGGAGGCCATGCGACCTGTTTTGAGGGATTTAGCTAATCCAGATTGGCTATAAAAGTGTTTACATGGAGGTACGCAAAATCCTAACGAAAGTGTAAATAATGTAATATGGTCTCGTGTACCGAAGAAAACATTTGTACAATTAGAAGTTTTGTCACTGGGTACATTTGATGCAGTTTCCTCATTTAATATGGGGAATGTATCAAAACTAGAAATTTTGAGAAAAATGTGTATTGAGCCTGGTGATTACACGGTACAGGCGATGGAGTGCCTCGACAAACAGAGGCTGTTACGAGCAAAATACTATTGTTTACAAAAAACAAAGGAAGTTAGGAAGGAAAAAAACTTAAAAGGAAGAAATAAGATGATGAGCTACTAGAAAATGCTGATGTTTTAGAATATGGAGCTGGAATGTTTTAACTAAAAAGTAATTATACGTTAAAATCAATTTTTCTCAAAATGTCAATTTTTGATGTTTGATGTTCATTTTCTTAGAAACTACTGTTCACAGGTATGTAAATTTTTTATGATATATTTATAATGATGGCTAATATATACTGAAATGAGCCTTTTGTAAAAAAACCCCAAAATTTATTTTTTACAAATTTTTTTACGTGAAAAACGGGTTAACGTAAACTATGTTTAATAAAATATTTTATAAATTATGAAAAAATTCAAAATTAGCTAAAAGCTCATTTGAGTATAATGAGAAATGTGTATTTTAATTATATGAAAAATTTCAAGCATGTACATATAACAGATTTTGAGAAAATGTACCTCGAAAACAGCCAATTTAACATTGTCGGTATAGAGGTTTCCGACTGCCCTTAAGTTTACGGCCAAAAATTGTTACGTCTTTACACATATTAATAGGAGAAGGCAACTTATGCACAGCATTTACACCAGAAGGTGGTGTAGAAGTGTTATTTAAATTAGCTCGTCGGCATTCAAATGATTTGTTACCATAAAGATTACATGAGAGGCATCTGGGGCCACGTGAATGATTAGGACAAGATTTTGATAGGTGACCTATATCATTACAATTAAAACAACGTTGGGAATTTTTAGCTGCGTCGTATGTATTTAAATTTCTTTGAGAAAAAAGAAATGATTTAGCAGTTCCACATACTAGACGTTTCGCGAAAATTAATTTTTGAGAAGAACTGATAGCTGGGAATAAATCAAAATTTCCTTCAAACTCGAAAGAAACTATTTACAGAATAAAAATCTTCCCCGTTAAATGTTCTACTAGTCGCCAAAATATCCCGCAATAAAGTCCAAAACTGGGTATTCATCTCTGTAAGGGAAGCATCGTTTGAATAGGGAGGAAAAGTATTTTGTGTACAAAGAAATGAAACGTTTTGATGTGCCGGCATGAAAGAATAACCTTGAACGCTGGGTAGGGGTGCATTACTGACCGGATGTTGTTGAAAAGGGGAGTGCTGGTCTGTTTCTTCCGATGAAAAATTCCTGTCTAACGTGATTCGTTTTTGAAAAGTGGTTTTTGAAACTACGTTTTCGCCTTCAGAAAAGGATGCCTCCGAATTATTTAATGTTAGTTGGAATTCATCTAAGTTCATCAAAGCTTTAAATATACTATTGCATAAATTTTGCTCCTTTATTTCTACGTCTAAATGTAATAAATTAGCAACTGAGATAAAATCAGGCAATGAGAATTCGGTTAAAATGTTTTATTTGTGTTCTTCAACTCTAAACTCTTTAGGGAATGTAGAAAAAATTCTTATTTTATTTCGCAAAGAACGGTCAAATTCGGTGAATCCTAATATAGAATTTAATGTTTTTACAGCACGAGTTGTACCACATTTCAACGAATTAGCAATTATAGGAATATCGCCTAATTTGATATTTTTACAGGACATCTTAATATACAAAATTAATCACTTTGAAAATTTATAGACGGTGCAAGGTTGTAATCAAAATTTCCCTATCACACTCTGAGTTAAAACTACTAAATACAGTAATTTTAAAGCCAAAATAAACAAACAAACAAAATACGTTTAATTAAATTTTGCCTACTTGGGGTTGGGGAGCAGTCCGTACAATAAATCCAAAACCAGTTGAGGCACTATAGGAATCCAAGAAAAAGAAAGTCCAACAGCAACAAGTTGTTCTTACGCTTTTTGCAATGTAGCGTCCACTGAAGAAAAATATTAAAGCGTCTTAAAAATTTTTCCTCGTCTAGAGGTGATTTTCCTTAATATGCAAGAGAAAGGTCGAGCCCCCAAAATATGGGGAAATGACTACAACCTAAGGATGATAAATGCTTTATTTAACAAGATGAAGGATGAAATATCTAAATTATACTAAACAGCAAAGGAGAACATCTTTCTCCTACGTCTAAAGCTTAGCGTCCCTAATGTCCGTCTGCATATTTTCCCGTGTGTCCTTTAGTCGGACATTCCTGACGGGGTGTGACGTCAGTGTGGGCTGCTCCACCCTAAGTACAGGGGGAGGGGTTGTCCATTGCACATATCCAACCCTACATATATATAATCCGTATTTTTCTTACATTATTTATTCTTGTTAACGTCCAACCATATAATGTTTCAACACAAAATAAATTTTTATTTATCCTTTCAACACATCCAGTATGAAACTGCTCCAATTAAAACATTAATATATTTAAGGCTTTGAGAAAGGTAAATCTAAATGAGTCATATGGTTAGCTTTTATTGGGTTTTCTATAGAAACATTGGGTGTCGGAATGACTGCATTTGTGATTGTATCCGAAATTAATAATTCGCATTCCGCGGTCCTCTCTGGATGCTGGATGTTTTTTATTGCTAATTGTGACCCTGACCACATCAAATACTTTTTCTTTAGATTGTCTATTTCCGAATGTATAAACTATCAAGTGTTCCTTTCGTATAAATGGAAGATTAAGTCGTTCAGCTAAATTTTTACAAATAAATGATCTCATACTGCCTGAATCAAATGATAAATTAGCTTTTATACATGTATTTTTAAATCGTAAATCAACTACGCATATTTGAGAAGAAATACTGACTGAAACCCCCTTTTCATTCGATCAGAATTCGAAATTGTAGTCACAACAGTAAAATTATCTCTTTTATTTTCAGCGGATTTTTCATTCATTTCGCTCTGTGTCTTTTGAAAAAAAAATAGATTCGTGATGAGATTTCTTCTTACATATTTTATAGGGTTGAATCTTAGAATTACAGTGGGAACTTAAATGTGAGCGTTTAAAACATTTGAAGCATCTCCTTTCACTTTTTAATTTATTTATTTTTTCTGATACCGGAAATGATTCACAGCAAAAAGAATTATGTTCTGACTTACTAAATAAACAACTAGATTAATATATTTGTATTTAATGTTGTAGCGGTAGGAATATTACGATTAAATGGTTTTTGTAACCTTCTTGAGAATATTTATTAGGAGTATGCAATAATTTAGAGTTTTCGCGACATTCCACTACTGTTTTTATAAAATTAACTAACTCCGAAACGTCAAATTTTGAATTAGCTTTCCTTTTACGATTGTATTCTAAGCTAATATCCTCTGGAATTAACTTTAATAAAACAGGACACAAAAGTTGGCCATAAGTACCAGATACTACATTTAAACTTTCAAGAGATCGTATGTTAATTTCTAGTTCATCATAGAAACGACGTAACGCCCTTATATTTAAAGAATTTCTTACGGATCCCAAGTTAAGCAATTTGTTCATGTGACTATTAATTATGAAATCTTCGCGACCAAATCTCGAATTAAGTAAACTTACGCCTTTTTTCATATTTCTCCTTAGTTAATGCAAACATTTTATAGCATTTAATCCTACACCTCCAATCAAATTTTTTAAGTATACAAATTTTTGCACTTCTGATAAACTACTGTTTCCATGTATGGTTGTTTGGAACTGACTCCAAAACTCAAGCCATGAAACTGAATCCCCGAAAAATTTATTTATATTAAGATTAGGAAGTTTTACTAATTTATAGAATCCGAAACAGTTTTAGTTCCCTCATTAATAGAACTATCCAATGATTCATCGGTATCATTTCCATTTAAAATCTAGATATTCTCGATAACCATTTAATAATACTTTCGGAATATTCCTCACTTCCTTTTCAATTTCTTCCGATTTTAATAGAGATTCAATCTTTTTATTTAATTCCTTTAAACTATTCCGTTTATCAAGTAATTGTTCTTTGCAATCAATTAGATCTTCTATTTTATCTCCATAAGCAATAGATTCATCTTTTATTATACATTCAATTTTTGTTATTAATTTAGTCGTTAAAGATCTAAGAGTTTTTCTTTTACTTTTAACGTTTTCTAGTGATTTTTCCATCTTAATAAAAATATATATAATCGCCTACCTGATTTCTGCAGACTCAAGCGAGCTTACAGCTTCACATTGTGGCACCAAATAATGTTAACTTCCTTGCATCCTAATTTCCTTGGGTCAGTTAGGCGATCATATCCAATGATCTTAAGTTTCCAGTAATTAGCCCAATTCCATCTTTGGTTAATTTTGTTTATTGGACAAAACACATAGAAGACATCACACAAAGAACATTACGTAAACAAAACTACCTCTACAAGCCAAACAAAGTATATATACTACTAGCTGACTTGCAGCATCATCTATATTAAAGAATTTAATTTACAACAGTCTCAGTTTGAAAAAAAGAATAAGGAGATTTTTTTAAAAAACCTGAAATATTGGTACTTCTTTAAGCTTAACCTGATAAGTTGCTCAGCAGAATAAAAAGCTAACAGGTGTAAAACAATTATGCATTTTAAGGTTTTTAATTAATACATTTTTAACTAATTGCGATACCGGAATATAAAAGGTCAAAACATGCATTTTCATCCAAACTAAACGTGTATACAAAATTTCAGCTGAATCGGTTGAAGACACCAGCTTCAGAATTGAGTTGCAAGATTTCAAACAAGATTTTAACTTGCAATGTACAAATTACATTGCAAGTTAAATAAAAGCTTGTATAAAGTATGAACTTTTTTTCCTGTTTCGTCCCGAAGGTGTCTTGACACATGCGCAGCTGTACGTTCCGCATATTTGTTAACACCTGCATACATTTCACTCCTCATAATTTTTTTTTTTTTTTATACTGGGGGGGGGGCTTTATATGAAAATCGATTCTTAAGGAGTCAACTAAAAAAAAAGACTTGTAATTCTTTTCTTTCCTATGATGAAAGAAAGAGAGAGAGAAATTCGTTATATAAAAATTACAATTAGTTTTTAATGTGCAGCAATGGTTTTATTAGATTATTATGTAACAAGTCTTATTTTCTTTTTAACAATATCAGACTATTATGCAGAGTAGTAAATAATCGCATGTGAAAGATCTGAATTAATTAAAAAACATTAACATTTGTAAAGGAGAAATGATGCTTCAATATTATACACAGGGAACAAAAGATGGAATATTTTCAGTTCATAACTACTTCTGAGCAATAAGATAATTTGTTACAAAAATATTAATAATAGAATCAATAACGAAAGAAAAAAAATCTGCTCCTTGCTATAATACATACTTCACAATTTTTGTGACGTTTCAAAGATAGTAGGCAGCATTTTGTAGCTGAATCCTTGCATCATTGAAAAACTATAGAAAAGTTGATATTACTTATTGAAAAAAATACTTCTATCTTGCTTGTGAATTCAATTTAAGAGTAAAAAATTGCACATCCTTTCGGTATCAATATTTCTCCAAGGAAAGCTAAAAAAGCTAAAGCATATCCAAAGAACAAAGCAAAAAAGGCCAACTTTAGATCTTGTAAAGTAAGTTGCAACTGGGGTTCTTCTCGTTGCAAATCTAACCTCCTACGTATGGTTCCCAAAAATGCGTAGTCGTTCATCCATTCTTCGTATAATTCACCATTGATTATACCGTAAATAGCATCATTCAATTGTTTGCAACAGCAAAATCCTTTTTTAAGAGCAATTCCAGAATGCCAAATACCAAAAGAGTCATCAGACTGTTTCAAGGGGATAATTGGTGGAACACCATTAAGAAGTCTTACCCCAGTTCTTGCTAATATTACTGCAACCCTATCATCAAATAAGTCTTCTAAGACTGCTGAATATAACCAAAACCAATCGTTCTTCTTGATAGCCTTTCCCAGCTTCTTCAAGTAATCAATCTCACTTTTGAGCAATAAATCCATGTCCATAGATTGTTTCGGTGTTAGGCATTTGTATTTTCTTTTTGAAACTAACTCCGATAATTCTTGGAAAGTGTTCGGTGTGGGTATTTTTTCCGGCATGGTCAAAAAGGACAGAAAATTGGTGTTATACAAGAAAGGCATGACGGCTGCTATGGTCAGCCACAAACCAAACAGCACTCTCCGCCAAGGCGAGTCTTTGGCATTTTCCATCCCTTGCGTAACGATACTTCCCAACACTGATACGAATCTCCCCAAGAGAATGGCATTTCTGAATATTATTTTGTGAAATAAAACAGTTGCGGAGAGTATCATCAATGCGTATAAAATCCAAACATTTTGTGTGAAAGGGTAGGTGAAAGCTGCTATTTTTGGCATTTGTCCAGGCTCTTTTACTGAAAAAATCTTCTCGAGGGCACTATACGAGTTCTAATCTTTCTTCAGAAAAACTTAAAACACCCAATCCCATGGCAGCTTCTGCCTTTTGGATCAATCCAATGATTCCATTCCAGGTTCCATTGCTATAACGTGATTCTCCAACGGGCGATGTAAGAATTTCGAATTCGAAGTGTAACTTTTCAGCCAGACAATCAAGCAGTTTCCCGTCTGCTCCACTGAGAACGGTTTTATCATTGACATTTTGTATTGTGAATATGCCGTTAATTATCATTACAGCCACTTTTATTTTACTGGGAAAATAAAGACTTTTCATGTTTTATTTTAACTACAGTAAGAAATGTTTGTAATGCAGTGCTTAAAAAGTGAATTTTTTACTTGCTTTCGCTGTTATAAATTCAGGTGCAGCATGTGAACCAAAATCTGAAGTATTCCTTTCAAAATCTAAAACCGATATTGCTTACCATGAAAATTTCATATGATCATATAAAACCCTTTTTTGTTAACATTTTTTGTTGTTGTTTCTTAATTAGACTATTGATTCAAGATTAGTTTATGAAGATTAACTTTCCTTAGACATATTTTACCATACCTGTTTTTAATACCCTTAAAAAGTTTTCCGGAAATCGCGAAATTGAAAGTAAGCATGTACCACGTTGGGATTAGAAAATCGAATGTGGCTGCAATGGTTTAATTTGGAATAAATTTGTAGAAAAAACAAGATTTTACTTTCATTTGAATCAAAGTGACATGTTTTGATGATATATCGGCGATGTAATCTCTCTCCACACTAGTAAATACCCTTCTTTTTTATAAAACAAAACATAGCTAATCATTTTGGGTAAACTTTCAAAGATAAAAATGGTCTGGAACATGCAGCTATTTGCAATAACATTTGATAAGTTATGGGTTCTGAGATTAATTGGATAACATATTTTTATGATTAAACGAACACGGTATCTGGTACAGAATCTTTTTAAAAACTCACATGAAAATGTTTACATTTACCCTATTTAAACATACAGGAAATATACATTTCAGAAAAAACAGCATTTTGTAAAACAGGAATACTTTTAATTTTTAATATTTCAATATTTAAAATTCCTACAGTGAATTTACTGTTATTTGTAAATAACTTTTTGCTCATGTTTTTAGAGGTGTTTCTAAGAATTCTCAAAATTGACATTGGTATTCTGAGGGATATTTTTTTTTTACACTCGCGCGTGTCGAACACTAAAAAACAGTAAAAAAAACTATATTTAATTTTGTGCGTTTCCTTATGATATGCACAAATAATCATCAAATATATACAAAACAACCAGATAGAAAGAGTTTCAAAAGTTCATAATCATAACAAAAAAATCCTTAGTACATAATCATTATGAAAAATAAATGATCGAGAAAAATAGGTAATCCAATTCTAACTGCTTAGGTTATGATGAAAGTGTCTGAAAAAAATGTAGATGTCACATGTTCTAGTTTAGGCTTTCATTTCGATCTACTGTTAAGAAAATTAAATAAGTTGCTAAATTATATAACTAGAGCTACGAAATTGTGTACACATGTTTAAAAAAGTCACACAATCAAAATAAATCATTTTGTCCCATTTCTCATTACCTATTTAAGTATTAAATATTTAAATAATGTTGGGTAATTTTATGCATGTTGGAGTACTTAAATTGAATCTAATTTAATATAAATACTTCAATCTAGATCAGTAATTCCCAAAATGGTCTATATCGACACCTAGCTGTCTTATGACGACCAGCAAAGGTTCTACGTAAGTGAAAAAATGATTTGGGAGTTCATGAAATGAGAATTGGGTTCTATGGTAGTGGCTCAAATTAAATCAGATGGTGAATTTAATTTTAAAAGAATATTTAGCAATTGGAAACCAGATTTTACCTGTGTAACAGATTTGTTGACTAGATTGAATGAGGTGAATTTTCCGTTATCGGGGAAACTATAATTTTTATTAAAACAAGGATCATTTCAGCGTTTCTTTCCAGAATTAAGCTAAATCAGTATAAAATTAGAGATCGCGAATTTTCTCAATTTGTCACAAACAATCTGTCAGGACGTTTCAATCTAAGTTCAGCATTTAATTAATCTTTATTCAGATTGTGAAACTAGGTTTGACAATGCTTTTGCTACGGTAACACCACAGTGGACAATCAATTCATATGTTTACACCTAAAAAAAAAAAACTTTCTTATTACGATAGTAACTAATCGGAATAGTCACTATCGAAGATCTTAAAATTAAGTTTAGAAACGGATGCAAGTAATTTTAGCACTAAGAAGATATACCTGTTATTTCTCCTAAATCATGGGATATAGTGAAAAAGTTGTGTGATGTCTAGTGATTTGAATTGTTTCTGTGCGGTTGCCAATCTGCAAAACAAAAGAAGAAAAAAGAAAGAAAACTGGTCACTACTAACAGAGGAGATATTGAAAATTTATTATTGAAGCACCAGATTTATCCTTCCTATTAAAAGCATTTGTTGGTCATTATGTTATTATATGTATTAATTAAGTTTTAACCAAATTAAGTAACATATGTTCATCTTAATTTTATACACTATTCTTTTCACTAAGGGTTATAAATTTAATTCTTTTAAAGGTAGTTCTATTCTAGCTATCAAAAAGACATTTAAATTGATAAATTTGCCAAAATTCTTTATTAGGTAAGCAAAGGTCTACAATAAACGGAAAAAAAAACATGGGGAGGAGTCTAAGTGACAAAATGTTTGGGAACCTCCAATCTACAGTATCGTTCTGATAGATCAACAATACGAATTCATATAATTAGTAAGGTTATACGAAACATCTTATAATATTGCTGTGAGATGTTTTTAAAAAATGTTTTCTAATTTATATACATTTGGTTTTTTTATATAGCTTTATTGTAAAATGTACGACACATATTATGCACAGTAACATAATTTCCTTTAGGACTATTGAACTCTACATTGTAAACCAAATTCCGATGAGAAAAAAGACACTTTAAACTTTTATCTACCAACGGTACTTATAAGAACCACTCACTTTAAAATTAAGCAGAATAACCATTTTTACGAATAATCTGAGGATTCATAGTAGGACGATTCATAGGTATATGGCAGCATGGGTTCTAAGAGTAGTATTTTTCGGAGTAAGCAAATAGTTTTATAGCAGAAATTGCTTTTTCAGCTGACGGCATTTTGAGTGGACTGCGAAGATTGTCATTTTTGTTCCGAAAAAATAGTTAATGTCAAAGGCAAGTGTCTTAATTTTTGGTGTATGTAATGAAGACCTTATATAGAAAACGATTCGACTATTTACTTTAAGTGAACAGTGTATATAATTAATTTTACAATTGAATATCTTTAATTAATTAATTAGCTCTAACGGATTAAATTTCCCAAAGTTGAGTATTTTGTTTATGTATATCATTTTTAATGTAGGGATTCAAATAAAAAAAATATTTCATGAAAAAAACTGCAGTAAATCATAATGGGATAAATAAAAGGTTAAATTACGGATATAGTTTCTTTTTTTGTGTATTATCAATGCATTGACTGTATTGTTGATTAGAAGTATAGAAAACTAGACAGAAATAAGCGACGTTTATTTATTTTAAATGGTATTAGGCTAAATACGAAAACCAATTATGAGTTGAATTTAAAATTGTAAGAGCTGATAATAGTATAGAATTTTGGGATGAGAAGTATTTGAAAGTTTTTTTAATGTTTTAGGAAAAGAAATGGAAGGAACCTCTGAATGTACTCCTAAACGGAATGGACCAACTGAAAGTTTTAACCGCACTGCTATTAAAGGTGTTCGAGAAATGTTGCATCACTATGACTTAAACCGTAGCTTCTGCAAAAGGCGCCTTACATGTTTTCCGTATATGCTAAAAATCAAAGGGAACATAAAACAGTTTATAACAAGGATCTTCATCACAGAGAGATAAATCCGTACCAGAGTCAATCTCGCATTAATCAGTTTCCGGAAAATATTGTCATTCAGTACCACTTTCGTTGAAATCCAACGATTATGAAGTATTGGCAATAAAAAGTCAAAATAAACACAAAAAAAAAATACAAAATTTGGAAAGTTAAACGGGCGACGCGCGTTTCGGTCCGAGTCAAAAGGGAAAATGAAATGTGCTTCATAGCGTCAAAGTCAGTATCCCTAGAAATTTGCCGGACATTTTTAGGAAAAGTATGAAATATAACTATTACATACTTTCGGTAATTATATACGTAATATAAAAATAGATATATTTGTAAGATTTAACTGAGAACGTGGATGATGCAAAATCAATGCAGCATTTCGTCAGTTTTTCCCCTCCAGACACTAAGCCTTCCCTATAGACTTAGTACCACCTCTGTCTAGGGGCAAAGAACCAGTAGAATCCTAGAAAGCCCCATAAATCACGGCTTTTGGGGAATTTCACAGTTCGCTATCTTTTCCGATTTTTCCCATACAAATACCGTTGCTCTCCTTAGTCGGGGCTATTTTGCCTGGAAAAAGTCATTGTAACACGTCCCTTCAGTGTTCTTCCTACGAACAAAGCCCCGTGCTTTCAAGAAAGACTTTGAATTCCTTATCTGTCGTTACTGGATCTTTGAAATATATATGTCATATATAATACCTAAAATCTATACAGAATGACAAATGCTATTTAGACAAAGTATGAAAAAATGCCTTGATAAAGCTATAATATACACTCATGACCGTGAATTAAGAATAATTCAGAATCAGATGGAAATCTAGCTCTAGAGTAAATATTTCACCAATAGAATTATCACATACATATGATCAAGAATAATACGCAAATTGTAAGAAACCGCCAGATGGCGCAGATAGTACGTCACAATGACAAGAGTTTAAGAGAATGGTATAAAGAGGATGGTGGTAAAGAAGTAAAGTTGCGAACAAGCGTTCCGTAAGCCATAACCAAATAGCTATGACACAGACAATACAGAAGTGGATGTTTTTTTTTTTGGTAGTATTATCAGCCGTTTGGAATGTGGACGCTTTACGAAAGAAGCAACCAAAGAACGTGGAATTTCCAAAAGTTTCGTCTCTAGACTTTGGAAACAATTCCAAGAGGTTGGTAATGTGGATATACGTTACAGCACAGGTCGCCTCTGAGTTACAACGCCAAATGAGAACAGTGTTTGTCAGTTACTTCCAAAACAAACAGAGTACAGCATCCGAAACTGTCTTAACAGCTATCTACAGCCATGATATGACAGTTACAATACAAAACGTGTAGAAACTTTTGTAACAGATTAATCTACATGCTCGAAGGCTTGTCAGATGTGTTACGCTCGCGCCAATTCACTGTCATCAGTGGTTAGCCTGGAGTAGAGAACAAGCAATGCTGTGTGTGTGGGGGGATATATGCGTCTGGCGTCATCACACATGATATCTTTCATTGGGCATTGAAATCTGTCTCAAATCAATTTGGTTTGTTTGGCATCATCGTCATTCCTTACAATCTCTCTTTCTCGAAATGTATTGAAGATTTAATACATTTTAATTAATTGATTTAAGCTATTTCACACGCACACACACACATATATATAATAGGCTGCGAATTGGAGTTTTACCATTGCAGACCTAGTATATACCTAGATAGCTGGTATCTCTTTTTAGTGTGGCATCATCATATAGGTGGATTCTATTTACCGCAAGTAATTTTGACACCCAGTTTTCTCGACAGAGGCAGACACCTGAGCTCTGACGATACGAATCTGCACTAGAATTTAATTTTGTCGAGAGCACCCAAGCCAACCAGAATCTGTAGGGATCATTTACATGCCGTATAATCATGCGATATGACCGCTGTCGATTTTTTACATCATGGAATTCTACCGACATTGGACGGGGTTGAACCTGCAACCTTAGGTGCAGAAGGCAAGCGTCAAACCAACAACGCTTTTTAAAAATTATAAAATCTCCCTTTATACAGTATTTTTCTTCTCTACAGCTCAATAGTACAGGCAAATGTAGGAGAAGATGGACTAACTTTTTATAAAACTATGTTTAATCATTCAACCCTTGTTCTTATATAAGGCTGGGAATTTCATATTACACTTCTGTGAGTATGCATAATTTGACTTAATGTAAAAAAAAAGTAAAAAAGAATGATTTTGTTTAGTAAATTGTTCTGTGAAATATTTGTTTGAAACCTAATAGTGGCCAGAATAACGAGCACTTTATGAATCGTGTTTTAAAAAATTCGATTTATGCAATCCATTTTCTGTGCGACTATTACAATAATAGCAACTACGTTCCTGTATATTATAGTAAATCTTATGGAAAAATTTGTGAATCGTTTTGGGGAACTTTTAAAGCGTAACCATAGCGTGATAGGTTTTTTATTCTCATTAATAAACGTAAGAATGATAGTTTTTTTCTTACTTTTTTTATTCCCATTTTAAACTTTTGGATGAAAATGGAAAGTATAATTTAGTTAAAATGCTTCTTATAAAGAATCTGTAAGGGTAAGTAATATATGAAGGTTTCAATGTAAAAGAAATCATGACTTTATTAATAAACTCATTCAATTTTTAATAAATTTAAAGCAGTGTTTCTCAAAGTGTGGGCGCGCCCCCTGGGGGCGATCAAATCGAAAAGGAAAGATTAAAAAAAATTAATTTACTGAAATGAAGTAAAAAAATACTTTTTGACATATTAAAAAATACACATTTACACTGATAGAATTTATTAGTATTACTTTATCAAACATAAAATCTTTCATTTCGAAACATTCATTAGATATCTGATCCTATAACTAAATAAAAAACATAAAATTTTGTTTGATTTGTTGTAATCCCACGATGGAAGATTTTTTTACTGAGTATTCATTTTGAACCTAAAATAAAATTTCAGAGAAAAGACAAAACCCAGACCCAGAGAAATATTCTAGGAAGATAAAAAATTTCATCTGTTTGACCTTCGAACTTAATGGTATGGTTAGATCGTTCATTTTTTTATGTCTTTATTTTTCATTTAAGGAAGTTGTTAATACGTCTGTACGAAAGAGTTATATATGACATTTTGAAAAGCACTGAAAGCACCTTGAAGGATTATTTGGCCAATATTTACTTTTATGAGTATTCTGAAACATATAAGGCATGATGAAAAACGTTTTCTATAATTCGTTTTTAGAACTAACATTCATAGTTTTACATTGATTACACATTTAACCCGGGAGCGGTGGCGCGGGTTACAGAGTCAAACTACAAAAATTTGAACAAAATATGACAGCAGATATGCAAATATGCGTGAAGATATCATTCCTGTAACGTTCGTGAAAAGTTTCTGTGATTTGTGTCCTTAGAAACATTTTAATTCGGTTCTATTGGAATTTCTCTCAAATTATCAATAAAAAAAGTATAAAGTAGGTAAATATACTTTTTCTTAGTTAAACTTTTCGCTGGAATTGTGATTTTTATTCTGTACAGTAAAATTATTTGTAAAAAAAGGCTTCGGGGTTACGGAGTCAGCCCGCGTGACTATTACCATTAGTATCTGCGTGACTATTACCATTAGTATCTAGCGTCTGCACCCTTGTTAATACATTTTGAAGTTTTTTTCGTTTTAGATATTAAAAATAACACAATTATTCTTAATCGGAATTTTACATTCTTTTTCGTTATTTAACATTAATAATAAATGCTAATTTGTGAGGATAGCAATTACAATTCGTTTAAATCTATTTATAATATGAGAATTCATTTAAGAAAATCATTTTACATTTTTATATTCAATGCCGTGCTCTTGGTTTTACTCTCCTTACAATTCAGCAAGTGCCGACTGGATGGCGTAGTTGGTTTGTGGGTAGCCGTTTGTTCTTGAAGTTGCGGGTTCGACCCCACCCTATGTCGGTGGATTTTCATGATGCAGAAAATCGACAGCGTTCATGAACGGCCATGTCGTATGATTATTCGGCATGTAAAAAATTCCCTTGAAGTGCCCGTTTGGCATGGCTGCCAAAATACTTAAAGAGAAATTCTTAAGTTCAATTTCGCTACCTCAGAGCTCAGGTGCCTCCCTCTGAGGAGGAAACTGGGCATCAAAATTACTTGCAGCAATTTGTATCCCCTATTATACGGTGACGCACTAAAAAGGATACCATCTCTTGGGTAACGAGCTAGGTATGCAAAGGTAAAAAAAAACCAACATTTGCAATTAAACGTTTTGCGCAAGCGTCGGGTAAGTTGCCCAGACTCACACAGACGTTCGCGAGAATGCTAATTGTGACGGATATGATAGAGCGCAACATAAACGATACTATTTTTCTAATGACATTTAAACTTTTAGAAATGGATGATGGAAGAAATAAATATTTAAATAAATATCATTTTGCAATCTGTTCCAATTTAAAGTTATAGATACGAAAAATAACATGATAGTTATCCTATTACGTAAAAGTAATTTGTTTAAAATATATACAGGGTGTTTTTTTTAGATGTATAGAACTTTAAATTGCAATAAAACAACGATGTATTATTCGATTGACATGATTTTTTTTATTCGAAAGATAGTCTTGTGGCATTACATTTTAAATATGATTTCTGGCATAGAACTGCCAAGGCTGGCTCAGATGTAGTCCAATATGGACGTCCAATTTTCGATGACTTTTTCCAACATTTGTGGCCGTATATCGGCAATAACACGGCGAATGTTGTATTCCAAATGGTCAAGCGTTTGCGGCTTATCCGCATAGACCAATGGCTTTACATAGCCCCACAGAAAATAGTCTAGCGGTGTTAAATCACAAGATCTTGGAGGCCAATTCACAGGTCCAAAACGTGAAATTAGGCGGTCACCAAACATGTCTTTCAATAAATTGATTGTGGCACGAACTGTGTGACATTTTGCGCCGTCTTGTTGGAACCACAGCTCCTGGACATCATGATTGTTCAATTCAGGAATGAAAAAGTTAGTAATCATGGCTCTATACTGATTATCATTGGCTGTAACGTTGTGGCCTTCATCGTTTATGAAGAAGTACGGACCAATGATTCCACCAGCCCATAAAGCGTACCAAACAGTCAGTTTTTCTGGACGTAACGGTGTTTCAACATACACTTGTGGATTAGCTTCACTCCAAATGCGGCAGTTTTGTTTGTTGACGTAGCCATTCAACCAGAAGTGCGCTTCATCGCTAAACAAATTTCGCTTATGAAAATCGGGAACAACGGCAATCGCGTTTTGGGCCCATTCGACGAATGTACGCTTTGCTTGATGATCGTTTTGATGAATTGCCAAACCAAACTGAGTATAAATCACTTGACAGCTGTTAAATCGGTTGCCATCTTGGAAAGTAATGCCAACTTAAACTTCTATATCTGGAAAAAAAAACACAATTTATAAGTAATTTGGGGATGAGGTTAATTGGACAAATTAATCTAATCAGGTCAAAATTTCGATAAACTAAAGAAGAGATTTTTTTTTCTTGTGACTTCTTCTTTCGATCCTGTTTCTCTATAAGAGACGGGAAAGTATCTTTTTCACATTCTTTATAAGTCCAAGAACTTGTATTTCTTGGTGGTCGGATTCCTGTTAGGTATCTCTGTTGTCGAAATTTGTTTCTATATCACTCCACGTAAGTTGAATTCACCTGATTCCAATAATTCTGAGGAATTTTATTGAAAAGACTTGAGTTCTTAGGAGGAATCGACGCTCGCCACATAGTTTCACATAATTTCTTACATTGCTAATGATTTTTATCCAATAACAATTTAATGATATTAGCTACACCAGGATGGCCAAATTTTTCATGGGTAATTTTCATTAATTTCACTCTTAGATACATAAGAAAAGTAGTACAAATATTTTAGCTTAAGATTGTCTTTTTACAACAGAAATATGATCTCATTTTAAACAATTAGGGGCTAATATATATATTTTTAATTTTGAAAATGAATTATTTAATTGATATCTATATATATATATATAATAAAGTTCTGAGAGGGTACATTAATTAAAGGATGTGCAATAAGATTTTTTGCTAGCATCAGCTTCAATATTATATATGTATATATATATATATATATATATATATATATATATATATATATATATATATATATATACCTTTCTTATATATTATAACAAAATCATACAAAGAAACTTTTAAAGACTCTGAAAATGTCAACCTGTAGGATTTTTAAAATTTTTAAGCGGAACTAATGCATTATGATGGGTATGAACTGTAAATTGAGATCCGTGAAGATAGCAATGAATTTCATCTAAACAAACGTTTATCGCTGAGCAATCTAATTCTGTTATTGTAAAATTAATTTCATAATTTCTCAGTCACCTCGAATAGAATGCAATTGGAGGTTGACTTCCATTGGCTGTTTCTTGCATCAGGATACATGAGATCAAATTTTTGAAGCGTCTATATAAAGATGACAAGGATAATTTGGATTGAATATGGCTAAAAGTAGTTTTGAAATTAAGTAATCTTAATGTTTTTGAAAAGACTGTTGACATTCTGGTGTCCAATTCCATTTTTGATTCCTTTTAAGAAGATTATTTAGTGGCATTCTTAATTTTGAATATTGAGGAATAAATTTATAATAGATATTAATGCAACGAATGATTTTTTGTAAATATTTTGCATTTTTGTAGGGGGTAAGATTTTTTTTAATTATTTCTGCATTCGTATTGTTTGTACTGTATGATCCTTGTTTAACTTCATTTTCCAAGAAATCAATTGTATCTTTACCAAATTTATAGCTTGGGAATTTTAATTTAGTATTTTCTATTTCTCAAGTTTTAAAAATTTCTTCAACATTTTTTGCATGTTATTACCACTGATTCTGAAAATACTACTATATCGTTAAAGTAATTTAATAGAAATTTTATTTGTTATTTATATATATATATATATATATATATATATATATATATATATATATATATATATATATATATATATATATATATATATATATATATATATATATATCGAATTTGTTGAATAGCTCTTTGAAAATTAGCTGGTGAATTTTTATATCCAAAATGCAAGCGAATAAATTGAAAAAAAAACCATAATTTCATGTAAATGCAAGTTTTTCAAAATCATTATCATCTACTTTAATGTACCAATAGCCTGCGCAAAGATCAATCGTTGAGAAACATTTTGCATGTGTTGATTTGTCTAAAACTGCATTATTCGGGGAATAGGTTCCGCTTCTCCAATTTTGTGATAGCTTTCAGCTTCCTATAATCGACACATAGTCGTGTGTGAGCCTTATCCTCTTTTTTAAATGTCAATGCTATGGGGGCAGCAAAAGAACTATGAGGTGGTTTAATTATTTCTGCTCGCAACAATGCATCTAATGGTTTTTTATATTCACTTCTTCTTTAGGAAAGGTTCTATAAGGGCGATTTGCAATGGGTAATTCTGAGGTAAAAATTATTTTTGGAGAATTGCATTTTAATTCACTCACGTCAAATTTATTTTTAGCAAAGACATGTCTATACTCTTATGAATGATAACATTAATAATATCATAATCACTGTAAGGAATTATTTCTATAATATAAACACTATCAGCTTTCTTAGTGATGATTTTATTATTATTATTAAATTTAAGAATTTTGTTTTCTCGCTTATGCTTATTTTTTCTTTCATTATTTACTTAGTTTCAACCTTTATTGAAAACTTTAAGTCTTTGAATTATTTTCTGTGTTCACTAAAATTAACAATTAATTCTAAATTATTCATACTCTTATTAGGCGCAATTAAATATGGGAGCTCCACATTGACTATGAGGAATTAAACATTTTACTGAATTTCTCCTGTCTTCATTTGTAAAAAAATTTTTTCACGCCGCTTGTGATTTGTCCATTGATGATGGTTAACTTTGATTATATGTATTCCACAGTATGTTGTCCCTTGATTTGCGCTAGTAAATTTTTGGAAATAATGTTGACATTTGATTCTGAGTCAAATAGTATATCAACCTGTTTGAAGTTGACTCTTGCTTCGAGGATCCTCAGTTCTCATGTTCGGTGTTGTTGGAGTACAGTGTTATTTTCTTGGATCATTTGATTGGGATGGAAGTTTGGAGCATCTGGTTGTAAAGCCGCTGGTCGTTGCTGCGATGCTCCTTGGTTTCTCGGATAAATTGTCGGCCGCTAAAGAGAAGGGAAGGCCGGGTGATGATGAGTGGAGCATGCTGGACACTGAGGAGAGTATATATTGTACCTTGAATAACCCACACCGGGTGTTGATATTGACCACTTTTCCAATTCCGTCTATAGTCCAGTCATACTAATCAAAAATATGGGTCAACTATGGAATGAGAGATAATAAGCTGAAAATTGGTATATACCTTTCTTTTGGCACTCTAAATGTTGTCTCCAAAGTCTTATAAAATCTCGTGTACACGCCTTAAGATATTTAAAGAAAAAGGTAAAAAAATCGGTTTTTTCGCAAATGTCTCTTTTCCTATGGCTTAATGCTTTTTGCATTTAATATAAGTATTGTAGAGAATAACATTTTCTAAAACTTTTGTTTGAAACATTCTTATACATCAAACCATTTTGGAGATAAAGGGCGTTGAACGCGCAGCGGTTAGCTATCTACAGCATAATGCAAGATCAACCGTCAGTTACATGATATAATACGCTGTATAAAGTCTATAAACCTTAAAAATGTATTTAGTTACAAGCAATTGGCATTTTATTGAATTACTACATTACATTTAGTAATATTTTTCATTAATCAAGTATACTTCTTAATAAGCCTCATTTGTACATGTAATTGAAAAATAGTTAACTGAAATTATAGACTTAAATTATATATTTTAAGTGGAAAAAAATGAAGTACACAATTTCTTTAAAATGAATAAACCTTCCAATTTGTTTCTTTCTGTACAGATAAAAACTGGACCTGCGGTGCCCTAATATACGAAAGTTCTATTTATAGCTAGTTAAAATACAAATGCTGTATAGTAAACACTGTGTGTGTGATTTCCTTTTCAACGAACCAGTTTCTACTAGCCCCGTTTATTTGTTTGTTTTAAATTGTATTTTGGCAACCACAGACGTAAAATTTTGAGAGTTATGGCTGATTTGTGTTTTATATGTAATGAATCGTTATCACAAGGTGATCCTGTTACTGCAGTGCGTGGTTTAAAAACTTTGAAAGCAGCCAGTATCGACCGAAATGACGGTCACATAGAATTTTTAAATTCTTCAACCCCCGAGAATTGACATACCGAGTACCGAAAAGTGTACATTAGTAAAAATTTGATTTCAACATCGAAATGACACATTGGAAACAGTGAATATTTATAAACATTTAGTGTACCTCGTAAAATAAGAAGTGAAGCATTTAATTTTAAAAAGTCAATTTATTTTGGGGTCAAATAGCTGATGAAGCAACATAGACTAAAAAAAAGAGAAGTAAAAGCGCAAGATCAGTAAAGTGAGTACTCTTGAATTTAAAGACAATGTTTGAAAAAAAGCAGAATGTAGTGATTCGATAGGAGAATTAGTGAAAGATCGTTTACTTTGTGAGTATGGTTTGATTGTTTCTGAAGCAATATATCAAACTCTCTACTTGTCTAATTTCTTAAATAGACTACCATCTACTGAAAAGAAGCCTCACCAAGATAATCAAGTCTCAAAAGCTATGGCAGAGATTTTTAATTACATCGAAAATCACGATGATTCGCAATTTACATTGAAAGAACTCAGAGATGTCCTGATGGGGTCTGTACCAAACGATAAAACTATAATTACAAGATTTCAAAAAAAGTATTTGACATATGTAATAATTATAACTAAAGTAAAATTTATATAATCATATTTTTTCGGGATACACAAGCTAATATATTATCAAAAGTTGGTATGATAATAAAAAATGGATCCTGAAGAAGAATGATTACGAATTGTTGAAGCTGCCGCAGTTATTATTCGTGAAGACATTCGTTCATTTGTCGTTGAAACTAAGTCTTATGCACATCCAAGCAAAATATAAATCAAGAAAAATCAAGAAAGGTTAATCAAGAAATACCAAAAAGTCTATTGCATTTTTACAGGAAGTCATAACGAAAAACAGAAAAAAGAAAAATAGCTAATTCAGAGTTTATTCCGCCTAGAGATGGACAGTACCGTTGCTGATGATTCAACTTCAGTTATAACAAGGAGTGGTAGACTGGTAAAATCACCAGTTCTCGTCTGTAAAATTTAAAATTTTATATATAAACTAGCTTTATATAATTGATAATATATTATTCTTTCACACACACACACACATGTGTAAGTTAAATTTATTATACATTTTACGTTAAGTACTATATTATTTTAATATTTTCTTAAATGTTTTTAGTATCATTCCAGGGCTACTCAAAAGGTGGAAGGATGTTGAAAAGGGAGCTATGGAAGCAATAAATTGGCCAATGTGGTTTCCTCCCAATTTGTGTGTGTGTGTGTAACCCTGTATCTAAACGAATGCAATATATTTAAGTTTTCAGTTCTGTCCAGTGCGTTCTATGTAGCGGTTTGGTTTTTACGAGCTCTGGGTGTGTGGAAAATAGTTTATCACTATCCAGTAGTTGCGAAATTTAAACAAAAATTCAAGTGAGAGCTAATAAACAATTAACAATTCATTTATTTTACCAGTATGTATTAAACATTTGAATAGAAACATGAACCTGTATTTGATCAAACCGTCAAAATCATGTTCGATTTTCTCGTCGAACAATTTTTTTTCGCTTTCTATTCTTAGCTGTACCCGATTTCAATGGCAATAATATTGGAAAAAAAACCACAGCCAATATTCAAATAAATGCGGTGTGTGTGCGTGTCAAAGTAAAATGTTTGCAAACACATCTCTGAGGGCATTTCTCTTAAATTATTTGGCATATAAAAACAATTAAAATGTATTTCCTAATTTAAAGACTAATTTAACTCCAATATAGGAAGGCATTTTGAAATCTAGTACTAAAATACGACTGACTAAGCTGGAACTTTGGGCTTTGAAAAAAAGATACTGTTCATATTTTTTTTTTCGATTTTTATTATTGCTTACTTTATTTTTTTTCCCAGACATGTAAACAAAAATTCAGGATAGAACACCATTAAAATGTTTGAAAAGAAATCTGCTTAGATGAAAAAAAAATGAACAAAAGATGTGATTTATAGAATACTCAAATATAAACTCTAAGAAAATAATTCTGTGCTAAGAGAGAATATTTTACATTAAAGGAAATGAAATTATTTTTGTATATCTGAGGCCCAAATAAGTAAGAATGAATCTTAATTGAATCAAAAGTTTTTTTCATTCGTGTAAAATTCCACTTCATTCTTTTTATTTTAAAATACCATACATTTTCTAAACGTAATATTTTTTTCTCAAAGCATTACTTGCTTCTCAAAATGAATTTACCCGCTCTCCCCTCCTCCCATGATGAAGCATGTTTAAAAAAATGCTTCATTCTGTACTTTTGTTATAGCACACAACATTCCATGCATTAAAGACGTTTATAATATGTTCCCTATTTTTCAATTCCTACTATTAGCTCACACTCTCTCTCTATATATTTATTTATCTTGGTGGAATTTTCAATCGTTAATGAAATACATTTTAAAGCACTCCATTGAGCTGAAATTTTATATACATGATTATTTTGGATGACAATACAGTAACTTAATTATAATTAATAAAAATTAATTGATTAAAACTAATTATTTAAATAATTATAAATACAGCCACGTTGGCGACTTAGCGACTCTTTTGGCGACTTGTATCAAAACTTTAAAATGTTTTTTTTCTCACGTTTTAAAGCATTCAGTTGAACTGAAATTTTATTTGCTCGATTGTTTTGGATAACAATACGATACTTTAATGATAATTTAAAAAATATTAACTACCACTTAATGTTGTAGTTCTTTCATATGTATATGCATATTTATATTAATTGTAAATATTTAATAAAAACTAGCTAATATAAAATGCTTTTTTTTATCTAAGTAGGGGATTGAATTATTTTTTTTTCTTATATTACTTATTTTACTTGAATCATATCTTTCAATTTTAAAACAGCTAGGGTTTCAGTTAAGGATTCCGGTTACACATGAGAGAAAACATTAAATCACCGCACATATGGAAAAAAAATCATGAAAATCATTAGAAATAAATTTAAATAAACAAACCTGACAAGCAGTTTCAAAACAAATATTAGGTATTTGTTCGGAATTTTCTACCTCCTAAGAACCATTTAAGATATCATTTTTAGTGCATTAGGAATCTTTATTCTCGAGTTTCAGTTATATAGATTCCAGTTACATATATAAATAAAATTTAAATTAACTCAAGTATAAAAAACACACGTGTAGAAAAATTATAAAAATATATATATTTATACTTAAAAAAAACAATCTACCCAGCAGTTTCAAAACAGAATTAATGTTTTTTGGGATAGTTTTGTATTACATGAAAACCATTAGAGGACTCATCTTTTGTAGATTAGAAACCTTTAGTCTCATATTGGATTTGATACTTATTTGGTAAAATTTAAATACATTTTAGAAGCATTTCTCAAACTATGGGGCGCTCCATCTAGGGGGGGGAGCGTGACAACCTTAGTCGGTAGGTGCAAGAATATCAAAAAGGGGAAAATACAAGAATTTTTCAAAAAAAAAAATCAATTTACAGAAAAAAAGCAAAACAAAATACATTCTGACGCATTTATATTGATATAATACAAATGTATCAGTGCTTCACAATGGATTTGATAGTAAATTTATCAATACTAAGTTAGGAACATGGCATAAAACTTACCAGCAACTTCCGTTAGCTTGTCATATACAAAATTGTATACAAAATTTAATACCGTTTTCTTAATTTGCGTCGTTTAAAATTAGAGTCTTATTGTAGCCTGACATCATAGTACATTATAATTACAATCTATATATTGTTATCGTACTGATGGAGGGGGGGAGGTGCGAAGAAAATCATAATTGAGCATTGGTTCACAAGCATTGAAATTTTGAAAATTACTGGTTTAGATGTTTTGGTGTTTTCGAAATAAAAGCACAGGCTGGGTGGCGTTGTTGATTTGTCGCTGGCCTTCCGCACTTAAGGCTGTCCAAGTCGATGGATCTGCCTTATGTAGAAAATCGACAACGGTCATGTCGTATGATTATACGGCATATTAAAGATACCTAAAGTGTTTGGTTGGCTTGGATGCTCTCGGCAAAATTAATTCCTGGTACAGGTTTGCATTGTTAGAGCTCAGGTGCCTCCCTCTAGGGAGGAAACTGGGCGTCAAAATTACTTGCGGCGTTTGTATCCGCCTATAGGACACCGCATTAAAAAGTGATACCAGCTTCCGGGGATTGTACAAGGTCTGCAATGCTTAGTGATCAATTTGCAGCCCATTGGAAATAAATTAAAAAAAAAACATTTTGATGTTTTTGAAATAGAAGCTAAAATAAGAACAAGTTAATGAGGTGAAATCCGAGTCATTTTAGAAATGCATTCTGACAAAATATTAAAATTCTTAAATTTTAAATTTCATTTAGCTTGGATTTTTTTTTCATCACAGACAGTTTATTACCATCACAGTTAGACCCATGAATAGCTTAACAGGATTCCATTGAGTAATGTGATAGTACCATGCCACTTTTGATGACGATGTTAAAATACATCTTCCGTATTCATATAGCCACATCATTTTTTGGGATGTTTTTTGTTGGTGATCCCTAAGGGCCAATAAGGCTAAGCAAGCAAGTCTATCATGACTACAAACGCGTTGTTATGTAACACGAAGTTGTCGAAGTGTAGGTTTAATTATTGTGCCACTGAAGATCTGCCGTGTAGAGAAGTTGATTCCCATTAAATTAGTAGCTGTTTAAAGTCCACGTTTGAGTCTCGTTCCGTGAGCACGACTCAGATTCCTTTCCTATAGCCCTACGTAGCTTCGAAGCTATAAACAATGGATCAATGCATCCATTTGTCTTTTGTTAATGAACCCGTTCTGCTGGGTCGTTTAATTTTTAATCTCACTAAAATAATCTACACCTTTAATATATAGTTATATAATATTTAAGACTGGAATATAAACATTATTATATGCATATGAGATGTAAGCTGTTTATAATTGTATGGAAATCGTAGCATTCTAAATATCTTAAAATAATAGACAAAAGTTTTATTCAAGAAAATGCCATATATTGCCAAGACCACCTAAAAGCTTTCGTTGGTTGAATTACTTACAAATCATACTCTACAAATGTACTCTTGCTCTATCGCAATCAAAAATTAACATCAATATATAATAAAAACTCAATTACAAATATATTAGCATATACACAATCAAATTTCCATTATAAAAGAATAATTTTGACTTCTCAAAATGTATTTTTTAGAGATTAAAATTAGTTATTAGTTCATTTTATAATAAATATACACATCCTATATAAATATTCACCCTGCTTTGAAGTGAACTATCTTACATAAAATATTTGAACTAGCTTGGTGGAAACTTCGCTTAACATAAAATCTTAGCTTAATAAAGAGTGTTTTTTTCCACGTATAGAAGTTTAAGTTGGCATTACTTTCCAAGAGGGCGACCGATTTAACAGCTATCAAGTGATTTATTCTCAGTTTGGTTTGGCAATTCATCAAAACGATCATCAAGCAAGGCGTAGATTCGTCGAATGGGCACAAAACGAGATTGCCGTTGTTCCCGATTTTCATAAGCGAATTTTGCTTAGCGAAGAAGCGCACTTCTGGTTGAATGGCTTCGTCAACAAACAAAAATGCCGCATTTGGAGTGAAGCTAATCCACAAGTGTATGTCGAAACACCGTTACATCCAGGAAAACTGACTGTTTGGTGCGCTTTATGGGCTGGTGGACCACTTCTTCAAAAACGATGAAGGCCACAAAGTTACAGTCAATGGTGATCGGTATATAGCCATGATTACTAACTTTTTCATTCCTGAATTGAACAATCATGCTGTCCAGGAGCTGTGGTTCCAACAAGACGGCGCAACATGTCACACAGCTCGTGCCACAATCGATTTATTGAAAGACACGTTTGGTGACCGCCTAATTTCATGTTTTGTACCTGTGAATTGGCCTCCAAGATATTGTGATTTAACACCGCTAGACTATTTTCTGTGGGGCTATGTAAAGTCATTGGTCTATGCGGATACGCCACAAACGCTTGACCATTTGGAAGGCAACTTTCGCCGTGTTATTCCCGATATACGGCCACAAATGTTGGAAAAAGTCATTGAAAATTGGACGTTGAGATTGGACTACATCCGAGCCGGCCGTGGCAGTCCTATGCCAGAAATCATATTTAAAATGTAATGCCACAAGATTATCTTTCGAATAAAAAAATTCATGTCAATCGAATAATACATCGTTGCGTTATTGCAATTTAAAGTTCTATACCTCTCAAAAAAAACACCCTTTATAAATTACAAAATCATTTATAATTAAATAGCCATGTTCCAAATGACGCATAGTTAAAAATATTCCAAAAATATAAGAAAAATATTGCATGACAGGACTAACAACAGCCTGAAGAACAGGTACCCGTTTTCCGTACCCAATGGCTGCACTTACCATCACACCAGAAGCAGGACCCATATGAATATATCGAATGCAAGTAATCCATGCTCGCACTACTATGTTCCTCCTGAATCGGATAAGCACATGTAATTGTGAAAGCAGAAGTGGGCTCATCTGAAATCACAACGTAGTGTATTCAGATTTGCCATGAACCGCTGTAACCATGCGTCTTTATGCTGTAATTCAGCGTTTCTCAAACTGTGGGGCACGCCCCCCTTAGGGGTCGTGACAACTCTACAAGGAGGGCGCGACCATATTGAAAAGTCGAGAACAAAAGATATTTTTCTAAAATATTAATGTTTTGAAAGTAAGCAAACAAATTACATTCTGACATAATAAAAAATAAAATACACATTTACACTGATATATTACACTTATAAATATATCAGTTCTACACACTGCATTTTATAAGTAATTTAACAATTCTAAGTTAAAACAAGTTTAATAAATACCAGTGACTCCATGGGCTTGTCGCTTACCTTGATAATTTTTGTATGGTTTTTATTTAAACCTTAACTGTCGACCAAAAGTTTAGCGATTCGCTTCCAAATGCCAACCGTTTTCTACATAGGCACGCGTATGTGATGCATTAGTGGAGGGGGAGGAATAAAGAAGCAAAATAATATAAAATAAGTAAATCCTTCGCAAACATTGCCAAGGTCCTTTTATTGCATTCCAAAGTTTTTGGAATAATTTTACGGATAGCAGTGCACAGAAAAGATCATACTTTGGAAAGACGTATACATACGCCTGTGGAAATAAACGTTTTGGCATAGTGAGACGTTTATATACACGTGGGGGGTTGCTTAGGAGGTTAAAGTTGCATCGTAGTTTTAGCGTCAAAGTATAGTATTATTGAATTCAGTACATTGTTATTGTATGAAGGTGGTGGGCGCGATGAAAATTATGATTGAATACTGGGTCGCGAATATTGCAACTTTGAAAAGCACTGCTGTAATGTCAAGGATAACCGCAATAATAATTATCCTGAAGAGCCAATCCTGCTTCCGACGCTATCGCACTGTTCCTACGGATATTTGTTATGCTACAAATAAGCCCACTTCCTGACTCATGGTCAGTGATGATGCTGTACTATTTTGCAAGTCCAACGTGACAGCATTTCCTTCCTTTTGAGTGTCAGTGACGAGATATCACTGAAATAATCCATGATATTCAGTACCATCCGCTCAAAGTTGTCAATTCCATATTTTCATAACACGATGGATTCCAGTAGTAATATCAGGGGACAATAAACTGCATTCTCGTTATAACACGTTTCTACTACTATCTAATTCCGAAACGTCATGGAAGTCGTTTCTCTATCCTATGCAAATCTTACACCATCTTTTCACAGTCAATCAACATACAAATAGGGTTTCCGAATTAGAAACCTAAGACGTATCAGTTATTTCATATAGTGTTTCAGATACCGTTTATTTATCTTTCTGCGTCATTAGATTGCACTTATGTTAATCATTATCATATCTCAACATCTTCTTTTTCATCATAAATTGACATTTCTTTCATCTCTCATTCATGGTGTTGGAGTTTTACTGACCACTTATGTAAAATACGTTCATTATTTTCTCTATTCATCACTCGACTCACAAGGAAAGTTTTAGGGGTTAAAGAACATTATAGATAAAGATTCACATATTTCAACCATTGGTCCAACATACTTGGAATTTGGCAGACATACTATTTTCATGGAGTACAGATCCGCTATAAAAAGGGTTTGGCAAACATCGAAGCGTAAGGAAGGTTAAGAGGAATTAATGGCAGCTGGAGATAAATATATTCCTGTTTTTGAACTATTAGACCTACAGGCTTGAATTTTTTCGCAGAGACGCTCCTGTTATAAAGTAAGGATCCGCTAGAAAATGGGTTTTCGGAAAATCGAACCCAAAGGGGGCTATAGGGGAGTTAAGAGGAGTTGAAAGCAAATATATTTCCGTTTTTTAACGGTTAAACCTACAGCCTTGAAATTTAATTGGAAGATTCTTTTCATGAAGTAAAATTCCGCTACAAAAGAACTTTTGTGAATATTGAATCCTATGGGAGTTTGTGAGAGGTTGAGGGGAGCTGGAGATAAATGCATTTAGGTTTTGAACTATTAGACTTACAGACTTGAATTTTCTCACAGAGAGGTCCCTGTCATAAAGTAAAGATTCGTTACAAAGGAGGTTAAGCAAAAATCAACTTCTAAGAAGAGGGAATAGGGTCGAAGGGGGAAAGGGATGTTGTAGAATATATTACCTTTTTTTAACTATAATACCTACAGATGTGAAAAGAGATTCGCTACAAAAATATTTTTAGAAAAATTGATCGCCAAAAGCTATTTCGAGAGTTAAGAGGCATTACAGATTAATGTGCTTGATTTTTGAATTATGAGATCCGCAGATTTAAAAATTAGAAGACAGGTTCAACGTCCTCCCGTTTGTGTCGTGGTAATTAGGAGAGGGGGTTGAGAGCTCACGTGTCGTCCTTGTATGTAATAAATACATTTGATAGTACAAAAAAGAGTTTGTATAGCCTTTGCCATATAGCGGATTCCATTGTTCATCCTACACATTTGTTTTCCATATCATATTTTTTGTAAGGCGCCGTAACTTTATGAAATGGCAAAAAAAAGTATTGGATGATTAAGTTCATATTTAATATACTGTTATAGATTCCAAGAGTAAATTTTCTACCAAATCAAAAAGTCAAAAAAAGTTTATAAAAAAATGCAATCATACGCAGTTAGTGAATAAATGCTGTTATTTTTTTTAAAAAAAATGATTTGAATCTATGTTGTGTGTACTATTTATTTATAAATAAAATAAAAAAATACCATTTAAAATAATTTTTTTGTGTTTGTACATCTAATCCTTAACATACCACATGTTGCAACTGCGGAGTTTTAGTTTTACTCGAAAAATAACACATTGTGATAACATATTAAAAAAGATTCCAGGCACAACAAAAGATAACGTAGGAACTAAGCATCATCTGTATTTAGCGGACGTAAACAAAAGTAAATATCTTCCTGTTATCATATGCTTGACTCGCAAAAGAGATATTTTTGGTTGCTCAACAACACTACATCCAGTCTCAACATTGAATACTATATCCCTAAATGGTAGGCCGAAAATAAATGCACTTTTTATTTTAAACCAAAAATTCCCTGTACGGTATAGCTCTCTCTCTCTCTCATATATATATATATATATATATATATATATATATATATATATATATATAAATCTAAGAATAATTAAGTTAGATTAAAAATTTTATTCCCTATCTAGCACTTAACTCATATTTTTTATTTCAGATTCAAATATCAAACTAATCACTAATTTATTTCTTCCGAGCATAATTAGCCAGATAAACATGTCTAATTCCATATCGTTAGATATAATAGCCCCATATGTCAGCATTAACTTTCAAGAAACCATCATAAAAGCCCGCGATACTTACCTCATAAGTGTTTTAAGCCAAAACACTTAGATTTCATGTTCTTTTTCCTCTCCACTCAGCGTCAGAGCTTCTATAGATTTCATCGAATAAAGAGATCCTCTTTTTTTAAAATTTAAGTCAGATTCTGACTCAAGAAACATATCATATATATTTATATTTATATTTATATATATATTATATATAAATACATATATATTTATATATGTATATTTATATATATATACTATATTTATATATATATATATATATATTTTATATATATAAATATATATATGTATATTTATATATATATATATTTATATATATATATGATAAACATATATATATATTTATATTTTATATATTATATATATGTATATTTATATATATATATATTTATATATATATATATATATATTTATATATATATATATATATATATATATATGTATATTTATATATATATATATATATATATATATATATATATATATATAATCCATAATAATATACGAATAGTTATAAACCTAAGTATAACCATCCAAAACAGCAAGGAATATTAGCCAGAATAGTACAATATCAAATTTTTGGCCTTCGGAAACAAGATTACATGTATAAACAAAGTTTTGTGACTATTCAACATTCACCTGTAATTTGTCTATATACTGAGCTATAGGGAAAGGAGATGTTATAGAGAAATGTTAAGTATTACCAAATATATATATAAAGTAAAATTAATACGTATATACATATTAATATCTCTCTCTCTCTCTCTCTCTATATATATATATATATATGAGAGAAAGAATTATAGCATTCAGCTGAGAGCTCTCTCTTTCTATATGTATATATTTCCTAACCGGGTGCACATTATCAACTAAGCTTTTGCAGACAAGTGAAATCACCAAGAGTCATTTCAGTGATGACCCCATCTAGTGGCGGCTCTCGTTCAAAATTTTGGATGCTTGGAATTTTTTTAATCCAAGCTCTTGTCAGATACTAAATATTGCAGTGATTTAATTTTGCTGAGAGTACCAAAGCCAAATTGATATTCAAGGGATCTTCTACATGCCATATAATCATATGACATTCTTATTTACGCATATATTATAATATATTAACGTATGGAGATATTGAACTAAAATTTATATATTTCCGAAAAAAGCGTTTTCCTAATTCTCATTGGGAAGATTTGATAAAAATATTTGTAAGAAAAAATAACCATATTTATGCATAGTTATTTTTTAACGTTATTTTTCAAGTTGGGCTCCGGAAGATAAATACTAAATAGTTAAATTCACATAGATTTAAATAATATAGAAAAGTAATGAATATTTCTTTTCCTATTATCTGATTAATAAATTGTACGAAATCATAAAAGAAAATAAAAAAAAACCCTTAAACGAATAAAATAAATTACTATGGCGTGCCATAATGACATATAAATCCTTTAAACAAAAAAAAATTCTGCCTTATTCCTTCTAACCAAATTCTTCAATTTTCAATAAACAACAATCTTAAATACTTCCCACAAATTTGTGTTTTATCCACTTCCAGAAATAAATTAGTTTTTCTCATTCTAAGGGTAACTTCTAATGTGGCGAAAAATTGGATCTGAAACGAAAATCTCATAGTATCACAAGAAAAATAGATTCTTTAGTCCATGGCATAGCAGACAGTAATCTATCTTTGTCTTCTGATTAAGTCTTCTGTCATAGATATCAACATGTAACGAATAAATACATATATATTGGCCAGTTATTTGTCGCTATCTGTGGATGAAGACATTCAAGATCTAAAGCTTCTATGGAATATAGATTATAGTCAAAGTATAACTCATAGTATGTATTTTTGTAATAATTATTTGCGATGCATGAAAGTATGTGTGCTGTGTGTTTAATATATTATTTTATTTTCTAAATATTATTTTAAAAAATTTAAAAATAATAATGTTTTTTCCTTTATAATATCGTTGATTTTAAAGGAGAGTTTTTTACAAACTTTCAACAAGTTATAGTGTGTAGTTTGGTGGGGTAGAAGCATTTAGTTCTTTAGAACTTTTATCTCCTTTCAAGTCATTTTAGTAAAACACTTTCAAAAATAAATAATGTTTAAAATACAGCTAATGTGTGAAAAAAATAAAAAGGGAAATTACTTTAATATGAATAAATTTACCAATATAAATTAAAATAAAGATAAAACGTGATGAAAAAAAAATCTTGACTTCAAAAAAGTTTCGTGATGGGAGTCGTTTGGAACGAACCTTTCCAATCTGAATGCAGCAAAGAAGCAAATGCATTTTTGCATTTAAGGTATATGCCTACCCAAAATTTACCATTTTGGTGAAAAGTTTCGAAATTTATTTTGTTTTTATTTTATAGCCCATACATTTATGATTCCAAAAACCCTCTGTTTTTGTTTCTACGATATCTAGAAGCACAGTTATAGCATAATTAGTAAACCGGAAACGGAGTTTACAAAACCGGAAGTAGATCCCTACTCAATATTTTTAAGTTATTGAGTTGAAATTTTGAAAACATGTTTTATTTAGTTCTATCTGCGTTATGAATCAAAATCTAATATCTGTGTTTATATGTAAGTAGTTTATTGTTTTTTTATGAAAAAAAAAGTCATTAATTTTTTTAAAAAATCATGTTTTTACATAAAATTTGGCATATTTAAAAAACTTTCAAAAGTATTACAGATCTTGTAATTTCTAACTCATATAAAGATGTTATACACGTACTGTAAAAATATTTTTGAATACATTTATTAACTGCAATTTTTCATCAAAATTTCACTAAGAACGACAATTGTTATCTATATATATAAAAGAGAAAAGCGACTCACTCACTGACTGACTGACTGACTAATCACGATATCTCCGGAACTATTAAACCTACAAACTTAAAATTTGGTAGGTAGGTTCCCTTCATGGTGTAGACGTCAGCTAAGAATGGATTTTGCAAAGTTCGAAACCCAAGGGAGGTTACGAGGGTTTAAGGGGCGTTATAGATAATTATTTCTTTTACTAAACTATTAGATGTACAGTCGTGAAACATGGTACACAAATTTCTTTCATAAAGTAGAGATTCCCTACATAATGATTTTTACAAATCTCGACCTACAAGGGGCGTTGACGGCGCTTAAGAGGCGTTATACATAATTATTTCCATTTGTAAACTTTTAGACGTACTTTCTTGAAATTTTGTAAGCGGATTCCTTTCATAGAGTACAGATCCCCTACAGAATGGGTTTTGTGAAAATCGACTCCCAAGTGGTGTTGTAGAGAAATAAGTGGCGTTATAGGCAATTAACTCCTTTTTTAAACTTTTAGACGTAAAATCTCGAAATTTCGTATGCTGGTTCTATTCACTGAGTAGAGATCTGTCATAAGATGGGCTTTGTGAAAATCGTTTCCTAAATGGCGTTGCGGTGGCTTAAGGGGCGTTATAAATAATTATTTCCATTTTTAAACTATTAGACGCACAGTCTTGAAATTTGGTAAGCGGATTCCTTTAATAGAGTACAGATCCACTGCAAAATGGGTTTTGTCAAAATCGACTCCCAAGTGGCGTTGTAGAGTATTAGGTGGTGTTATAGGCAATTAACTCCTTTTTTAAACTATTAGACATAAAATCTCGAAATTTAGTAAGCTGATTCCATTCATTAAGTAGAGATCCGCTATAAGATGGATTTTGTGAAAATCGACCCCAAGTGGCGTTGCGGGGACTTAAGGGGCGTTATAGATAATTATTTCCATTTTTAAACTATTAGACGTACAGTCTTAAAATTTGGTAAAGTAATTCCTTTCATGGTGATCCGCTACAAAATAGTTTTGGGGAAAATTGATCCCCAAGGGTCACTGAGGGGGATTAAGGGGCGTAATAGATAAATATTTCCGCGTTTCAACTAAAAGAATCACCTGTTTAAAATTAGAAGGTATATTCCGTTCATGGAATAAAGTTCCTTTTACAAAGATTTTTGCGAAAACGGACCCCCAGAGGAGTGAGTTTGCGAGAGATTAAGTCATGGTATAGAAAAATTCCTGTTTTTGAATTTAACTCACGTACATGAAATTTGTTGAATATTTTTCTTTAGTTGAATAGAGTTCCACTAGGAATGGATTTTACGGAAATCAACTCCAGGGGGAAGCGGGGAAAGTTATTGGGGCGTATTGATAGACAAAATTCCCGTTTTTGAACTGCTAAGACTATAATAATAAGATTTGTTTTGCATGTCTCTTTTGTTGAATTGGAATCCGCTAAGAATGCTGTCAACGAGGTATTGATGATAAAAATTCCGTTTTTGCTCTGTTAGATTTAGACTTGAAATTCAGCACACATGTTTATTTTATGGAGTAGAGATCCACTGAAAGTTGTTTTGGTGGAAATCCACTTGATTATTAGGTTAAGTGAGCGAAAAAAATCTTTCTACTTTGATTTTAGACATAAATAGAAATTAGATATTATAATTTATGTTCTTTTTATATCAAGGGGTGAGAGTGTAACAGCTATAAATATATTTTTCAATACAATCGAATTCTTAATGCTAGATATCAATAAGTAATATATATATATGTAAACAATATACATATATGTAACATCGTGAAATACCCAGTGAAGCGGGTGGGTAACGGCCAGTAGTATATAAAACTCTCCAGAAAACATCAAAAGGTTAAAAAAAGTCCAAATTAGTTAAGCATGAATTAAAAATGATCTTGACCTATAAATATGAGAAGTTTAAAAAATGTACAATTAGTAGAATATTTTTATACTGTATAAAATCTTTAAATGCATTTTCTGAGAAACAATGTTTTTCAATTTCTTGCTTCACGGTAAAGTTTACTACAAAATTTCTTTTTAAGATATTGAATTAAAATTTTCCAAAAATGTTTTATTTAGTTTTATCTCCTGTCTAGACTTTAATTTAATCTCTGTTTATATATTTATGTATTTTATTGCACTTTTTGTGAGAAAATAACATTAGTTTTTTTGTAAAAACTGAGTTCTTGCATAAAAAATGACATATTTCAAACACTTTCAAAAATATTACAAATCTGATAGCTCTAGACAAAGAGAATGATGATATTTATGGACTGTATAGATATTTTTCAAATATATTAATTAGAATTTTCAATACAAACCTTACAGTAACTGGAATTTTTCACTAAAATTTCACTCAAAATTCCCAATGTATCCAAAATTATATTTAATTTTGCGGAAAGTGTACTTGAATTCCTAGTTTTAAGCCCTATTTAAAATTAAAAAAAGTGTTTATTTAGTTGAAAATTAATATATTTAAAAAAAAAGTGCTCCGAAGGTAGTCACATACCTTAAGTTTATGTGAGAAACTCAACCAATCATTGAGTAGTAAATGGAAAGAATTTAAAAATATAAATAAAAGAGAAAAATAATGTAGATAAAATATAATATATATCTAGGAATTAAAGAAGAGCAGGATCAATTAGAATTAATCTGGGACCCTGTGAAAATTAAGATCAATAGTATATTTTTCGATGTTAGTTACTGATTTATTGACAGTCAACAAGTATGACTGTAGTACGAAAAATATGTCATTTTCAATATAAAAAAGATATTTTAAGCGTGTAAAATACAATAAAAATGTATGAATATTTCGATTTTCAAGTAAAATGAGTTTTTCTTGCCATATGTGAATTTCAAGTGCATTCATGTATCTGGTTGATAAGATTTCAGAATAATTGCATCTAAAAATTTACTTTATCATCTTTCAATGTTAAATGCATTTGATAGCGAAATGGTTATATTTTAATTCTAATATAAAGAATTTCTGCCCTTTAAGTGCACATGATCTAGTAAAAATTGAAGAAACATCTGAACCTCTATTCATGCAGTCAGAAAAACTTTTTTTTAAAAAGTACTTGGTGATTTTTTTAGTATCGTTTTATTTTTAAACACCACGTTACAGCTAACCTTGCTTAAAAAATAACGAACTAATAAATTAATTTCATATGTATTTTTCTAGGTATATACTTGTAATATATTGCAATAAAAACTACAGATGAATTTGTGTCTAAATTTATCTCACTTAAAATATCTAGTCATAAATTTATTTTACTTACAATTCGTAAGCTAACAGAAATAGCTACATGACTCTCTTAAACGATGTCAGAGCTTTAATAGAATTTAAAAAAATGAGAGTATTCGTTAAATTACCTTTCCATATTTATGACAATGAAGTATCTTTTCATTGTTGATTTTTTTATATTACCTCTATTCCCGTTATTGAACTAGTGAGGCATAATTTCTATAGAAAATTCTCAACATTGTTGAACGTTACACTTATTTTTTAAAATGAAAGATTTTCTATTTAACCATTTTATATAACAATCATCAATCTTGTTTCTCAATTACTTTTTAATAAATTATAACATATAGTGAACTCGTGAATTTTAGTGTTAGTGAAATTTTAGGCATAATTGAATTATAAAAATAGTGATATTAGAAAACATTTACTTTTTAAATTTAAACGAATTGTAGATTTATTAGTTAGGAATGTGAGTCAGTTCAGTGGAACTAGGGATAAATATGAAACAAATACCACTTCAGAATATATTCCAAAACAACATTTTACTTACAACACATTAACTAACGGAAATTCTATTCTATTGCCAGAAAACATTTTATGTAAGTCAAGAAATAAATTACAGATTAAATCGTCTGCTAAAAAGTAATATTTGGTAAATAAGAATTATATCATTATATTAAAATATTAATATGTACACAGACTGAGAATTAATTAACAAATATCAATAATTTAATAATTAAATACTAATTAAGTTCGTTTTAATTATAATTTTAAATATGCAAAAAGTTTTCCATTTTAAATTAAATCAGTTGCCAAGAAAAAAGGTAAGAGTCGAGTTTCCTCTACAAGATAATCTCTTACGAATTAACTCTTGCACATTTTAGTAGATTTAAAATGTAAAAAAAAGCTACTATCAATCAGATAATTTAAGCAAAAAGAACACAATAAAAAAAAAAGAGCTTTTACAAAATATTTGTCAATACATGAGTAGGACTTTGGAAAAGTACAAAACACTTCATAAACCACAACGAGACAAATATGATGCAATCGAACTACAATAAAAATATTTTCATTGGAAAATAAATCTGTGTTTTGTATGTATACAATTCCAGACAGACTTTGTGGAGGAGGAAGGAATTTTTAAATATCCCAATGTACAAGGGATTTGAGTGGCCTTTCTATAAAAACTGAAAGTTCTTGTGTAGTGATAGCTTGTGGAACTACAAGCGTGATGAATAATTTATAAGCACTTCTTTTCTTAGAAAGTAAAGTTATATATACGGGCCTGTGATTTTTAAATATATTGCAACAATCTTTGATTTATATTGTCAAACTACATTGTACAAACTGATGTTTGAAAAAGCTAAAAGAAAAATAGATTTGAGATTTTCCCCTATTTATTGACTTAGGTATCCAAGTGCTTTTATATGTATTGGTATTGTGTATATAATCTTTGTGATTGAATATTGCTTTCAATAGTTGTCAGAACGTGTAAGCTTTCCTTGTATGTTATTTGAGTTTATTCGTTTGAATGTATTAGATGTAACCAGAGATATTTCTTACAAGTTCATTTTTTTTAGTGGAAGGGAAATATATTTGATTGAAACTGTTTAATCCAGTGTTTCTCAAACTGTGGGGCGCACCCCACTAGAGGGGCGTGATAGCCTTACGAGGGGGGCACGAGCATATCAAAAGGTCGATAATAAACGATTATTATAAAAATTTACTTAAAGGAAGCAAAACGTAATACATTCTGACATAAAATATATACACGTCACACATTTATTGTTATGTGTTCCAATTTAAAAATTAGAAACGAAAAGCAACATAATACTTTTCTTATTGCTTAAAAGTATATATAATTTACTTAAAATATATATTACATAAAACTGACTTAGTTTTAAAACATTTATCATTTAAAAAAGTAACATATGCAAAATTTAATATTTATCTTGATAATTTGAGTTGTTTATAATTAAGAAAGTATTGTAGTTTTTTTGTAGTGTCAAAGAACATTATTATTGCACTCAATGCATTGTTATTGTATGGGGGGCACGAAGAAAATTATGATTGAAAATTGGGTCGCAAGTATTGAAACTTTGAGAAGCACTGGTTTAATAAAAAAATTTAAAATTAAACTTCGTGATGTTTGTAAAAGAAAAAGTATGGATTCTGATTAAATGTTAAATTCCTTCATTTTCATGATTTCGTATTTTTGTAAAATGTAATTAGCAACTAATATCTTTAATACTAATATTTTATACTTTTCGTTTGAAAATTCTTAATCAATCAGCATTCAAAAATGAAAAAAAAGTATGTAAAATTATGAAATAGTTCTTGATGTATGAAATCATTAATTCTTTATTTATTGTGTAAAACGGTGAAATTTAAAATTGCTCTAACTAATGAGAAGCAAATTTCTAACTTCTAATTTGAAAAAAAAAATGTTAAACGTAGTTAAAGGCACAATGATTAAATTTCATAAAATATGAAATAATTATTTTTTATGAAAACTTGTTGAAGAATAAGAATACCAAATAAGGATGCAAATTTCTGTATACAACATAAACATTTGCTTATATATGTTAATATTTAAAGACATTTGCAAAAATAGTGAAATTGCTGCTGTAACTTCATAATTGATCTAACTTCAAATGAGTTTCAAATGCAATTAATGTTTACTTTTTTTGGGAAAAGATTAAGTTTATATAAAACAACTTGGAAATTTTTTAATGACATCATTTATTTTGACTAGAATGAAGAAAATTACTCTATTAAATGCCTATGCATTATTTTTATAAGTCTCCAAAGATGTCCTTTTCTCACTCCAAAAAGAGCAAGGAAAAAATTCCTCCAAAGTAATTTCGACAAGGAAATTGCCTCTTTAAATACTAGTTAGGATTTTTTTAGCTATACAATTCTCATTGCCTAAGGAATTTGTGCATCAAAAGTCTAGGGAGATGTTTTCGCTGCTTATTTCGTTTTTCTACTCCTTATCTTATCTTTTTTTTTTTTGAAGCTCTTCTCCTTTCATGTCCTGTAAACTTCATTTTTCTGTGACGCTAAATTACAATAAATTTAGTTTAAAAAATATTTTTTTAACAGCTGCAACCCTAAATTATATACACAGAGTTGCAGTTTTTTTTTATTCCACTATGGAGTGAACTAAGATCCTATCTCCCACGCACGCTTGGAAATAGACAAAATTTAGAACGAACCGAATATTTCCAGAAAACATACTTTACATGAAAATTCTTTGTGAGTAGATAGTCTACAAAATTTTTTTTACTATAAAGTATGGTGTACAGAAATATTCGTAATAATTATTATTTTCAAAAATATATACTTTTGAAATTAAATACATCTTTGATAAAATTCTACAGATCTATATTGAAGGTTTTAGTACGAGTTATGTTTTTAGTACAGTAAGATTGGAGGCTTAGAGGTAGATTTACCGCCTAGGAAGCTCAAGGTTGCGGATTTGAGCCCAGGAAGAGTCGATAGACTTTTTGGGTGCAAAAGTCGTAGGCACGCATACCATTTAATTATGTGGCATGTAAAAGATCCCTTGAGTATCAATTTGGCTCTAGTAATCTCAGAGAGATTAAATCACTGAAACTTTTAACATCTGACCAGAACTTGAATTGAATAGATTCAAGCATCAAAATTTGGAAGCAGTGGTCGCCACTAGTTGGTGTCACCTGTGAAATGGCTACCTCACTTGGATATACGACGAGTCTACAAATGCTTATTTACCAAAATGCAGCCAATTTTAAAGAAAGTGTTTAGTACAATGTTTCAGCTAATGCTTATTTGAAAACAATGGCTCTATCCAATTTTGAAAAAGCGTATGAAAGATATATATAATAAAATAAAATTGAATAAGTACTAGAAACTACAGTGCTAAAGAAGTAAGAAATTGTAATTCTGCAGACACAACAAATGTAGATACAAAAAAAGAGCATTAGACTAAACCGGAGACCCACTATGATTTCTAAAGCTGTCGCTCAATTAGGCCAGCGAATTAGGGTTAAGCAATGCTTTGTGGATCCAACCTTCCCCGTACAGCAGAAATTTTCGACATAATAGGAAGAAAAAACCAAGTTGAAAAGTTAAGCCTAATACAACACGTGGATGTAGAACCTAATAAAATCGTAAAAAGAAATTGAGAAAAGAGAACAATAATGAATCTAACAGGAGGGGGACAATAAAAAAAATTATATAAAAAATATCAGGAAAAATTTACTTGTAAATCAAAAATCCTGAAATGAAAAATACAACCTAATGCGATGAGATTCTACGTGAAATGGCGAAAAAGATTGAAAAGCCATCGCAGGAGAAACAAACCGTGGCACCATCTGGATAGTTATTTTGCAATTAAACTAACCACAAAGATAAATAATTAATTAAACAAAACATAATAAGTTTTAAATAAAATAAAGAACAATGTTCAGAATAGATAATATCAAATACAAATGTATTAAAGTAAATTAACTTAGATGATTATATAGTAGAAAGTTATATTGCAATTAAATTAAACGCAAAAAATATTTTAAAATATTTTTAAACATAAACTAAAAAGAGAGAGATAGAAGAAATGTTAAATAAAATATCGAACCAAGATAAAACTAGAATTAATTAGAAATAGAAATATACTTAAAAATAAATTTACTAGGAAAATTGTATTCCAAACAATTATTGCAAAATTTCACAAAATTATTATGCATTAAAATTTTATCAGTAACTAAATCATTGTTTCTTTTTATAAAATTTAAGATAATATTTCTAAATATTGATAAGTGTAAGGTACTACCCCAGAAAGGCACAATTATAATGTTAAAATTAAATGAGTCTCTTTTATCAAAAATATTACTTGAAAGCAAATTAGTCTTAACGTTTAATTGAAGGTCCAAAAAGTTAGCTGACTCATTATTATAATTAGTTTTTAATAATTGTATATAGTGGGGATAATAATTAAAGCTAGGATCAAAGTCTACTATATTACTAAAAATAATTAAGTCATCTATGTACCTAAAAATGTAACAAGAATAATGACTAATACTTTCATTTTCATAAAAATCCAAGTAAATATTTGCTAAGCAGTTGCTAGCTGGTCCACCTTGTGGTAATCCTTTAATTTGCTGATAATGAGCATTTTTATGGAAAATATAATTTTCTGTTAATACTAATTCAATAATAGAAATATATTTATCACATTTTATAATCTTATTCAAAAAATATTTGCTATATGCTATTTTAAGAATCTTAAACATGTCTTCTATATCAATGGAGTTAAATAAATTTTCAAAATCATAGGTATAAAGAGAAAAAAAAATTTTTACCATGCATATACTTCATAATGTCCATACTATTCTTAACTATAAAAGATTTATCAATTTTATCTAATGTTGACTGTTTAATATTTTGTAGCTTCTTGCCCGGATGTGTAATATAAGTTTTAAAAGCATTCCTAATATTTCTAAATTTAGCATGATTTTTGTGAAATTTAGGAGGTAGGGAAATATGAGGGAATTTAATATCCAAAATAAGTAAATCTATTTTTTATAAAAAGTAGTGATTCGCTTAAAAATTTCTCTTTTGCTTGAATTAGGTTTTTTAAAAGCAGAATTATTATGAAAATGTTTGTTTAGCATATTAGTATAAAGCCACTTGCAAATAATTGCATAATTACCCGGTACTTTATCAACATAAACAATAATAAAGTTCTTTTCTAGGTCTGTAATTTGGTGCTTAATATTATAGTATGTTATATCATGATCAGTTTTATAGTTAATATTCAGTAATTCATTTAACATTTTGCATTAAAATTCATTAAAAGCTAAAATAGGAAGACAGTATTTAATAGCTAATTTTGTAAAGAAGTTACGAAAATCTTTAGAAATTCAATTTTTGATAGCATAGTTATTATTAGAGATCATTAATCTAAAACTAGTACCTTTGGACATTATTTCTCTAAGAGTATTATCTTTAAGAATGTTTAAATTACCAGTTACCACATGCTTGTGATGATCATTTATAAAATCAGAATAATCTTTACAATTACAAACAATATTATTATTATTTTGCAAATCATTAATATTAATGTAATTAAAAATTGAGCTACCTATTTTTATATTGAGCTACCTATATATATATATATATATATATATATATATATATATATATATATATATATATATATATATATATATATATATATATATATATATATAAGATGTGTTTATGTATTTTCGAATTTTTTTAACTTGGTGAATAATTGATTTTCATTAATGGCTAGACGCTTGATTCACTTCGTAAAAGCTTTGAGAGTAAAGAAATTTTGTTAAATTATTTTTTGAAAGATACTTTTCTTATGTAATTGTTTCAGCATTTTTTACTTTTCTTACGTAATTATTTTGTGATTTTTCTGCATTAAGAGTTTGGGAGAGTTTGTTACATAATAGTAGTGAGTGGTTTTATCATGCTCTCTGAGTTATCCATACTCTGAACTTTTGTTTATTTTATTTTGTTTGGTTTTCTACCGAGTTGCAAAGGTGGAAGGTTGATGTCTTCAAACTAGTTTAACCCCACTTATTCGGTCCTAAGTCCGAAATTGCTTTCTGATTCTCTAGGTTCTTCTTTTTTGTAGTTTTTTTCTCTATAATTTTGTTCTTCATGTTCAGCTTTTATATTTTTATTACGCTATTTCTTGTTATGTTCTTTATCTATTATTTCTTGTTTTTGTTATATAATACATATTTCTTTTATATATATATATATATATATATATTATTTATATTTATATATATATATATATATATATATATATATTTATATATATATATATATATATTTATATATATATATATATTTATTATATATATATATATATATATATATATATATATATTTAGTGTCACCTGAATTAGAATATGCATATAAAACTATTTAAGAGGGTCTGGCCCGTCCATAGTTTCCCATGTTAAATTACTTAAGTTTATGTGCCTTTTTCTCAGAGGCTGCTTACTTCTCACATGGATAAAATTTGTACAGCAGTTTATGTATTTCATGAATAAATCTTAAACAAATGATTATGTTTTTTTTGTTAAATATTAAAATAATTATAATTTTCTTTCCAAAAATGTCCAATCCCCCCCTAAAATTTAGTTTAAAAAAGCCTTATCTAAAAAATTGCTAGATATATCTAATTTTCGCAATTACAATGTGTAAACACATTAAAAGTACTCTCGCGTAAAATTTGAGGATTATATAAAGGATAATATTTTAGAAAAATGTACATAAATTATAAAATATAACATTTTGATTAAACAGGCTTTAAAGTAAAGAAATATAATTTTTGAGCATTTAATTTTGAGTACATTCTAGAAGCTTAAGTATTTTCTTTACACTATGCTGTTACAAAAGACTTCTAATTTTCTTTTGTTCATTATTTTTAACAATGTAGTCTTTTTGGGGGAGGATCTCAATATGTTTTCGTTGGGCTACACAAATTCTAGGTGCATTTAATTTTTTTGAGGTATGGCACACAGTTATAACTTGGTTCAATATCACAATGTTTTAAGATAATTAATTTTGATACATGGTTCATACTGAACTGCGCAATAACCATATTTGCCCCAATTTTAGCGATTTTCATTCCACAAACGTAAATTTTGGAATCACTACCCATATGGAGTTACTAATTAACTCATATAAACAAAAGACGTGTACCCATGCACTTTTGGATATAATCAATACATTCTAATCTTTCCACTTGAACATCATATGGATGTGCAAATATGAAAAACTTAAGCAATGGAAAACACAGCTGCTCTTAGCAGAACTCATTTGATGCTGTACAAAGAGTAACTTCATTTAAAAAATAAATAAAAATATAATTCTGATTATCATATTTCTTCGTAGCATTAATCATTTTAAACAAAATTATTTGAACTTTTAGAAAATATATATAAAAAAAAAAAGGAAATCGGTAATTTTTCGAAAATCCATGTGCCGGAACCTCTTAAGAATACTCTATCTGGCTAAAAGTATCCGAAAACCCCTTAAAAAATGGTTATGGAGAGTTACGCAATTTGATACGTAATTGAAAGCTATAAAAGTATTGGTAGTGGTTTGTCAGATTGTATTTATGTGTTTGTGAGGCAATGAGTAAGTCAAAAGAGCTTAGTGAGTTTGATCGTGGCAGTATAGTGGGATGCCACCTTTGTTGGAAAGCAGTTCGTGAGATTGCGGACATTCTACAGAAGTCTAAATCCACTGTGAGTGATGTAATTGTGAAGTAGAAACGTCGAGGCAGTGAAGCGGCAGAAAAACGAACCGGTAGGCTGAAAATACTTGGTGAACGCAGCCGCAGAACTCTGAAAAGGGTAGTGAAACAAAATCGCAAGTCCTCGTTGGTGGAAATTTCTCAGGAGTTCCAAAGTTCATATGGAATTAGTGTTAGCAGCAGGACTTGTTGTCGAGAGAGAGTTAAAAAACTTGAGATTCCACGGTCGTGCAGCCGCTCACAAGCCAAACATCACTCCATAGAATGCGAAGCATTGATTGCAATGGTGTAGAACTCACCGTCATTGGACTGTAGACATGTGGAAAACTGTTCTTTGGATTGATGAATCTCGCTTTACAGTCTGGCAGTCGGATGGACGCATCTAGGTTTGGTGGATACCCGGCGAAAGTTTCTTTAGTGACTGCATTGTACTGAGTGTTAAGTTTGGTGGTGGAAGCATAATAGTGTGGGGGTGTTTCTCGTGGTTTGGCCTGGTTCCGTTAGTTCCTGTGATTGGAAACATGAACTCTGAGATGCATGTGGACATTCTGGATAATGCTGCACTCCTAAATTTATGGCAATATTTCGGGGAAGGCCCATTTCTCTTCCAGCAGGATAACTGCTCAATTCACGCATCGAAGCTTGCACAAACATGGTTTGACGAAATGGGTGTTCAAAAACTGGACTGGCCTTCTCAGAGGGCCGATCTAAATTCCATAGAACAACTTTGGGACGAATTAAAGTTCAGATTACGTAGCCAGCCAAATCAACCATCCTCACTGCAAGCACTCACTTCAGCTGCGATGGACGCCTGGAAGGCAATTCCTATGGTCTCCTATCAAAAATTGGTGGAAAGTCTTCCCAAACGTGTGCAGGCTGTCATCCATGCAAAAGGGGGACCAACATCATATTAATATCTGCCTCAGGACGCTCTAAGTCCATACCACTGGGTGTCCGGTTTCTTCTGGCCAGATAGAGTATTACAAGAGTTAAAAAAGAGGGATCCTGAAGTGGGATTTTTGATATATATGATTTAGAAGTGAATTTATTCATAGTTTAATGCAAGAGAGAAAATTTATCAAAAAACACCGGTTATTTCAGTTGATAGTAAGTCTGAAAATAATGTGAATTTCTCAAAAATCATTGTTTAGTTCCTGTAAAGAAGTCTTAGCTATATGCATGCAAAATATTATTTTTATCGAAGTGTTTTTGGTAAAAGTAATAATTTTTTTAAAATAATTCTTCATTTTTGTTGCCAAAATAACTGCATTTATACAATTTTTATTTTCCTAATCTTTTTATAAAAAGTTATTCAATTTATAACATTCTTCTTTATAATATATATATTCTGATTCTCCGGTGACATAAGATATCTCAAAGTATTCACTTGTACCCTCTTTCAAAACCGCAATGCGAAACATAGTTGGATAACTTAATGCTAAAACTGCACACACACACATAAAACAGATAAGCCAACAGTAGGCAATTTATTTAAATTGATTTTCAGGTATTATTTTCCTCTTTAACTTTAATTTCATAATTTTTAGATTATAAGATTTTCGATTATATTTCGTTTAATGGAACAATATTTCAAGAGCTTTTTAAGTTCTAAAAAATATTGAAATTACATATTTCAATAGTAGTCTGGGCTAATTTAATACATAAATAAAAATGAAATCACGTCAAATAAATTTATGTGATTAAACCCCCAATTGAAATGAATTTTGGTATTCTGCTTAGATTCCATTTATAATATAAGCTAATTAAATACATTTTAAAAATTTATTTCACTCAAGTTTTTAAATCTTGAAAGCGACACAATACGATAAAATAAATTAAGGAAAGTTCCTTCATTGAGTGTAAAATCAATCTTTATTTGAAATTATAATTGGAAGAAAGAATTGGAGGTGATTATACCAGGATTTCAAGCGTACCTGAGCTCCATGGCATGCTATTTCGTCATTAGTCCAAATTTAATGATTGGGAGAGAATTTCTTAAGAATTTTCAATAAAAAAATATCAGAAAAATAAAATTCGTGATAGCCTTAGAAATTCAACTGCGCTATATAGCATTAAGTATATGTTTCAAACTTTTCGCAAAACTTTTTACTTTAGTAAGATGAATTTCCTGCAAATATACACTTTTTCATGCCATGCAATTTTATATTTAGTACCATTAAATGTATTATAATTGTGTTTAAAATTATTGAAATTATTTGCACAAATAATGTTATTTCCTCATGTACAAAAATAGCTTTCAATAATTAAACTTAAAGTGTCGAGCATTTTGGAGCAATAAAATATTTTTTTAAAGATACGTCGGAAATTAACCTAACATGCTGATTTTGCTTGACAAATTAATTATTTAAATAAAAAATATTTGATATATGTTATTCAATATAGTTAAAAAGACTTAAAAATTAATTATTTTTGGATGAATAATAAATAGCAATTTATATTAAAAATTTAAAAATCATCGATGTTATTCGGCATTTATTTTCACCTATAATCTACAATACTATTAACGAGTGAAAAAAATAATGAAACAAATTAGTTTTTTCTCGTTACATGTACAATATTTGTTTTTAAAAACATAATTCATTTCTATGACAATGTTTAATAACATATATATCATTAGCATTTTAAGTAGTTTATAAAAACTAAAGAAAGTCTATTTTATTTTTATATTTTCCATTAATGATTTTCCTCTCCTTTTAAATTGATTTGAAAAAATATTATTTTGAAACATATAAATATGATAATTTATATATTTTTTCATCAAGAATACAAGACCATTATTTTGATGATACACTCTTACTTAAAAATCGGCTGATAAATTGCATTTAAATACAAAAATCAAAATAATTTACTGATAAATACGTGTTGTAAAATAGCTTGAAATATTTAATTTCATTATAATTTTTGTTTTTGTACTTAAGAACAGTGTTACCTATACAACATTGAAACAGATAGATATTTGTTTAAATATTGTATAAGTAATAAAGTGACTAGAAATATATTAATCTGTTTTGAATCAGAATCAGATTTAGATACTATAAATTTTTCATTGTGAGAAACACAGGTGTTTTTAATTAAGAGAATATAACACTTTATGTATACATTTACTAAAGCATATTTAATAATTTACGATTTTTAACTTATATTAATAAAATGATTTTGACAGGCGGTTCCGAAATATTTGAATATCAAGCCTTAAACATGAAGGAAGGTTCGTTCTGGATACCTTCCGTTCCCAATGAAAATGCGAGTACTTAACCGATCACGCCAAAACGATCGTCTTCGCGTGATGTTGGTGCTAGTTCATATAGCTATCACATCGCCGCATACTCCCCTGCCAGTGTTTTGGCGAATAGGCGAACGACTATACCATGTTTGTGGCCAGCATGTGAGCAGTTGCGTCACTTGGTGGGTTGCGTCAGTTTCGTGCGTGATGGCTTGAGAATTGCGTCATGTGCGTGACGGTTTTTTAATTGCCTCATTGTTTGACGACTTTGAGAAGTAACGGCTTATTTTGCGTCAATGTTTGACGGTTTGGTTGCTGTTGCGTTGGATAGATGTTGCCACGACAGCGGCAAGTGAAGGGTGCGGTTCTTTGCATGGCCAGGGTCACCAATGAAGGAAGGTTCGTTCTGGGTACCTTCCGTTCCATATGAAAATGCGAGTACTTAACCGATCACGCAAAAACGATCGTCTTCGCGAGATGTTGGTACTACTTCATATAGCTATCACATCACCGCACACATATTCTTGCACACTAATCAAGATATTGACTTAAGCTTCTCAAAAATTCTAATGAAGCAATTTGAGATACAGTACAGAAGATAACAAAATTAAAGAATCGGGGAATCGTTATGCATTGAAGCATAGGAAAAAGATTCCAAGAAATCTTTCAATTGCTGTACATAAATAAGTACACTTTTATTAAATTATTTTTCCAAAGTGCTTACTCAAAAATGCATAGCAAAAAGAGATTAGGCAATATCAACCGTATACCTAGTTCAACTCTTTCATCAAGAAGAGAGATGAGAAAAAGAAATATTATTTTTATTGCTAAAGTCAGAGAAAATAAGAAATTTAATCAATAATACTAAAAGTATTTTTTTCTTCATAGCAAATCCTTGCGAATTAAAAAGTGTATGAAGTCGCCAAAGGCGTGAATTGTATTGTTTCATGCCAAGGAAAATTCCGGGCTCACGTTTTTGAATGCATTTTCTAGATAACATTTGACAGGCTGTGATTTTCAGAGGGTAGATAAAAGAACCCCTTATAAAAGACTTAATAAGAAGATTTTCGCTTTATTCTGTATAAAAGGGGATGACGATAAATGTAAGTAATTGTAGCATTTAAAAGTGCATCTGATAAAAGACGTATAAGGAAGATAAGATTTAAACTTACACATTACTGATCCAATCAATCATTAATGGTTCTTCATATGAAAAATATTTTTTAAGTCAATTCTTACTTAGATCAACAAACATTTTATTTTAGATACTTTTTATTAAACAGTTAAAATTAATATAAATATTTATATTCATATATATATAGGACACACAGAATCACAACATTAAGTGGTAATTATTGTTTATTAATTGTCTTTAAAGTATCGTTTTTTCATCCCCAACAGTCATGTATATAAAATTTCAGTTAAACTGCATGCTTTAAAACGTAAGAAAGAATTATTTTAAAGGTTTGAATAAAGTCGCTAAAAATGAAATCAACGTAGCTGTATCTATAATTCTGTAAATAATTAGTTTCGATGAATTAATTTTAATTAATTAAAATTAAACGACCGTATTTTTACCCAAAACAATAGTGTATAGGAAATTATTGCTGAAATGAGGGCTTTAAAATGTGAGAAAAAACTTTTTCTATTTTTGACACACAGATCGCCAAAATGGTTGCTAAGTTTCCAAAAATAATGCCAACGTGGCTGTGTTTGTAATTCTTTGAATAATTAGTTTTAATCAATTGATTTTTATTAATTATAATTAAATTATTGTATTGTCATCCAAAATAATCCTGTACATAAAATTTAATTTCAATTCAGCACTTTAAAATGTATTTTATTAATGATTGAAAATTGAACCAAGTTAAATAAATAAATATATGGAGAGTGTGAGCTAATAGCAAGAATTAAAAACACAACCATTTTCTGCCAAACCTTTTCTCTCTCTCTCTCTCTGGCGATAAAAAATAAAAAAATTAAAAATACTATATTGCAATTTCTCTTTCCAAAGTTTAGCAACAGCGCTAGTATCCAATGAGGGGTAGTTGGCAACACTTCAATGTAAAGTGCCACTCATCTTTTCTCTTAGTCTTTGGAATGTAAGAGACCGTTTAACATAGCAGCTCCATTGTCGATCTCCACCAAGGAAGAAAGAAGGGCAGTGATTTGCTTTTTGCATGTGGAAGGTGTGATACAAGCTCTGGATACCACCCATCTCTTCCATCATTATACCTTTAATAATAACGACCCTCAGCGTTTGATGTCGATGGACAGCTCGATCTTTCATCAATACATAAAGAAGCTCTACCCTGTTTGAAATGCTCTAAACATTTGATGATCTTGCTTCGCGATAAAAAACCGTCAATTTACTACGATTGCATGCGACGAAAAATTTCAGCAGGTTTGATAGCATCCAAAAAATTCAGCTAATCACTGCTGTATTATCTTCCTTTTTCAATTCCTACTATTAGCTCACACTCTCTATATATTTATTTATCTTGGTGGAAATTTCAATCCTTAATAAAATTCATCTTAAAGTGCTCAATTGAGCTTAAATTTTATATGCATGATTATTTTAAATGACAATACTGCAATTTAATTATAATTAATAAAAATTAATTGATTAAAACTATAATTATTCAAAGAATTACAATGCAGCCAGGTTGGCATCATTTGATACACTTAGCTATACTTTTGGATACTTGTGTAAAAACTTGAAAAGGTTTTTTTTCTCACATTTTAAAGCACTCATTTGAGCTGAAATATTCTACACACTAATGTTTGGGATTAAAAATAAGATAATTTAATTATAATTAATTAAAATTAGTAGATTGAAAGTAATTATTTAAAGAACTATAGATGCAGCCATTTTGGTTTCATTTTTACCAGTTTCTGACGCCATCTTAGATCCGTCTCAATTGTTGTACAAATGTAACTGTTAAAACAAAAACAAAAGTTGGCATCAAAAACCTTTTTCTTGCACAAACTAGCCCAAACAGGTTTGCAATGTTACAACAATGCAGACAAATTATGCTCTTTTTCAATTCTTACTATTAGTTCTCACTTTCCCTATATGTATACATATATATATATATATATATATATATATATATATATATATATATATATATAATAGTTCTACGTATGATAATTCCTCTAGTATTCTTTTTATTAACCCTTTGTGCTAGTTTTTGAAATAACTTTAACTCTTTGGTTTAAAATTAACATTGTAATCTTAATCGTAATCGGTTAGTCCGAAATCCCTGTCCCGCCCATTCTATTCATTCAGAACTACTATTACAAAATCATCTCGCGCTTGCACTACTGATGTATAAGGAAAAATCTTGTGTAATCGCTCTTTTTCGTCTACCTGCCTTCATCATGTAATCAGCCGGCTGCAACGCGTTTTTGTTTGTCTTTGTGTTTGTGCTAAGATGTTTGCTTCTTGTATGTGTAATGACTTCCCTACTGAATCTTTTTGTGTTTCCGGACGTGAATTAAAAGGAATAACGATTTACATTAGTGCCTCTTCATTGATACCATACTCGACCACACTCCACGTAACACAGAAAATCGCATCACTGGCCACGCCCTACCATTGGTTCGCCATTGTTTAATACAACCACTCGCCACGTCAAATTATGCACTGCTCAAAATGGGACTATGACGGGCCAACGTCATAAATTTGTTTTTATGGACGACAACGCAACATGTCATATATATATATATATATATATATATATATTAAACATGTTCTTAACTTAGATTTGTTAAATTAATTAAAGAATACATTGTTTAGCACTGATACATTTTTAAGTGTTTTAAGTTTGATATATCAGCGTAAATCTGTATTTTATTTTTATTTTGTTTGAATACATTTTGTTTGTTTAATTCATTAAATTAATAATTTTTAAATAATCTTTTGTTTTTGACTTTTCGACATGCTCACCCTCCCTCGTCGAGTCTTCATGCTCCTGAAAGGGGGGGCGCCCCACAGTTTGAGAAAAACTGCCCTGTGATTATGTGATTCCCATTATCAGAAGGCGTATGATTGATCATGCTGTACTGTGTTAAACATCCACAGCTTAGACCCCAATAGAAGCAACGCAAGGGCAATGTATTGCTTAATTCCTTGAAAGGAATGACTAAGTTCAAAGAAACAGAGTCACTGACATGTGCAACATGCTGTGTACGGCCGTAGGAAAGAATGTGTGGAGAATGCGCTGCTGTCAGTTGAATGGGTTGGATTCCTTGGCGGGGGGAGTTAGTGTTGTATATACACAACTTAACATTTTACTACTTTTATCTTTCGTTTTTTTTTCGTAAAATATTATCAACTGCGCAGTATCATAAATACTCCTATCGGGGATTTGTTTTGATTGAATCTTACTTTCTACGTCATTATTTATCTGAATATCAAGTTTGGTGTCATTTCTTTTGTAACATCGAACTACAGGTGACTCAGAATAGTGACTGCTTTAAAACAAAATCATCTTGTACTTCTATACTCAAAATTAAAGCATTTCAATGATGCAATACAAGAACAAAAGTGAATACTGGAAGCTGAAATTTAATTCTTAATATTAATAATCACAAAAACATGCTAGTACTTGCAGTCTGTCTGGGATGTAAATATTCATGATAATTAAAAGAAACTCAGTAATGCTGTATCACTTAAGCCTCTTGCGAATTGCACAAACAATTTTATCACATTCAATAAGGATGCGAATGTAAAAATGTATGTTAAGTACATTATAGCCTGTTTTTGTGTGGACCTTTTTTATGGGATTTTATTTTTGCGCGATTTTTTTTAGTGCGATCTTTTTCTATGCGGTAAATGAATTGAAACGGCTTTGGCACCACAGCAATGTTTTCAACCAATGTACGTATATAAACTTCAGTGAGTGAGTGATTTAATATTAACGTCGCACTGTTCAGCTACACGAGAACATTTGACGACGGAATATGTAATTTTGAACCATCGTCAAGTGACATGGACGCCACCTGAGCTGGCATCTCCCTCTCTACCTACCACACCACACCGACGGGAGAATGTTTGAGCTATCGACTGATTTAACGTGTATCGCTCCCCTGCCCCTACACAACGGGTCCTTAGTGGTACTGGGCTCGAACTCGTGACAAAGCCAGGCATGATCCGATACCTTGATAACTGGCTACCGCGGCCACAAATAAACTTCAAAGCGCTCTTTTTGTTGGTTATAAATAGTCTCTGGATAATGCACGCTCAATTGCTTTCTCTTAAAACATCTCATTGAAGACGAAACTTTCAATGATAGAGACATTTTATCAATAATTTGATAGATTATAAAGACGGACTGGAAGAACCGGATGTTGTGAGAGCGGATAAAATAAATGCAGGGATCCAACTTTTCAACAAATTAGAAAAGTATTTTCTTGAAATAGATACCAATTACGAAAGGAGTGTGAAATTCTAAAAATAGCTTCTATCATGCATATCAGATTATTGCGACGTTTACAAGTAACTGACCGACCAACCGTCTTCGCAAAAACTTACATTTACTTTCTGATGTCAAAAAATAATAATTGAAATTCTACCTTCAAGTGATGAAAGCGATTTTGAATTAATTCATCACCGAAAGATACGCGCTTTGGATTACGACGAGTAGCATTGGATTATATATGTTCATTTTGAAAATTTCTCCAAGTATACAATGAGAAATTAAATGCTTTTATAATATTTCCAAATGGAATTTAATTTTTTCATTTTGTTTGGAAGTACTTTCTCCTAAATTTTTCTTTCAATTAATGATATACTTTTTTAAGCGTTCCCTCTGTGCCACACACACTCGCAAAATTCTGTAGTATGCCGACAAAGTTGTTAGTTACAAGTAAATGTGTATAAAATCTTCGCATAATTTTAGTACGGTTTCTTTTTATGCGGTCTCCATCTACCATACAAAAACGGTTTTACTGTAAAATTAAAAATAAGTGTGTGATTAACCTTTTGTACACATGATATAAAATAAGAATGAAACCGGTTTTAATTTATTGAAATAAGTTCAATAAAAATCCAAGCCAAATCAAATAAAATACTTGGTATGTGGAAGTAGTTATTCCTCTAACGATTCCTATTATTGTGTTACGAAGCCGTTTGTGTAAAAGAAAATTATTTCTTCACTTAGATGGTTGGTTTCCTCCCCCACACAGTACAGTTAAACCCAGTAAAGTGAAAAAAACTTAAAGTAGATATTAAGGAGTTTTCAATTTTTCGTATTAATGAAGAACTTATGGTTTCCATATGTAAAATAGAAAGAACAACCGATTACAAGTATCCGATAAGTTAGCTACAATTCACGGAAAATGTTAGTGTTTTTTTTTCTTTCCGTAAACTGTTTAATGTGTTTTCTTAATCGTTAGATACTTAATTTAATGAATAAGGATACGCATACAGCAAAACTTTAATTCTAATGAGAGACTATAGTACATCTCTCTCTCTCTCTCTTATTAATATTAATATTACTACATACTTAGTTTCTCTAATAAGAAGCATTTATCAAGTATAGTTCTTAGTTTAAAGAATATAGGTCAGAGCATATTTAAAATATTTCTATAGTTTTTATGTTAAATTGTTATAAGTTTTTAAAAAAAAATTATAAATTTACGTTAAAGTTTAACATTTTTTTTCTCAATTACATGCTTATTATGAAAACTCAAGATTCACTTTAATATACTCATTGTGTACCTTAAAAAATGTGTAACAGAAAAAAATATTTTCACAAACGTGCAAAAAAAAATATTTCTTTTTAAGACATCAAAGCAAAATGACTGAGTTTTATTTGTTTGCATTCCATTATCACAACTTTCTTTAAGTAGAAAACAGAAAACTAAAGAATAGGGTTCTTTTTATATATAGAAATGCAGCGTCATTGTGAACAAATAACGGATAGAATAGGACCGCCAAAAACTCGTTTTTCTTTTCATTATGTTGGGTGTTCTGCAATTATCCCAACTCTTTGTGGAATTTAATTAATCAAATCATTATTCGTGAACCTCTACTTTTCCATTATCCAGCTTAAATATCCCAGTGTTCTTAGCAGTTTTAATTTTCATTACAATAAGATTGAATGCCTTTTCCTTTGCTTGAAGCACAATCGTGCAAGTCAAAATTTTCTATTTTTAATCTATTTTCAAATACAACATGAGATATGATCTGACTTCTTTTGTATTATGCTAAACTGTCATAAAAATATTAAGTCATGAAATAAAAATAGAAATAAATAAGTCACTCTCTTAAGAAATTTCTCAGTTCGTAACCAAGTTAAACAAAATTGATATCGATGCAAAGAGCTCATTAGAAATGAATTCTCATTTGATTTTTTCTATATTTAAAAATATATAATCAAATGAAATCATACACACTCATTAAAAATAAATCCATGTTCTAAGTGACTAATATTGCAGAGGATCAGTGAAAGTATGTAAACATATTTAAGTAATACTCTAGATCAGTGTTTGTCAAAGTGTATTGCGCGTACTCTCAGGGGTATGGGAAGAATCTGGTGGGGGTACGTGTTGCACAGGAGTTTAGGGGAGGATATGTCCTGCACACTGTGCTTAGCTAAATCTAGTTCTACCTTCTAAAAGTATTGAATGGATAAGATATCTGCTTAACATATTATTACAAAATGTATGCCAAAAGATTTGTTGCATGTGTAAGAAAAGCAATTGGTGGAATTGGCTTCAGACGGAGTCTTGGAAAAATAAATATAAGGAGTGTACTACAATCTATTTCTAAGTATAATGCTAAGTTCAATTATTTTTTTGAAAAATAAGTGTTGCTTTAGTTCAAAACTCCATACCAACTTTTGTTATATATACTAATAGCAATGTGTGAAAAAATTTCAAACTATTTGATACAATAGGAAAAGAAGCTTCAGCACATTTTAAATAAAGGAAAACTAATAATGCGTTTTTTTGGGGTGGGGTTCTTTTTTGGATTTGTTTCGAAATAAATTCATTGAAAGTATAAAAAGATATATATAAATGCAATAAAATCACTAAGAAATTATGGTAATGTTACAACGTTACCGTTACCTATTTCTTACAAACTTGCTTGTAACAAACTTGATCTGAGTAAGTTCGTAACAAAAATTACAACATGCTCATGCTAAAAGTTTCATAAAGTTTTTATATCAATATAAGTAAGTTGTATATATAAAATGTAAAAATTTTAGCACCTTTTTTTTTTATAAAATATGTGATGAATTACAAACATGCCCAGTTTACAATGATTTAAAGTAATTCTAGTTTACAGTTCAAGTTTTAGTTTTAAGAACCCAGATCTATATGTGAAACCTTCTTTCTTCAAATATTTTACATTTCGCAGACAGTGTACTTTTACTTGTTGTCAGGCTTTAAAAAAAGCAAGACTATTTTTCTGATTTATTTTCTTTTGGCACTTGCGATCACACTCTGCGGTATTTTTTTTTTTTTTTTGCTTTTACACCCAAATCTAAGTTAGCTTCTCTTTGTACTGCTTGCAAGGATTTCAAAGTAATAAGGTTATACTCTGAAATCGCCTCACAAAAACAACAATGTTTACATGTCGTGATATCGCAGGTCTCTTTGGAGAGTTTACCCCAAATCACGCTATGCAAACTTTGATTACTATTCTGGGTCATACATCTGGCACACCGTTTGAAAAAAAACTATCTGAAGATAACTTTTGAAATATTGGTACAATTTTTGTCAAATAATCTTGATTTTTAGGTGTTCAGGTATAAAATTATGCTGTGCAAATTTTTCACCTTTTGCCAAGGCTGTTCGATAAATACACCAACACTCTTTGAAGCAGGGCATTTCAAGTTTATGGGATTTTTTTCTGCATAAATACTATGAAATATAGTAATAATTGTAAATAATTAAAAAGAAGACTAATAAATCCTAAAACATCTTAAGACCAAACCGAAAGAACCAAGAACATGGAACCATGACAAACCAAAAAAGAGAAATTTAGCTAAATAGGAAAAAACTATTATGATTTCCCGATGTGTCACTGGTTTAGGACTGTGAAATAGGGTTGAACACTGTTTTGTGAGATCTCAAACTTCCCCTACAGTGGAAAATTTCGACATAATAGCACAGGAGAAAAACCAAGGCAAAGGCTCAAAACCCTCGTGGGTGAATATAACAGCAATAGAATAGAATTGGAATATTAAATTACTATAGGAATCCGGGGGAAATATACAAATATAAATATGTATAAACAAAAAAATATTTACCAAAGAAGTTAAAATGATTATGACCATAATTAATAATAATGTAAATGAGCGAAGAAACTTGAATCTTTCCAGATGTAGGCAGATTCCATGAGTGTACTGAATCAAAGCATGAAAAAACAGCAAACCTAAGAATAATGGCGCAATCTATATATATATTTTAGTAACAAAACTTTTTATAAGAATATATTAAGAAAATTATATTCTTTAAACTAAATAGAAATGAATATATTAAATAATAATAATTAATTAGCTATAATTTTGAAGACATATATTTATATATAAAAATTAGCTGGATAGTTATAGTTTTATCAATTTATTTAATAAATATTTAATATAAACATTTTTAATTACTTTAATCACATCCTCTATATCAATAGAGTTGAATAAGTCTTCGAAGTCAAAGCTATGCAAAGATTTAATTCTCTTACCTTGCATGTTCTCAACGATATCTTTACTATTCTTTACAATAATGGAGTTTGAGATATTGTCTAGAGTGAGTTGTATAACTTTTTGCAACACCTTGCCTGGTTGTGTAATATAGATATTAAAACCATTAGTAATAGTTCTAAATTTAATTAGACACTTATGAAGTTTTGGTGTTAGAAAAATATAAGAAAAATTCATATTATTTGTATGCCAATCTAGTTTTTATAAAAAGCTGAAATACGGTTAATGATTCCTCAACTGCTGTTATTACATTTAATAAACGCGTTTTTGTTTTGAAACTGTTTGTTAAGTATAAAGTTATAAAACCATTTGCAAATGATTGCATATTTGAGCGGAACTTTATCATCATATACAGTGATGAAATATTTTTGAAAATTTGAAATTTGGTGTCTTATATATATCTTTGTAATTCACATAAAACTTTGCATTTAAATTCATTAAAAGCTTCGAAAGGAAAGTTGTATTTAATTGCTATTGTTTGTATTGAAGTTATTAATATATTTAAAAATTTGTGCTTTAATGACTTTATTATTACACTCATGTCCTTAAATTAAGGATAATTCAGAATCACACAGAAATTGAACTCTAGAATAAAAATTTCACCTGTAGAATTATCACATACATCTTGAAGAAGAATATGTAAATTACAGGAAAACACCAGATGGCGCGGATAGTACGTCACAATGACGAGAGTGTAAGGGAGGGGATATATAAGGAATGGTGGCAAGGAAGTAAAATTGTTCCAAATGCTTTAAAAGCCTTTCAGTGCAATATCTGCTTAGTTATGGCACAAATGAAGCGTTTGGATGATTTTTTACGTGGTAGAATTATTGGACGACTGGAATGTGGACATTGGAATGCTGGAACCCAGTTGGAAGTATCCGAGGAAATTGGAATCGCCCAGAGTGTCATCTCCAGACTTTGGTAACGATTCCAAGATGATGGTAAGGTGAGTAGATGTTACACCACAGGTCGCCCCCGAGTTACAACGCCGAATGAGGACCGGTATATTTGGCAGTTACTGCCAAAAGAAACAGACGGAGAACTGCATCAGACCTGTCTCGTCAGCTCTCTTCAGCTACCGGTACGACAGTTTCAAGGCAGACCGTGTACAGACGTTTAGGGCACATCGGTCTATATGCTTGTAGGCCTGTCAGATGTGTTCCACATACCGCAACTCACTGGAACAACATGTACGTTTGTTTCGGGGCGCCATGGGTGCTGAATTTCTGTCTATGGATGACAACGCCCGTCCTCATTGTGCAAAAATTGTAGACGAATGCCTTCAATCGGAATATATCACCCGTATGGATTGACCAACATACTCACCGGACTAGAATCCAATAGAGCATGTGTGGGATATGCTTGGCCGACGAATGGCATCCCGTCAACCCCCTCCCACCTCTCTACCGGATCTTCGTAGGACATTGCTTGATGAGTGGTGTAATATTACCGAAGATAAGATTAATAATTTGATACTCAGCATGCCTAGGCGTTGTAAGGTCAGTATTGCATCGTCCGGGAGACATATTCCGTATTAAACATCATACTACCATGTTATACTGTTTTTTGTAAATAGGTTCTGTTTTGAAATTTGCTCCAGGGAGTAAAAATCGCAATTTTTATTAATTATGTCAACCATATAGCATCTTTTTTCTCTTTACCTTTTGTTTAATAAATATACTTTACAAATAAGTAAAATTAGTTTTGTTTCTGTATCTTTCTTCGCCTGAACTTCTTTATCCTTAATTTATGGACATGAGTGTATTAGAGCGCATTGTTCTAAGGCCTGTACCCTTAACCATTATTTCTCTAAGAGTTTTATCTTTAATATTATTTAAATTACCAGATATGACATGTTTATGATGTTCATTAATGAAATCTATATAATTATGCCAATTACATACAAAATTTTTATTATTTTGCAAATCAAAAGAATTGTAGTTAAAGATGGATCTACCGATTTTCTTATTATATTTAAAAGCTTTTTAATGTTATTGTTTTTCACTGGGAAATATTGAATATATTTCTCAAACACTTTAGTAAAGTTTACGTGATTAAAGGATTAATTTATGAAAAGATGTTACAGTATTCAGTTGTAGAATTTATTGATATATTAAACTTACTTATTAAGAAGTTACAAAAATCTTGCATAACATGTGTGTAATGCCTGATAGTCTTTAAAATTATTTTAACTAAGTATATCATTAATACGTTTGATTTCCTTTTTGTTCATACCAAACATGAATTTTTTTATTTGATTAATATTGTATAAGCTGTTTTATAATCACTAGAGATTTCATTAATTTTATCTTTAATATCCTTGGGATCTCTACTTTTTCTTGCATTCCGTTCTCTTGGCTATTTTATTAATATTATTATTATTACAATTATAAAAAAAGTTATTTGTTATCTTTTTGCTGCATACATTGCAGAACTTTTTTGCCATTATATAATGTGTTCAGTCTATGTGGATATGTTGTGTTATAGAAATGAATATAAAATGATTTTCCCACCATAATCTATCTTTTAAAACGGGAACTATTCTAAGAATGGATATATCAATATTATCAAAACCATGCAGGTGAAAGAGTCTTATTTCAATATTAGTGGTATTATATTTATTAATATAATGTTTAGTAAGATATATTTTAAAGATTAGTTCGAATATTTAACTATGTAGAAGTCTGACCAATATATTTATAATTACATTTTTTACAATTCAACATATAGATACAATTAAAAGATTTACAAAATATAAAGTTTGAGTTGATATCCAATTGTTCATAATTGATCATGGGGAATGTTTTTCATCTTTTATCTTTACATTTATTGTAGCGAAAATGAATATTCTGAGTATATTCATAATCAGCTAAAGGAAAATTATTTTTAGAGTTGGTGATTTTAAAATATTTATTAATACACTTGTGAGAAGTTAAACAATATTGCATTTTATCTTTAGTAACAAATTTTTTGTAGCATGATCAGAGTATTAAGATTATTATAGTTATTTACATAGTTAGAATTCCAGAATGTTCTGGATCTATAGGATTTATTATTATATAAAGGAGTCTTATCGTCCGTTATGGTATGAAAATTGATTCAAATCATACCTAGTGCCTTCTTTGTCCAAATCATTCTTAACCATATTAGAATGATGACTATAACAGTGATCCATATTGTGAAATATGCAAATTATAAACTAGTATATACCTCAAAACAGTCGAATAATAAGAAAAGTGTCTACGCAATCGAAGTAAACAAAAATGAATGGAGAAGAACTCGTACCTATCACAAAGGATAAAAAACAGTAAAAATTTCAAAAACTACCTACAAAATATGGTCACTGTTTGACGATATCATACATACTATAATAGTGGGACACTGAGCATAAATAGTCTAAAAGGCTGATCCAATTGCCAGTCGCTAAAATAAAGTTAAGATTACTGTCATCAAAAATTGTATAATTGAACTAGAAAACTAGTGTATTCAAAAAGCACAAAAAAAAAAAACATGTTGAGTAATATATATCCAAAATAAGCAAAAAAGAAAAGAGAGTTTCTGAATAAATATGTAAAAATTGAAAAAACAAAACTTGAATATAAAGAAGAAAGAACATATACAAAAAAACCTAGCAATATAATAGCTCCAAAAAACAAAGATTTATTTAAAGACAAAGTAAAAAATGAAAATAGTAAGAAAGTATACTTTAATAGCCTGGCGATTCAGAACCATTACAAATTTAAAAATTTATATATATATATATATATATAATTCGCAATACTAGTAAATATTAGGTAGGTTATAGTTTTGTCGTTAATTATTAATAGCATTGTGTATTTTATTTGTAATATATATTTAAATTTCTCTTAATATTCCTTCAATTCTCTATGATCCAAACTATAGGCAAATTACAGGTGAAGGTTGGCTAGCCGAAAACTTTGTTTAAACCTGAAATCTTTGTTCCTAAGGACAAAAGTTTATAATTGTACTACTGTTACTAATGCTTCTTAATATCTTGACTAGTCATACTTAAGTTTTTCATAGCTATTTGTATATATTTATGGTTTATAATTTCATATTTGTGGCTGCTTTGGGCCTAATTATAGATAGATTTTATAAATCTCACTTTTGTTTTTTTTTCTATATATATTATTTTTTAATAATAGAAAAAAACCAGGAAAGAGAGAGAGAGAGAGATGTAATAAAAATGATATAATCACCTGTTCATGTAAAGAGAAATATTATTTATATCTAAAATTAAGTAAGGGAGTGTTTTGGGGAAAAGTTTAAACTGAGTAGTAAGGATCGAGTAAGCTATGAGCGAGATGAAATGAAACAGGTTTTGAAATAGGTATCTGGAATTACGATTTGAAGAAAAAATAACTTAGATTTGAATTTTAAGTAAATAAATTACATTATTAATTGTACAGTCGCATACGTGTGTGTATATTCAAATGCATATTAGAATCCCTAATTTATCTTTTGGTGATCTCAAAATATAACTTGACTAAGTAAAATTTTTTTCTTATTACCTTACAGGTGCATGATTCATTGATAATTTTTGCTAATAGATTGGAAATTTGAATAAGGACAATATATATTTGAAGAACGTGGCAGAAATAGAATTATGATTTAGTAATTGTTGTGCTTATATTTGTCATTCAGTTGAATAAAAATATATTAGCCAGGTCATTTTAAAATAAATTCTTTTATAAACTCTGGGTTCCAAATTGATGAAGACTTTAGATACGAGGTTATTTTTATACATAAGTTACATTGTCTTATTTTCAAAAAATTATTACTTCTCAACAGTATTCAAGAAAAATTTCCATGTCACTTCTTCAATTTATAATGATATTAATTACAATCATCTCAATGTTCAATGTAATTCAAAATATTCTCGAAAACTAAATGTTTTTAATTATTGTAAATTAAGAAAACAAAGATATTTAAAAGAAAAACAAATAACACAGTTTATGTCTTCGATTTTTTTCTTGAAACCTTTCACTGTGTAATTTATGTGTATAGATATTAATCTAAACTAACCATTGTGAATTGCAAATACATTTTTCAAAATGAATTTTATCGCAAGCAACATATAGTTTCTAAATGCATCCCGTTTTATTATTCCGTATATATCAGTGATTTGAAATTTAGAAAATCCCCTCAAGTATGAATAAGGTAATTGCCTCCCAAATTGCATTTTTATCTTAACATCAATTTAAAGCGAAACATTTGCGTTGTATCTAATGAATGAACCGGATAAGAAATCTAAGCTATCAAAATAATGCATATATCTGAAAGAGCATGTTTAAATTGCAAATTAGATTTCATTCAGCGATTTTATTTACTTTTTTATTCAACTGGAAAGGAAACTTTTTCTTTAAAAAGTATTTCATTTTATATATTAAATAGGTTTCACATATTGTTCGCATTATTTTAAATCCACCAGAAATAAATGATATTATCCTTTATTATGCTTCTTTTGCTATAATCCACTCACTTCTCGTACAATATTAATCTGAAATATCTTAATCTTTCCAGCATATTATATATGTATATATAATCTGATACTTAATAATATATATATATATATATATATATATATATATATATATATATATATATATATATATATATATATATATAAAAGAAATATGTATTATTTATCAAAAACAAGAAATAATAGATAAAGAACATAACAAGAAATTACGTAATAAAAAATATGAAAGCTGAACATGAAGAACAAAATTATAGAGAAACAAAAGAACTACAAAAAAGAAGAACCTAGCGAGTCAGAAAGCAATTTTGGACTTAGGACCGAATACGTGGGGTTAAACTAGTTTGAAGGCGCCAACCTTCCCCCTTTGCAACTCGGTAGGAAAACCAAATAAAATAAACAAAACTTCAGAGAAAGTATAACTCAGAGAGCATGATAAAACCAATCACTACTATTATGTAACAAACTCTCCCAAACTCTTAATGCAGAAAAATCACAAAATAATTATGTAAGAAAAGTAGAAAAATACTAGAACAATTACATAAGAAAAGTATCTTTCAAAAAATAATTTAACAAAATTTCTTTACTCACAAAGCTTTTACGAAGAGAAACAAACATATTGCCATTAATGAAAGTCAATTATTCACAAAGTTAAAAAATTCGAAAAACATAAACACATCTTTTGAGCTGACTTTTAAACAAGCCAGCCAAGGCAAGTATAGAATGACGACAATCAAATATGGTAAAATTTGAATTGGTTGATTGTCAAAAATGTAAATTTGCTAGGCTCTAATTTGGTTGGTTGTCTACAAAGTGTAAGATGTTTAAGATGTGTGTGGAAAAAATGTAAACTGTGATATGAGTGTTATGATATAATCTTCACAGCAAGACCACTAACATGCTGACTTTGAAAACCTATTGTTGTGTGGTGGATTTGGCATTCGAAGTAGCAAGACGGTTAATGTATTTGTGATGAATATAAGATCTCAAGAAATTAAAAGGGTATTCATGATCTAAACAACATTGAATTTTTTTTTATATTATTGTATTTATCTATTTTGTGGGTAGTTAAGTTATCATTTCTAAATAAAAATTCAAAATGATATTTCTGTAAATTTATATATGAAAATTACTGTTCCATAAAGAAATTTTAATTATATGGAACTTAAAACGAATCTCTTTTGTCAAAAAATGTTACTGACTACATTATTGTTAATAAGATGCAAGTCTAAATCCGAGAATTCCACCCTATTAGAGTTGAAGTTAGTTTTAAGGAGCCTGAGATAATCAGTGTAGAATGTAATATTTGGTTTGTATTCACTATTTTTACCAAAAAAATTATTATATCATCTATATAACGATAAATTAAGTAAGAATCATTTATAACATGACCTATTTCAAAAAATGTAAATATAGGTTTGCTAAACAATTACTAGCTGGACCTCCCTGAGGTAATCCTTTGATCTGTTTATAAAGATTATGATCAAATATAATGAAATTTTCTTTTAAAATGAGGTTAACTAGAATATCAAATTTTTCTTTTTTTCATTGAAGTATATAATTCATATTTATCATAAATTAACTGAAGAACCTTAATCATATCGTCAATATCTATAGAATTAAAAAGGTCCTCGAAATCAAAACCATGCATAGAAAAATCAACATATCCTTAGTAACTCTAGCAATCTCTAAGCTATTTTTAATAATCGCCGTGTTTTATATATGTATGCCAGCATATTATATATGTATATATAATCTGATACTTAATAATATATATATATATATATATATATAAATATATATATATATATATATATATATATATATATAAATATATATATATATATATAAATATATATATATATATATATATATATATATATATATAAAATATATATATATATATATATATATATATATATAAAAAATATATATATAATATATATATATAAATATATATATAATATATATATATATAATATATATATATATATGTATTTATATATATATATGTGTGTGTGTTTGTGTGTGTATATATATATATATATATAATCCATAAATATGTACGAATAGCTATAAAACCTAATTATAATTAGTCAAGATAGTAGGAAATATTAACCTTATTAGGACAGTGTTTCTCAAACTGTGGGGCTCACCTCCTCGGGGGCGTAAAAACCATACCAAGGGTGCGCGAGCATATTGAAAAGTCGAAAAGAAAAGATTATTTAAAAAATTATGAACTTTCTGAAAGTAAACCAAAAAATACATTATGACATAATAAAATATAAAATACGCATTAACACTATAATACACTTATAAATGTATCAGTACTCTACAATCTATTTTGTAATTAATTTAACAATACTAAGTTAAGAACAAGTTTAATAATTACCAATGAACCCACGAGCTTGTCATATATCAAATTATACATAAAAATTAACACGTATCATGATAATTTGTACGGTTTGTAATTAATACCTTAAAGTATCCGACTACGTTCGGAATCGTGATTTTGCAAAGCGCATTATTGGAAAAGTTTCATGATATTTAGTGTCACTTAAATTAGAATATATGTATAAAATTGTTTTAAGGACATTTTGACAAAAACAAATTAAATACAATATTTTGGCAAAAAATTAACTTAGAATAATCTTTTTTCCAAATGTTCTCCTTTTGAGAAAAATTCTTCTATTAGAATAATATTTTGCCTGCATATAGCTCAGACCTCTCTGCAGAGACTCAACTAGAATTTTTGAAATATATAACTTAGAAGTGGGTTTATTAATATTTTACGACAACAGAGGGGAGCAATTTTAAGGGGGCATAGTACCTTGCGAGAAAAAAAAATTGTTCGTTGTCATATACATGTTACGATTCATCATAAGTTAACAAATTTTGCTAATTTTGATCTGAATTTTATATATTATCTATAACAACGTATAAACTTTAAGAAAACTAGATAAATTTTGTTCTTTAATAAATACAAAATTTTTAAAAAGAAGATAAATATATATACCAAATTTAAAAAAAAATACTTACCTCCTGTTCCCGCAAGATAATTTTTAAATTATACACTTTTGAATCTCAATTTTTGCATTAAATTGAAGCTAAATATAACCTTTATTCTGTATACCCCTTAATTGAAAAGTATCTTGCATTTTTTAAAATATTTTTTTAAAATTAAAAAATTCATAAAAAATATTTTTTTAAAAAATTTCACTTTTTATACAGTTGTAAATCAAAATGTATTAAACCATAAAACATAATTATGGCATACAGAATAAAGATCTATGACTAGAATATGCATGCCAGTTTTTGTAGCTCTAGAGTAAAAACTTTTTTTACAATCTTGCGGGAAAGTGTAAAAAATTGAAACTGAGAAAATCAAGTTTAAAGATAGACATTTCAATATTTCAAATAAAACCTTATACATAATATTTAAAATGATCCTTTTTCATATGTAGGAACTTCCAGTTCTGCAAAATGCTCATTTGTGGCTTTTTTTCTCATTCTGCTACCCCAAGGGCCTCTAATGTATATCATTTTGATTTAATTTCGGCATTTTTATGCGTGCATAATTGGCCTTAAAGGCAGAGGTAACAGTAAAATGTTCTATTTTAAAGCCAAGAGCTTTCATTATCTTTATACGTCCCGTCATTACCTCATTAAACATCACTATAGCCTCATTTACTGCTATGTCTACAATATTTTTAGATGACCCCCCCCCCACACACAGAAGTTTTGGGGCAGTACTTCCAAACAGTCGAGTTGAATGACTTATTAGCGTTTTGTGTTTTAGCCTCCCCCCACATTTTTTCAGCAATTTTGGTGCAGATAGTTCTGCTATTATAGGCTTTATTTCATCCATTATGGTAATTGGCACAATATTTTTTATGTTTGAATAAAGAAGCACTATTCGTAGCAACTGCCTTTTGATATTTGCACCACGAAGTATCACCAATTGGGCAGAAGTGATGCATAGGTTCCTCATCAGTGGACCTATAATGACAATAATTTGCTCATATGGCCTGACACATATCACTAACGGAGCTATTATTCTGTCTAATAGCATTGCCATAATAGGTGAAAATTGTATCAATGAACTTATCAGTCAGACGATTTTTACCGCTGATACTCTTACCGTCTGATAATTTTTTGCCACGATTCATTGTTTTTAATTTTCGCAGTCTAGCACCCATACGCTTTTGTATGTGGCCAACACGTTCAACTTTTTCGATAGAATATGGTGCTGTCCTTTGAAGCTCTGGGAAGGTTTTTGTGTCCCCATCGCCGATACAATTAATATATTTCGCATTTCGTTGTTGCACCGATCTTTGAAATATTTCCTTCATCTCGTCTACTTCCATTTTACTGGAAGAACCAATATGGTTCTTTACACAGTGTGGTTGTTGTTTCAATTTCCACTCTTCATATGAATGTCCATATTTTAGACCTCACCATTTTTCACATCCGTTACAATATGAAGAGAGAACAGCAACATCAATCACTTTCCCTGTAACATCTCCAATGACACTACACACACCAATACGTGAAGTGTGTCCGCGTGTTTTCCACGTACCGTCACCACTGACTACTTCCAGAAGCTGATACTTCTTCTTTCGCAGCATTTTTCATGGAGTCGTCTGCTACTTCACGACTGGCCAAATTTATTTTTCGCAGTATCCTTTCATATGACTTTTGTGATACTGGTGGTGGCAAATCCATTGCTGTGCAAAAATTCTTTATTCCACAAAAACCTAATCCTACTGTGCGCATAGCATAGGTTATTCGTGTATTTACTTCATAGTCCTTACTTGAAGCAATAACTGAGGAACTTTTAAAAGTGGTCAATCTACTGCATGAGTTACATTCAACATAAAACTTAGATACCAATCCATACAAAATCTTTTCTTTCAGAACTGTTTTAGTATTGCAGTTAGGACATATTAAATATGTGGATAGTTCAGATAATAAAATATCAATGTTTATCATTTTATATCCATTAGATTGATTAGAATTTCTTACTTCCTTGACAAGATAATTTTCTTTGCACAATTTCTTAGCTGAAGCAGATATGCAGTCAACATCAAGCATATCTGATACTTTTCGAGTGTATTGATTCGCATGAAAACGCTTTCGTTCTCGGCGATAGTCACTACCTCTACGTTGAGCTTTACTAGACATTTTTTACTAATTAAAAAGATGCAAAAAAAACCTTCAATCAACAAAAATTTAAAAAGCTTACGAATTACGAGAATAACGAGATGACACTCAATAAAGCAGAAGTAAACACTATGAAATACAAATGTAAACAAGCAATACTTCGAACTAGGGAAGTGTTGAGTTGCAAACTTCCTTCTCTCATTAAAATAGATAAATTTTAAAATTGGCAACAACTGAGGAGAAAATAATTTCAATAACACCATCGATTTAAAAGCCGAAGCTAACGAACATGGTTTGTTTACATTGGATTTAAATGGACAATCCAGTGCTGACGTTTGACATTTTTTGTTGCTATTGCCGTAATTTTGGTCCGATTTTGACGCAGTTTGTTTTAGAATGCTCCTAACAGTCTGTATTAATTTTTAAAAATATTTTTAAAAAATGGATTTTTTTGCCGTTTAAAGGAACTATTTCTTCTTAAGAAATAATCACAAATAATTATTTCAATTGGTTGTAAATCTGAAAATAATGGGAATTTTTCAAAAATCATAGTTGAGCCTCTGTACAAAAGTCTGAGCTATATACAAGCAAAATATTATTATAACAGAACCATTTTCACAGAAGTAGAACATTTGGGGAAAAAATTATTCTGAGTTAATTTTTTGCTAAAATATTGTATTTAAATCATTTTTTTTGTCAAAATGTGCTTAAAACAATTTTATGCATGCATTCTAAACTGAGTGACACTAAATATCATGAAAATTATCCATTTATGTGCTTTTTTAAAATCACGGTGCTGAACGTAGTCGGATACCTTTAATAATGATAGAAAATAACACGATTCGTTCTCCAATGCCACCGTTTAGCACATATGTAAGTGTATGTGTTTTATTGAGAGAGAGAGTGGGATGTGGTAGAAAAGAAATAAATATTCAAATTCTCTGAAAGAAGTAAATCCTTCGCAAACACTGTCAAGGGCAATTTATTGGTTTCGAAAACCTTCGGAATAATTTTATGGATAGTAGTTCACAGAAAAGATAGTACTTCAGAAAGACGTAAATATACGCCTGGTTCAATTAACACACTGACTGAACAAGACGTTTATATACATCGGAGGACGTAAGAGGTTAAAGTCGCATTGTAGTTTTAGCGTCAAAGTATAGTATTATTGATTTTAATACATCGTTATTGTATGGAGGGTGCGCGATGCAAATTATTATTGAATATTGGCTCGCAAACACAGACAATTTGAGAAGGACTGCCTTAGGAACCAAGATTTCAGGTTTAAACAAAGCCTTAGGGCTAGCCAACCTTCTCCTGTCATTTGCCTATACTACTGAGCCTAAGGAAAAGGAAAAAAAAACCGGAAGGAATTTATATATTACAAATAAAATACACTATACTATTAACATATAACGATAAAGTTTTTCTAGTATTTACTACAATAGATTTAAAGTCGATGAAATAAAGTAGATGATAAGACTTACTTCGTGAATATAGCAACATGTTATGTTTCAGTGCATGTAACATAACATGTTATAGCAACATGTTATGTTACAGTGAGTAAAGCAGTACCGCGAACACGTAAATTTAGTAAATTAATTAATTAATTAATTAATTAATTAATTTATTAATTTAGTAAATTTAGTAAATTAAACCAAAAATATTTATATCAATTTTTATAGAAAATGAAAGACTTCAAGATATACAGAGGAATGTTTAAAATAAATATATTTTTAATGTATTAAACATGTGGCGCCAGTTTATATATATATATATATATAATATATATATAAAGAGTGGTTTTTTTCCAGGTATAGAAGTTTCGGTTGGCATTACTTTCCAAGATGGCGACCGATTTAACAGCTGTCAAGTGATTTATTCTCAGTTTGGTTTGGCAATTCATCAAAACGATCATCAAGCAAGGCGTAGATTCGTCGAATGGGCCCAAAACGAGATTGCCATTGTTCCCGATTTTCATAAGCGAATTTTGTTTAGCGATGAAGCCCACTTCTGGTTGAATGGCTACGTCAACAAACAAAACTGCTGCATTTGGAGTGAAGCTAATCCACAAGTGTATGTCGAAACACCATTACACCCAGAAAACTGACTGTTTGGTGCGTTTTATGGGCTGGTAGAATCATTCTTAAAAAAACGATAAAGGCCACAACGTTACAGTCAATGGTGATCGGTAGAAAACCATGATTACTAACTTTTTCATTCCTGAATTGAACAATCATGATGTCCAGGAGCTGTGGTTCCATCAAGACGGTGCAACATGTCACACAGCTCGTGCCACAATCGATTTATTGAAAGACATGTTTGGTGACCGCTTTATTTCACGTTTTGGAACTGTGAACTGGCCTCCAAGATCTTGTGATTTAACACCTCTAGACTATTTTCTGTGGCGCTATGTAAAGTCATTGGTCTATGCTAATAATCATCAAACGCTTGACCATTTGGAAGACAACATTCGCCGTGTTATTGCCGATATACGGCCACAAATGTTGAAAAACGTCATCGAAAATTGGATGTTCAGATTGGTCTATATCCGAGCCAGCCGTGGAAGTCCTATGCCAGAAATCATATTTAAAATGTAATGCCACAAGATTATCTTTCGAATAAAAAATTCATGTCAATTGAATAATACATCGTTGTTTTATTGCAATTTAAAGTTCGTTACCTCTAAAAAAACACCCTTTATATAAATGTAAGAATAATTAAATCAGATTTAAACCTAAATTCCCTATCTAGCACTTGACTCATCTTTCTCTGTTTACATCTTCAAGTATCAAACAAAACACCCATTTATTTCTTCCGAACATATGGCCTAGCCAATAAACATGTCTAATTCCAGATCGTTAGGTTTAATAGTCAACATATGTGAGCATTAACTTTCAAATACCCTCTTCAAATCCCCGATACTTACCACATGTTTTTCAAGTGTTATACATTTTAACCGGTAATCGTGGCATGTTTTCTTACTACCTTCACTTAGCGTCAGAACAGATGTAGAAATGATTGATTAAAGATTGTTTCTTTTTCTAACTTTTAATCTGATTCTGTCTTCAAAATCATGACATATATATATATATATATATATATATATATATATATATATGACCATGTTTTTGAGTAATAAAGTAATTTCTTATGAGTCTATATATATATATATATATAATCTAGAAACCATAGTTGAAATATATTTCGTTTTGAATCAGTACTAAAAGACATTGACCGCAAATCATATAGTTTTAAAACAAATCTTATTTTACAAAAATTCTACAGTTTTTCAATTCTTACTATTAGTTCACTCTCTCCCTATATATATGTATATCTTGTTCAAATTTTCAATCGTTAGCAAACTAGATTTTATTCATCCATTCAAGTTCAAATACATTTTTTAAACTTGTAGATGATGGCAATTGATGTTAATGCATTTTTTTCAAATATTTATTTATAAATCTCTGAATAAACCTTTGTAAATATAGGGTGTTCCAGAATCATTTTGACACACTTTAAAGGGAAGTAGAGGACATCACAAGGATTCAGATTTGCATAGTAATTCATGGTCGAAAGCGTTTTTTGATGCTAGGTGGCGCTGTTTGCAATAGCATTTAAGGAAACAGACCTGCATGAGTGCAGTCATTTCAGCTGTCTTCGCCCACAGAGGAGTATGTAACATCGTAATGAGTGTAATTAACCTTAAAGAATAAATGTTGTCTGTTCCTAGTATAGTTGATTAAGGACATACAAATATCAGGCTACAGTTAATAATTACATCATCTTATATATAAAAAAATAGATGTTTGTATATATGAAACCACATCACTCCAACACCGTTCAACCGATCACTACGGAAATTGGCATGTATATGTATTTTTTGTGGAGGGAAATTTTGTGATAATCCCTTTGTTATAGATCCCCACGAGATGGCGCTACAGCATATCAACTTCGGCACCGTTCAATCAATCGCCAAGTTGCCAACAAGGTCGCCAAGAACTGAGATATTTCGTTAGGATAGATTCCCATTTAATATGTTAATCTCTCTCTCGCTCTCTCTCTCTATATATAAATGGATGTTTCTATATATGATCCCTCTTCATTCCAACACCATTCAACCGATCACTATGAAAATTGACACGTTTAAGTATTTTTTTTTGTGTAGAAGGTTTTTTTGCGCTATTCCCTTTATTGCAGCTCTTGACCAGGAGGCACTATAGCATATCAACTTCTGCACCATTTTATCAATGACCAAATTACTAACATGGTCGCCAAAAATATTACCAACTTGGCTCTATCACCAACATTTCACTATGTTTCCATTAAGTTGACATTATAATGTAAGGAACGTGTTTGCTTGCGAATATTACAGTTTTAACATAAATTGAATATAACAGAAAGTAATATTAATGTATTACACATCCAGATGTAAATTATTTACACTATTTTAAGCATTCATTACACAGAATTTAGGGAAATATATTACGTTTGCTGAGAAGAGATCAGCTTAATAAGGTGTTTTCAAAAATGGACCCAATAGGGAGTTACGGGGTCGTTATAAATAAAAAAAATCCGTTATACATATCGAATATATTAGACCTTCAGACTTACAATTTAACACATATAATTTATTGTTCAGCTGAGATATGTCAAAAGTTTTTTTTTTGTTTAATTTGTAATTCACGTAAAATTAACTCATTAAAAGCTTTATTCTTCAATTTGTATTGCTTTATTTTACATTTCACCCGCGCAAAGAACGGGTATACCAGCCAGTAAATTATATTTTTACTGATTAAAATTGACGGAAGCATTATTGTTTAAAATCTAAGAAAAGTATATAATAATTTATTCTTTTTGAGTTTAAATAATCATGTGACCGAAAAACATTTTCCCCATCAATGCGATTACAATTTTTTTCTCTTACGGACAAAGCAATTATCAAAATAAATATTTCAAATAAAATCCACTAAAAATGGTTCATCTCTTAAAAAATCTTTGCTCATTTAAGAATTACTTCAACGAGAGTTAAAAGATCTTTAAGCATGCACAAAAAATATTAAGACGTTTCAATCCTGATCTTTTGTATGATAAATCAATAGCCGCAAAACCTTTTTTGAACTCATTTCAAATCTGTGTTCTCCCTCCCTTTTAAAAGAATTTCTTTTATTTCTTTTAATACAGCATTCCAAGACAAAACTGATAAATACAGGGTAGACAAAAGCTGTCTTTCTCAGCTTACGCTCCGTAATTTTCTCAATTCTACTACATGAATAAAAAAAAGTATAAAAGTGCATCTGAAAAACATAGATTTTGATTACTTTCTAGTTTTGCAACCGTACGATTTTCTTTTCTCCTTATAAATCTACTGACTTAATGTCATGATTATTTTCCTTTTCCATTTTATTTCTCTTTTATTTTGGGAAACTTGATATCTGTCACAGGATTTCAATAATACTTTTGTTGATTAAGGCTTCTTTTTAATTTCTAAAGATGAAATAACCTTAAAATTTACCATTCTTGAGCTTCATTTTCAGAAATTATGAGTGAGTTGTATGATATTTGTAATCAGTCTGAGTTATCACTCAGTTCATAGTTAAATCTGTTAATATAATATTGAAAAATTATGAAAAAAAAAACCCAGCAGCAATATAATTAAGCATTATTTTTAAAAAAACCTTGGTATTATACTGTGATTTTTTTTACCTCATTATACATACATACAGTAGAACTTCCATATTACGAACCTTTATATTGCGAATTTTTATATACAGCGAATGTTTTCGTAGAACGAAGAACATTTCGTGATTTTCTGCTTAAATTAACCCCCTCCCCCATCCCGCAATAGTGAAGTCCATTTTCTATATAACTTTTTCTCTTACGATTCATTTTTTCTCTCCTTATTTTTAAAATATGTCTGGACACATTTGAAGTTTTTATCTCTTTTAACTCATTTTATGGTCGTCATAACTCTTAAACTGGTTTTATTAGGTGTCTAACTCACCTAGAGCAATCAAATTCTGAACGTTTTATCCAAAAAGTACAACCTTCAACCCTTATTGACCAATTGACTGGAAACATCTTCGATATCCTCCTTCACCCTCAGGGGAGTCGTCTCTTGTCCCAGTTGCCTTGAACTAGTCTCCGTTTATTTATAGTGTTGATCAGTCTTACTAGTTACTTTGTTTCTTGTGGCTCTAAAATGTCAAAACGGAAGTGCTAGAACATCAAAGATAAAAATTTAATTCTTCAGGAAATGGAAAAAGGCATCAAGAACATTTCCTTGCGGCTTTTTCTTTCTTTCTTTTCTTTTTCATAGATAAGATATATAAAATAAATAGATGTTAATTTACAAAATGGTGTGAATAATTATTTTTTAAATATATATAGTGTGTGTGTGTTTGAGTTTAAAATTTGTATTATGTGGTTTTTAAAGAAAATTGAAAGATGGACCTCTATTTAATGAATTTTCTCTATAAGGAACTTTTTTCGGGATTTAGCGACTTCGTTTAAACGGTGATAAAAATACAAAATTCTACTGGAAATTTTGTCTCAGTTTTGGAAATATTTCTCCATCTACTATGATATAACAATCATATGTATATCAATTATTCGGTATTAACAGAAATCTAATTCTTACTGTCAAATGTAAAAAAAACTGTGAAGTTTTTCTTTTCTATAAATAATTATACCCATGCATATAAGATTAATCTAATAAATGTTGTAATTATACTAATTTGAGATTAGTCATTCTATCTTATAATATTAATAAATACATATTAAAATTTATATTCTTAAGAAACGGTAATGAACTTATTGCGACAAAATCACTAATTATAACAATAGTGAATATCTTCAAATCGAATTTATGAGCTTGTGTCACTCGTGATAAAATTTTGAAATATTTGTTAGTATTTGCCGATCAAATCTACCTCTGGTAAGCCCTTCAATAAGTGTGTTTACTTTTAATTTAAATATAAAATTGTTTACTCTTTTAAAATAACAATAAATTTGTTTACTTTTTCACATAACGATACGTTTGTTTACTCATTAATGTAACAATGAGTTTGTTTACTCACATATTTAAACCTTTTATTTTCACACATATTTGCACTTTCCAGATAATGGGTTAAAATGCCGGGAAAATGGTGAATTTTAGAAAGCCTGTGATTATCTCAAGAAAAGTAAGAAATGCTTTCAAAAATTTCAGAGCTCCTATGATTTTTATACTATAAGCAATCAAATACAGGTGTTACATTTATGTATTAAGGTAACTGACTACTTCCGTAAACGAGATTTTAAAAAAACGCATAAATGTATAATTTTAATGATATTTAGAGTCACTTAGATTGGAATGCATAAATAAAATTGTTTTAAGGACATTATAAAGAAACAAATTATTTAAATACAATATTTTGGTAAAAAAGTAACTTAGAATAATCTTTTTTACAAACGATCTCCTTTTATAAAAAATAGATAAACTAAAGACTTCTCCAGAGAGTTTCAGCTAGAAGTTTTAAAAATGCACATTATTTTCAGTGTTACCAATTGAAATAATTATCGGTGTCTTTTTCTTAAAATTTCTCCCCTCTGTTGTATTAAAATATGTTTAAATCCACTTCTAAGTTATATATTTAAAAAATTATAGTTGAGCCTCTGTACAGAGGTCTGAGCTATATACAAGCAAAATATTATTATAAGCATTTTTCATAAAATGGAGTATGTTTTGAAAATTGGTCATTCTATGTTCATTTTTTTGTCAAAATATATTGTACTTAAATATTTTTTTTTTAGTTATAATATTCTTAAAACACAGAATTTTATGTACGTTTTCTATTCTAAGTGACACTAAATATCATAAATATTATCCATTTATACGCTTTTTCAAAATCATGGTTCCGAACGTAGTCAGATACCTCGAAATGTACAAATCAGACATCCTTTTCTTAGTACTATTCCATCTAGTGCATTCCTAATTACTATATTTACAACATGAATGAACTTTATAAAGTTTTTTCTTAAATTACACCTTCTTCAAATGCATGCTAATCAATAGTGTATTTATAGCAAAAGCAAAAAATAAGATTAGTTTTCTTATTTGGAAAGAGATTCCATATGTTCAGGGGAGTTCAAGGGAGATACGTCTCCCTTCTAAATAACTTGATTATTTTAAACTGAACGTTTAATGAGTTCATTTCTCTTATCAATAGACGGTTCATCTTGCGTTTTATTTAATCATTTTAAGAAGAGAAACATATGTTAATTTCGCTAATTTATAATACTCTATGTCCTCTTGCTTTTAAACAACTTTTTATTTAGGGTACGAGGATTAAGACAAATCCCAGCAGCTACGTGCCGCGAGAACCTCTTCTAACGCAAGACAGTACAATATTCTTTCTAAAACTGTGGGGCGCCCGTACGAGGGGGCATATCGAAAATAAAAGTTTTAAATAAAATAACTTACTGGAATGAAGTAAAACAAAATACTTTCTGGCATAATAAAAAATACACATTTGCACTGATATAATTTCGATATCATCTGGCGATATTACGTCATCAAAAATAAAGGCTTCTTTTTCAATTCAATACTTCATTATCTATCTTTTTCATCTATCTTCATTAGCTTCATTCTATCTCCTATAACATTTGTAAAACTAATATTTATCCATTAATCTATTTAATTTGTAAAATTAAAATAATTCTATCTCTTAAAATATTTGTATCTCTTATAACATTTGTAAAAAAAATATTTTGTTTGCTTTGCTGTAATCCCCTGATGAGGGATTAGTTCATTACGGTTTTTTTAAACCTAAAATACTGCTCTCTCACAGAAAAAACAAAACTCAGACCTAGAATCAAAACATTTTAGGAAGATAAAAAATCATATATGTTGTTATTATTGAAAAAACTTTACATTAGCTGTAGGCAGCATAATATATTTTCGAATCATCTACTTTGACCTTCGAACTTCTGGTACGGTTATTTCCATTCCCTCTCTTATGTATGTTTTTTGTCATTTAGGGAAGTCGTAAATAGTGTTTGGCTTTTTTCCATGCAAAATTATTTTATGATACATGGAAAATCACAGAGAGCACTTTGAATGATTACTTAGCAAATATTTATTTTTATGAGTATTCTCAAACATATAAAACACAATCAAAAACTTCTTAAACAATTTTAGCACTTATTTATTTAGATCCAACATTCCAATTATTATATTGAATATACTTTTAACCCGCGAGTGGCACACAGCTCATGAAATCGTTAGTTCTGGCAAAACTGTTCTTTTTTTACCAACGGCCATTACAGTATCATCCTGTATGACAGTCTTCATGGGAACTAAAATATATCTGTCGCATATCTCTATCTCTCTTTTGAGAGTGGCAACCGTTTTTTTTTACAAAATTTTAAGGTACTTGTTGCGACTTTCCTATCGTGACCACATTTTTTCCAAAATATTTTCTCTGATTCTGTTACATTCCCACCTATGAACAAGTTGGTGATTTTGATTTGTCTTGCTGTGTGACTTATTATGGCTTATAAATGTAAATGAGCACGATATGTAAAAAAGGAAATGGGCTTCTGTGATCTCTATTGAAGGAAGTGGAAACTGATCAAGTAAGGAAAAAACCTGCTGAAATAAAGTATATTAATCATTATAGCGAAAGTAAATTTAAGAAAAGCGATGAGAGCATGAAATGAAAGGAAAGTTTTCAAATGCAACCTTAAGAACTCCATTTACTAAAATATAAAACCATACGTGTACCAGAATTCACACTTCGCCTTGTCAAAAAAACACAAGCAAGCAAGTCGATCATCAAAGAAAAGTAAAACTCCAAGGAATTGAACAAAATATGACAGCTTTGCCTCTAGATAATATTCCTGTAATGTTAGTGAAAAGTGCTTGTGATTTGTGTCTTTTATTAAGGTCACGCACATTTGAAAATTTTAGTTCAGTTTTATTGGATTTTTTTCTCAAATTATCAAAGAAAAATTGAAAACTCCTTGAAAACAGAGATAGGTATATTTTCTCTTAATTAAATTATTCACTGGAATTGCGATTTTTTATCGTGTACAATAAAAATAATCATAAAAAAAGATTGGGGTGACTTAATTACCCCACGCGACCATAAACGTGTGCACCATTTTCCGGGTTAAAGACTTCGGAAGTCTCCTCACTTTAAATATTAAAAATAACACAATTATTCTTCATCGGAATTTTACATTATTTTTCATTATATAACATTAATTGTAAAGGCTAATTCTTTGAGGCATAAAATTACATTTAGCTTAAAACTAATTAAAATATATATGTGTGTGTATATGTGAGCATTCTTTTAAAAAAATCATCTTAAATTTTTTAAAAAAATTGTCGCGCAATTAGTTTTACTCTCCTTACAATTCAGCTATTATATCAAGAATAATGCTTTACTTTTTTAAAAATGAACTCGTGGGAAGAGCGGGTACATCAACATCAGCCAGTATACTTTTAAAGTATCAGTGCTGCACAAGATATTTTATAACTAATTTATTAATACTAAATTACGAGCAAGTTTCATAAGTATTAACGCCTTCCTTGAACATGACTGACAGAGCAATGTGTTTCAACGGAAGGTCTACGATTTGAAACTAACAATCTGAGTTATTTTTCATATTTAGCTGAGATCAATATTTTGTCTTCAAAACAGCCACCGCGTTTTGCTATCTGTTTCAATTTAAAAATTCTAAGAAAGAAAAATTCATTTCCTTAATATATATATATTAATTATTAAATATATATAATCACGAGTGCAGAGCAATGGAGAATATTTCCCACCCCTCCAGTTCCATGCCTAAATTTTGGAGTTGGAAACAGGTGGTGTCACCATCTATCGTAAAGAAGGCCAACTTATCTCATAGGTTATGGCATCTTTCATTCCTTCCCATCGGGAAGGACGCGACGACCGCAACAACATGTATTACTTAAAAGAAACATATGCAAAATATAATATGCTTATCTTATTAAATTGCACGGTTTTTTAATTAGGATCGTATTGTAACTTTAGCGACAAAAAGTGCATTACTATTGCATTCAATACATTATTATTGTGTAAGCGGAGGGGGGAGGGCGGGAAAATTATGATTGAAAGTGGGTCGCCAGTATTGAAAGTTTGAGAAGCACTGCCGTACATCAAAAGGATATTCCACACAGATTATATTACACAAACTACTCAAAACAAGTAACACGTTACCATCGCGCAAAAGATAAATGCAGTCGATGGCGTTGGTAAAAAGCACGGGAATAAAGCTAATTATTATGCAGAAAATACGTATCTATAAAATAGACATTTTGTAAATAATAATAATAATTAATTAGAAATTAAGTATAGCATATATATATATAAATGTATATATATAAATGAACATATATTACGCATAGATAATAAAATACAGATTGAATAATAGAAAGATGTAATTCCATTCAAACATTCTATGTTTTATTCAGTACCGCATTTATTCGAATCTAAGTGGCACTATTTTTCCAGTGTTAATGCTACTGCATGGTCTGTCAAACTTTCAATTTTACGTCCCAATATTCAATCATAATTTGCATCACGCCCCCCTCCATGCAATAACGATTTATTAAATTCAATATCGATAATGCTATACTTCGATATTAAACCTACAATACGACTTTAACCCCTGAAGTACCCCTGACGTATATAAACGCCTCACTCAGTCAGTGTTTTAATTTCCTTAGACGTATATATCCGTCTTTCCGAAATTCTATGTTTTCTATAAACTGCTATCAATAAAGTTATTCTGAAGTCTTTTTTTGGAAAGCAGTAAAAAGACCTTGACAGTGTTTGCAAAGGATTTACTTTACTTATTTCGGAAGATTTTTGATTATTTATTTATTTTCTACCCCCTCACACACACACACACAATGCACCACATACGCTTACCTATGTGCTAAATGGTAGCACTGGGGCACGAATCGCGTAAATTTTAATAGGCATTTAAGGGATTACTTATAAACAGCACAAATTATCAAGATAAGTGTTAATGTTGGTATATAATTTTACAGAGTTTATATTTTAAGTAATGAGAATATTTTTGTCCTGATGCGGCTGTACGCCAGAGGGCACTCCGACCAGTTGGGTCAGTAGTGGGGCTTTTGACCTTGATTTTGCTTCACTCCGCAGTCATCTGTTGGCTTTGATTGAGGCAGGATCACGCGTGGCGTAGACGTCTTCAAAAAAGTGTGTGCAAGTGCAAAATGCAACAAAGCATTAAACAGAATTACGCAATAAAATTTTGCGTTCGCCTTGGAAAATTGGTTGCATCAACGCTGGAAATGATTCAGCAAGCGTACGGCAGGGAAAGCTTATCGCAAGCTCAAGTTTTAGATGGCACAAAATGTTTAAAGAAGGCCGGGAGAGTGTGGAGGACGATCCCCGTGCAGGTCGCCCGTCAACATCAAGAACCGCAGAAAACAAACAACGTGTGCGACATTTACTGAACACGGACCGGCGTTTACGTGTTCGCATGCTCTTAGAACAGCAAGGAATGGACAAAATGGTTGTGCGCAAAATTATCAGTGAGGATCTTGAGATGAGAAAGATTTGCACCAAACTCGTGCCGAAAGTTTTAACGGACATTCAAAATAAAATCGTGAGGCTGTTTCAAAAGATATTTTTAAACGCATTGAAGAAGACCCTAATACTTTTGACAATATCGTTACCGAGGATGAAAGTTGGTTCTTTCATTACGACCCCGAGACAAAACGCCAGAGCAACAAATGGCACACTCCGCAATCTCCTCGACAGAATAAAGCTCGCATGTCCAAGTCGAGAAGGAAAGCAATGTTGATTGTCCTCTTTGACAAGAACAGTGTTGTCCACTCGGAATTTAAGCCTGAAGGACAGACAGCCGATGGTGCCTTCTACGTAAAAGTGTTTAAAAGATTGAAGCGACAGGTCAACCGAGTGAGACCAGAATTTTCCGTGAATTAGAAGCTCCACCACGACAATGCAGCATCTCACACCAGCTTCGTGGTTACCAAGCACTTGACAAAAAATGGGATCCTAACAAGCCCACAGCCCCGACCTTGCCCCAACAGACTTTTTCCTCTTCCCCAAAGTGAAATCCGCCCTCAAAGGGTGCCACCACGGGACCCTGGATGATGTCAAAATGGCTTGCAAGCATGGTCTGAAGGATATTTCGGTTGGGGACTTTCAGGGAGCTTACGAAGCGTGGAAACGTCGCCTGCAGAAGTATGTTCATCCTCAAGGAGCATAGTTTGAAGACTACAAAAGTTTTGTAGGGATATCTCTAATAAATTAATTTTTGTGGACTTATTCTCATTACTTAAAATATACACCCTGTATATGACAAATCCATGGCTCACTGGTAGTTATTAAAAATGTGTCCATAACTTAGTATTGTTAATTTAGTTATAAAATAGATTGTGCAGTGCTGATACATTTATAAGTGTATTGTAGTATAAAAATGATTTTTTTGTTATGTCAGAATTTATTTGTTTGTTTACTTTCAGTAAGCTAATGATTACTTAAAATATTATTTTGTTTTCGAATTTTCAATATGCTCACGCCCCTCTTGTAAGGTTATCACGCATCCCTAGGGAGCGCGGTCCACATTTTGAGAAACACTGTACTACTCAAAATCTAGTTTGGAATAGAATCGAATGCAAAACATTTGTACGGTGGGAAAATCTGAGTTTCCACCCTTTTCAAAAGGAAAAAAATATAACCATTCATCCTGGTTACTTGCAGCGGTGACTTATGCTCAATTCTATAGTTTATCTCCAGCATTTAGTCTATCCTAAACGTTGTTGTCCGCTCTTATTTACGAATTCTTTTATTTGCGTTTGCTTTTAATCACCTAAGCATAAAAAAACATTGATAATAGCATCAATAAGAGTTCAGTATGACGCAAGTATGAAAATGAATGCAATTTTATTTCCAGGAAAAAAACGGAAGCAATGATACGGCCACTGAAAACGAATGATGCGACACTGATGAAATAAATATATGCTTGTAAATGTGTTTAACAATCTTTAATAATTCTTTTGAAATATGTTGCATATCAAATGTATTGGTTAGTACGGAAGATGACCCCAATGCCGAAGTCAGTTATGACAATGGGAACGATGAATCATTTTCGAAACATGGTACTGACGGTTAGAGTAAGTATAGCTTCATGTATGCATTTGGAAGCTTTTAATATTGGTAAAATGATTTTAGTATTAAGTTCTATTATTCCCATTTCAATATTTTTATTAAATTTCTTAAGTATCGGACATTGATAAACCTTTAAACAATTTTTGAAGTGATAACTTTTTATCCGCGTTTTGCTGGAGAGTGAACTTGGATGATGTGTTTTAAAAAGCCAAACATAGGTACGCTAGGGTTTGTAATACTCGTAACAATGATATAAATACAACTCAATGGTAATAATACTACTGAATCATTTGGGATTAATGAGTCATGTATCGGAGAAATTTGGGCAGCGAAATGTAGAGAAGAAAAAGGATAAATATTTCTATAATGGTTACTATTTATATTTCACCAAATCAAAGTGTAGAGAAAATTATCAAATCCATTCACAAAATTTCAGTGGTTTACACTGAAGCCGGATCAGCAATTGTAAACAAATCGACCGTGATTTTAAATGGTGATTTTATTGTAGATTTTTTTCTAAACACAAATCAAAGCCTTTAGTAGATTTTCTTAAAATCAAAATTCGATTCAATTATGTCAAATGATTAAATGAAAGCCCGACAAACTACGGAACAATGCTTGACGAAGGTTTATTTAAATAATTTTGAATCTAAAATATTTATAACCTACTTCAGCTACCATAAACTTATTGTTTCCTTCTTAGAAAACAATTAATTCACAGATATGATTGTAAAGAGTGTTTTTTTTTCAGGTATAGAAGTTTAAGTTGGCATTACTTTCCAAGATGGCGACCGATTTAACAGCTGTCAAGTGATTTATTCTCAGTTTGGTTTGGCAATTCATCAAAACGATCATCAAGCAAGACGTGCATTCGTCAAATTGACCCAAAACGAGATTGCCGTTGTTCCCGATTTTTATAAGTGAATTTTGTTAAACAATGAAGCGCAATTCTGGTTGAATGGCTACGTCAACAAACAAAACTGCCGCATTTGGAGTGAAGCTAATCCACAAGTGTATGTCGAAACACCGTTACATCGAGAAAACTGACTGTTTTGTGCGCTTTATGGGCTGGTAGAACCATTGGTTCGTACTTCTTCAAAAACGATGAAGGCCACAACGTTACAGTCAATGGTGATCGGTATAGAGCCTATAATTACTAACTTTTTCATTCCTGAATTGAACAATCAATATGTCCAGGAGCTGTGGTTCCAACAAGATGTTGCAACATATCACACAGCTCGTGCCACAATCGATGTATTGAAAGACACGTTTGGTGACCGCCTAATTTCCCGTTTTGGACCTGTGAATTGGCCTCCAAGATCTTGTGATTTAACACCGCTAGACTATTTTCTGTGGGGCTATGTAAAGTCATTGGTCTATGTGAATAAGCCAAAAACGCTTGACCATTTGAAAGACAACATTCGCCGTGTTATTGCCGATATACGGCCACAAATGTTGGAAAAAGTCATCGAAAATTGGACGTCCAGATTGGACTACATCCGAGCCAGCAGTGGCAGTCTTATGCCAGGAATCATATTTAAAATGTAATGCCGCAAGATTATCTTTCGAATAAAAAAAAATTATGTCAATCGAATAATACATCGTTGTTTTATTGCAATTTAAAGTTCTATACCTCTAAAAAAACACCGTTTATATTTCGCAGGAAAATAATATTTTATGAGTACAGACATATGAATAAATAATTTTGTATCACAATACTAATATCCCCTTGTTTTTTATTCACCTAACTAATTCCTGAAAAAAACATTACAAAGTTTGAAGTTATCACTTCCATCATGTGGTCATAAGCCCACACACTCTTTTATTTTAATTTTTTTTTCTCTAAAACTTATTGAGAATTTGGGGTCTTGCTTAGATTCGATGACAACATTTTTCACAAAAACCTTTTGAGAATTTTTGGTGCGGCTTAGAATTGATGGCGGCTTATATTCGAGTAAATATGGTAGGTATCTTCTAATGAAGCATTTTATCATGCAGTTTTAGTGAAAATTTTCTTTTAATAATTGTATTGTTATAATTGAAATTACTTAATAGGAATTTCATTTCTTTTTGTGTCATTTATATCAATATTTTAATTAAGTATTGTTAGAGTTGTGTGTGTGTGTGTGTGTGTGAATTGAAAACACTACTGAATAAATTAAAAGATCACTTCTGTTGTCTATAGATACTAAAAAAATTCAGTTCAACAGAAATAAACCTTTTACACTACCTGTCTACATGGTTACTCATAACTTTGAGAACAATCATCCGTGAGAAAAAGCATCGTGTCTTTGACAAGAGTTCAGTTGCAGAAGAGGGCCTTCAGTAAGCAAAAGGTGGCCGCGGTAGCCGAGTGGTATAGGCTTCGGATCGTGGCTGGCTTTGTCACGAGTTCGAGCACAGTACCACTAAAGACCCACCGTGTAGGGCAGCGATGCAAGCTAAATCTGTCGAGAGCTGAAACGTCCTCCCGTTGGTGTGGTGTGGTAGTAGGAGAGGGGGATGCCAGCTCAGGTGTCATCCACGTCACTTGACCATGGTTTAAAATTACGTGGTCCGTCGCCAAAAGCCCTCGTGTAGCTGAACAGTGCGACGTTAATCTTCACTCACTCACTCAGAAAGCAAAAGGGAAACAAATCTATTTATTGCTTAAGGTATCCGATTACGTTCCAAACCGTGTTTTTAAAAACGCATAAATGAATAATTTCCATCATATTTAGTGTCAATTAGATTAGAATATATACATAAAATTGTTTTAAGGACATCTTGATAAAAAAAAAATATTTAAATACAATATTTGGGCAAAAAATCAACTTAGAATATTCTTTTTTCTAAATGCTCTCCTTTTGTTAAAATTGCTGCTATTATTATAATATTTTGCCTGTATATAGCTCAGACCTTTCTACAGAGGCTCAACAAGAATTTTTCAAATGTATAACTTTGAAGTGGGTTTATACATATTTTACGACAACAGAGGGAAGCAATTTTAAGAAAAAAAACGCCAATAGCTATTTCAATTGGTGGTAACTCTAAAATTAATGTAAATTTTTCAAAAATTCAATTTGACCCTCTGTAGAGAGGCCTGAACTATATACAGGTAAACTATTATTATAATAGAACCATTTTTCAGAAAAGGAAAACATTTGGAAAACATATTTTTCTAAGTTAATTTTTTGCAGAAATATTATATTTAAATAATTTTTTTGTCAAAATGTCCTTAAAACAATTCTATGCAAGTATTCTAATCTGAGTGACACTAAATATCATGAAAATTATCCATTTATGCGCTTTTTTAAAATCACGGTTCCGAAAGTAGTCGGATACCTTAATCTCGCAATTTGTATATATCTTCAGTTCAGCTTTTTTCATTCCATAACATAAAATTTATCTCACATTTAAATATAATTTTTAAGTTTCTTTCTGTTTTATAAGAATATTTTAAATTGCTTGTTTATTTTATTTGTTAATCGTCAACAATATTAAGCGAACTTTAATATATAAGAAATATTACCATGTACCATTTTATTTATTTAATTTACTTTTCAATTTAATACAGCTAATATCACGTAACTAATACTGTACAAGTAAATTTCCTGTCTAGTATTTAAAACTTAATGTATTAATTTAAAATGCATAACTAATGATTTGTGGGAAATTAAAATAATTCATTCATTTCAATTCAAGTACCCGTTTCTTTCTGGCTATTCTGCCTTTAACACCTCGACAATACTGAAATTAAACTTATTTTCGTGTGGAGAAAAAATACCTGCTATAACAGAAAGTCATTTGCACTTCATGGAAACCATTTTGTAATTTATTTCTCGTTTTTATTTTGACATAAAACTTTGGCAACTTCAGAATAATTGTCTTTTAATGTGTTCATTTGAGATTGGAATGCAAAAGAAAAGATTTATTTTGAAAATGACTCCTAAAATTAATAGATGGCTCAAATGTTTCATAAGTATGCTTACTGAGGAAAATTTTTGTAACCAAAAATTATACAGGGCTGAAAAAATCCTGGATAATTTATTTGAAATAAAATTTATTTATTAAACTCGAAAGGGAAGAAAAACGTCTAATTGAAGTAAAAATGAAAGCAGGTACACACACGAAACCTAATACTAAGATTTCAAACGCATGCAATTATAAAGAAAGTTAAGTTTTTGATCCTAAAGGAAAATCCGCCTAATCAAAGATTCATTGCATCAAAACTACACTGTAAGTAAGACAATTCATAAATATTTTAAATTAAGAAACTAGTTAAACTTAATGTTCATCTGCTTTTCAGAAAATATTTTGTTGAAAGAAAACCAAATTGTAGAAAGTTACATGTAACACATGTAACTGCCGAAGAACGGAAATTTGAAGTAACACTCGTAGAGACATTGGTACATTTAAGGTATCCGACTACGTTCGGAGCCGTGATTTTAAAAAAGCACATACATGGATAATTTTCATGATATTTAGTGTCATTTAGATTAGAATACACGCCTAAAATTGTTTTAAGGACATTTTGACAAAAAAATTTTAAATACAATATTTCGGCAAAAAAATTTACTTAGAATAACCTTTTTTTTTAACTGTTCTCCTTTTTTGAAAAATGTTCCAATTATAATAATATTTTGCTTGTATATAGCTCAGAGCTTTGTACAGTGTTTCAACTAAGATTTTTGAAAAATTCACATTATTTTCAGAGCTACAACCCATTGAAATAATTATCGGCGTTTTTTTCTTAAAATTTCTCCCCTTTGTTGCTGTGAAACAGGGATAAACCCATTTATAAACTATATATTTAAAAAATTCTAGTTGTGTCTATGTACAGAGGTATGAGCTATATACAGGAAAAATATTATTATAATAGAAGCATTTTTTACAAATGGAGAATATTTTGAAAATGGGTCATTGTATGTTCATTTTTTGTACTTAAATATTTTTTTTCATTGTAATACTGTTCTTAAAACATGTTTATATACATTTTCTAATCTAAGTGACACTAAATATCATAAATATTATCCATTTATAAGCTTTTACAAAATCACGGTTCCGAACGTAGTCGGATAACTTAAGTCAGTGTTTCTCTAACTGTGAGGCGCGCCCCCCTAGGAGGCGTGGTAACCTTACAAGGGAGGCACGAGCCTATTGAAAAGTCGAAATTAAAAGATTACTTAAAAAATTATCAATTTACTAAAAAAAAAAAATATATATATATATTCTGACGCATGTGCATTACACAATATACATTCACTCTATTGTACTATATGATGTACTATACTTATAAATGCATCGGTACGGCATAATATATTTGATACTAAGTATCAACATTACATTAGAAACAAAGTTTAATAATTACTAGTAATTTTTTCATGGGCTTATGATGTACAAAAATTTAATACTTTCCTTGATAATTTGAAAGGGTTATAATTAAGGTCGTATTGTATCTTTAGCATCAAAGTACATTATTATTACATTCAATACCTTCAATACTTATGGGGGGCACGATGAAAGTTATGATGGGAAATTGGATCGCGAATATCGAAAGTTTGAGAAGCTCTGTCTTTAGTGACTAAAATAAAAGATCCATTTTAGTACTTCTGAACTGACGGGCATAAAAGTACAAAATGGCTTTGGCAATATGCAGAAAATTTCACATGCAAGATTCATGGTAGTTGCTGGATTCTGTGACCACGCCAAATTAAAAATCAAAAAGGTTGAAGTAAAGCTCAAACTAATTCAATCTACTATCAGCAGAGTATTTTAGAACCAATTTTTGAAGAAGAAATCCCAGCCTTAAGTGGAAAGGATATCGGTAAAGTTCAGATTCATATGGACAAAACCGCTTGTCGCACGTCTAAGTCGACAGCCGCTTATTTGGCAAAGAAAGAATCCGAAGCAGGAATAAAGTGTATATCATTTGATAAAATACCTGTAAAATCATCTTACACTTCCCCAATGAAATTCTGTACTTTCGGTTTATAAAAACTAGCCTTAGAGATATGGCATCTAAAAATATTGAACAGACTTTGTAAATTGATTGAAGAGGAATGGAATAAAATTGGCGTGAAAGTATAATGAAAAAGTTTACTTTCATTTAAAATTAGAGCTAGAGCTATCATAAAGAGTCATGTCCATCAGATATAAAAGCAAATCTTCCCCAAACATACCGCATTTATAGATAAACATTATCTACCAAAATCGTTCCCATAAAGCGCGATTGACCTTCTGTATATACCTATCGGGAGTGCTACAAACTCTGGTTCGATTTTTTATAATACAAAGATACTTTTTGAAAATAATTTTACTATTTGATACTAATGCGACGCTGGTTAAACTTAAACTATTTAATTTATTCCCATTATATAAAACCCAGGTTCTACTGACTTTGCATCGCATTATAGCTTAAGTTAAAACACTAAACACTAAATCTCTAAAGACAATAAATAGTACACTAAATTAAAAGGCCGGTTCTTTAAAGTAACAATTAATTTATTTTGAATTAACATTTTTAAATAAAGAACGTTTAATAATTTCAAGGGTATTTACTTATCTGGAATAAGAGGGGAGAGAGACGAAAGGGGTGACCTCGGGTAGCAAGTGCGCTTCCCGGCTGTGGAGGGTTTTTCTGGCAGACGAAGAAGGAGTAAAAAGTCCCGAGAATTCGCGCGCCCACCCTTAAATAGGTTGTCCGCCCCACTCGGAAAATCATCCGCTTCAAAGTTCTGGCGTTAAATTTTACAATTCCGATTGGCCAACAAGCTGTGCAAGGATACAGCTTCGCCCGCCATAGAGTCCGTTGACCTGAGGCACCCCCCCATTCCTTAGAAAATCCGTTTCCTGTAAACAGGGCAAATGTACAAACTGCCGTTGTAACTTTGGGGACCGGCGACCTCCCATCAATACCTTAATAATTGGTGTTTTTTGTGGTGAGTGTTACCTGTTCTTATTCACGTTGAGTGAGTGAGGGAATATTGTTCAGCTACACGGGGACTTTCGGCGACGGACTACGTAATTCTGAACCATGGTCAAGTGACGTGGACGACACCTGAGCTAGCACCCCCTCTCCTAACTACCACACCACACCAACGGGATGACGTTTGAGCTCTCCAAAGATTTACCGTGCATGACTGCACTACAACGTGAGTCTTTAGTGGTACTGTGCTCAAACACAAAAACACAAAAACTGCGTAACACAGCCAGCCACGATCCGATACCTATACCACCCGGCTACCGTGGGCTCCTTATTCACGTTACTACTTGTGAATAACACAAAGCGTAAAATAATCCGGACAAGTTAAACGAAACTTGCAAGAAATCAAAAACTGGTTATTTGAATTACGAAACAATCACGTATGAGTGACTTTTTCAAAAGATAATTCCGTCACGTTTCACATGAAAACGAAAAATAAAATAAAAAAAAAAAAAATTGGAAGAGAGAAAAAGAAATAATAGTAGATTTTTCAACTTCTTTTAGCCTTTTAAAAGAAAGAGAAAATACATTTATGAAATGTTTGTACTATACGAGTTATTAAGTATTACACAAATATGTAAATTATATGGACAGTGAAGTACTAGACAGATGATGATTCTGAAAAGAATGTATCACTATTCGCTGTCCCAAAAGAAAACTCAGGCAGGTATGCTAATGATGAAAGAATAAAATAATTTATTCCTCAATTCAGAAGAATTCTTCAGAGACTTTGCTTCTATTAAATTTATTCACTCAAAAAAAGTTGAGCATCCAAATCCTTCGGGAAAGAATAAAATTTCTTTTGTTGTTTGATATTAAACACGGATTTATATATTTTGCTACCTTAGTGTTGAAATTAATAAAACAATACACTTATCACACACAATTTATATGAAGATCTTAAAATGAAGGTATACCGAAATTACATGTTTGTTTTAATGAAGTTTTTTGAAAAAAAAAAAGTTACTTTGCATTAAAATTGCATTAAGAAAGTGTCTATTTTTATTATAATATCTGTGTCCATCTAATAAGAGAGAGAAAGAGAGAGAGAGAGAGAGACAATCTTCTTTATAATCCATGTTTAAAGTAAATTATGAAGCTGATATAAATTATCAGTAAATCCCTAAGCAATTATAATTCATAAATCTTACCGATAGATTCTGAGATGCATTTAATACGAATAATAAAGTGGGCTTTAAGAGAAGAAACATAGATTTTCTATCCCTTGCTTTTTAGAAATATCAAAACAAGAGTTTGGCTCCATATACCTCGAAATCAGATTATAAATGCATTGTAATAATGTAAATCAATTTACAATCCTCTCAGACTTATATTGAATTAGGACAGAAATTATTATATCCTTGTATAATTTAGGGTAATGAACATTATGCCACTTAATGTTTATTACCCTAAAGTTGTTTTTGTCATATAAAATTAAAAGCTTTTTTTCCTTAAGTTTTTTTTTTATTAATATGGAATGTTTGTTTCATTAGACCATTTTCAACAATAGTCTCCCATGGACAAATGTTTCAATCTTCAAAAACAACTTAACTATGCATATTTCATTCGATTTATCTGTCAGAACATTCTGATATTTTAGTAACTGATTTCAATTTTTATTCGTAAGCAATAATAATATAAGCTATTTAAACATTTAAAGGTGAATAGAGTAAAGTAAGAAATTTAGCAGCAGAAAAAAAATTACACTTAAGATTTAAATAAAATTTTAAACTAATTCAATTTTCTATTTATCAGGAAACTTCAAATGAATATTGATATGCTACGCTAAATGAAAATTCTTAACATTCCTTACATATGTCATTATGATTATCTTAAATTTCAGTGACATAAATCTCTCGAAGGTATATTTTTTATGAGGAAAGTGTTGATATTGAAAAGAGTTAGATATAACAGTATTTGATTTCTTAAGATAAGGTTGATTTGTGAAGAATATACTAACCTGTCGCTGCTATTTTTTGTCAATTATCTGATATGTGAAAAAATCAAATTCCTTTGGCAACTAACCAGAAATAACTTTTTTTTCTTTCAGTTACTTCATTAATGAATGTTCTACAAAAATGTCATATTTTGCCTAATTTTTCCCCTCAAAAATTTTTAGTTTATTACTTTTAAGTAGCTGTACTATTAAATATTTATCACTCATTGGTACTTTAAACAGTTTTAAAGCAAATTAACAGTTCTTCATAGTAAGATTAATGTTACAGCTAGGCAATTGTACAAAGTTTTGTAAAAATTTAATCTAATTAGTACGTTACTAGCCATTTTTTGATAATTGTATTGGGAAACGGCATCTTGTTTTTAAACACAACAAATAAGTTCTTTCAGATAGTTGGTTGATAAATAATTTAGTGATTTATTTGATTTTGATATTATTAATGGTGCCTGTTTGTAATGGCCCTTACATGTGCTAAAACGTCAGTTTCAAGCTTTATGAGTGTAGAAGCCTCAGATTTGGCTAAACAAAAGCAGAGAATACCGTTAAAACTGATTCATTTCATATTAAAGGAAAGTACAATAATTTCGTCATAAATTTCGAACGTTGATATTTGTATATTTTGATATAGTTGTATTCAATTTCATTTGTATTCCATACATTGAAACTTACACGCTTTTATCCCTTTCGTGAGCCATTCATTTCTCTTTTGAATTTCTCGCAGATTTTTATGTTTTAGTAACAAGCAAAAAATATAGCATTTAAGGAAATTTATTTTATTTTTACATTTAAACTTTCGATGAGAAACATGTCGTAATGCACAAGGGAACATCCCATTCTGCACACATGTAGCGATTTATCTTTTTTGTCCCTTTATGCTACATTTCCTACATCATCTATAATTGGAACTTCTCTTTGGCACATGGTTTTCCATACTGGTTAAGCACACATCATCTGCTTGGAAGCCAGTAGGACGTAATTGCCTATTTCTTGAGAATATCCGTCTACAAGTTGACGAGTTAATGCTATACGTAAAGTCATCTGGCATAAATTTCGGTTTCTTATGTTCATTTGCCACAATATGAAACTATTTATGATTTCCAGGTCAATAAGAAAATGAGAGATACGGTGCCACCATTCTACATATCTTCTTATTATATGTTGTCTTCCTTTATTTTTTTTTGATCGATTTGATCAAACCCTCCCATGGCATCGTTATATACAGCGACAGCTTTTGAACAATATACTCCGTCTTAAGTGCTATCCTTTTGGTCCGATTTACAGATGTCGTAATCTCTGGATTCTGTCCCTATCACAGAACCTAAGCTTGAATTAGCCATGCCATCGTAAAAATAGCAAGGCCAATATATTATTAGGGGTTTCGCGCTTCCTACAGGTGTAGTAGTTTGTAAGGTAATGTAGATCAGAAGTAATCCTCCCAAGGCATACGAAACAGTTAAAATAAAACCAATCAAAATTAACTTAAATATTAATGAGGAGGCAGACAGTTTCATAATTTAAAAATGCGGTTCAGACTCTGAAATTAAATTTAATATTATACGAAATAGTTATAAGGACTTGTGTTTTAAAAATAATAGTAGGATTATATAAAATTTATTCATATTAATTTATTTTTCGTCCCCTATAATATTAATTTTGAGATTTTTCTAACAACTTTGCAATATTATACGAAACACAATCTCAAATAAAAACATTTCACGAAAATTCAATGTATCATGTACATTCCTTAGCAATAATTTTGTAACACAACAAACATTTTATTTTTACAGCAGCCACACTCTCCTTCTGGGAAAATTGAGTTTTACAAGTAAAGTTTGCTTTCCAGTGTGAACTTGAAAAACAAGATTATGACAACCCTAGAAGATGAGATCAGAGTTGAAAGGCTGGTGACTTGGCGACAAATTGGATGGAAAATGATATCGCCAAGGAGTATCTGGTATACTCCCTTTTCGAAATGTCAGTGAAGCTGTACAAATGATCTTTGAGACAGATGTCGAGTCATTTTGAAAAAAGAAGTCAGCAGTGATTAGAATATGTTTGTGCGTTGACAGAGATATTTTATCTGTCTGTTCCTGTTTTGAAACTCTTCTAAAGAGCCGTTTCTGGAGCGCTGTAAAGTTTCTGTGTAACTACTGCATTTTCCATCTCTGTAATTAATGTATTATAATATGTATTTGTGTATATACGTCGGTTAGTTCCGTGTTTGTCCTTGTCTATTAATCTGTTATTATTTGAATCATTGAAGTCGTGAGCTGCTTTTACACTCAATCAAATTTGCAACAATATGCATGGACTTTACAGTAAATGCGATAATATAATCCTACTATTACCAATTTTGTATATGATTTAGTTTTTTTATTGCTTGTCACAAACACATTTATTAAGAATACTTTTTAATTATTTTCTTTTATTTCTTTCTGAATATCAACACGCTTCGTACAGAAAACATTTCTTCTTTTCAATAATTAGTTAAAAATAAACAAGATTTTCATTCTTTAATTAAGACATTTTTAATTAAGACTTACCCCGAGAAAGAAATCGAAGCAAAAATAATTAAATTATTTTCGTTTGCAGGATTTAAGTCTTACTTAATGTAATTAGCATTTCTGAATTGAAATTAGTTTCTTTAATTGGTCAAAATTCCCGCTAATATATATTTAGGATGGGAAAAGAACAATGCTCTCTAAACTCCTTATTGGCTATTTCCGGAATTAGTTTCCCACAAAACTTTTTATAAACTATGTTTTTGTCCATGCTCTTTTTTATTAGTATCCGCTGGAAGAAAAACTTAATTAATACAAATTTAATTTGAATTCAAAATGATAACGTTAAATTTGGAAATGAATTCGAATTATGTTAAGATTTATTTCCAAATTAAACTCCTATTGAACACTTTCTAAGCTCTACATATTTTCAATATTAGTTTCGTGAATTATATTTACACTGGAAAAGAAAATTAAATTAAAAAAAACGTAACTGATACAAAAAATTATCAATAGAAGTTAGTACAAAAGCATCAGTTTAATTACAATGTTTCACAACTTTTTTTCTAAACATTTCAGACAAGTTAAGTAATTGATCAAAGAATATGAAACGCTCAATCTCAAAAAAAGTTTTTAATCTGATTAAAAACGAAATGGAGAACATAATCTTTAATTTAAAAATTATTTCCGGCAAAAAATAATTCTTTAAAAGTTTCTTATAAGTAGAAACAAAATTTTATTAGAGTTACCATAAAGATTCACATTGCTAAGTGCCAATTAATCAGGTATATTTTTTTTCAATTCTTACTATTAGCTCGCACTCTCTATATATTTATGTATTTATCTTGGTGGAATTTCCAATCGTTAACAAAATACATTTTAATGCGCTCCATTGAGCTGAAATTTTATACGCAAGATTATTTTGGATGACGAAACAATTTAATAAAAATTAATTGATTAAAACTAATTATTCAAAAAAATAACAGATACAGCCACGTTGGCATTCTTTTCGGTGACTTAGCGACCCTTTTGGAGATTTGTGTCGAAACTTGAAAGGGTTTTTTTTCCTCACGTTTTAAAGCATTCAGTTGAACTGAATTTTTCTATACACGATTGTTTTGGAAGACAATTCGATTCTTAATGATAATTAATAAAAATTATTTACCAATTAATGTTGTGATTTTGTCATATGTATATAAGTATTTATATTAATAGTACCTATTTAATAAAAAAAAAAATAAAATAAAATTTTTTCTTTGTTATTCTAAGTGGGAACTGACTTACATTTTTTTATATTACTTGTTTTTTCTTCAATTAACTCATACAAAAAAAACAGAATCTTAGAATATGAATTTCGTAAAGCGAAGAAGTTGAAGCCTTTTAACTGTGGAGTATGAGCCGGTTTCATAAATTTTTCGGGGGGGGAGGGAGGCGTGAGAATTGGACGTCTTAGGGCATGGACGAATTGGACCTGGTTCTCAGAGCTTTGGTTTTGGCAATGCGCACCCATAAGATCATCATCCAAATACTTTTATTCATCAAATGTTATTCCCGTGTACATTCTCCGAAGGACTGGGAATTTTAAGGTATCCGACAGAGGATTCGGAGACAATTTTCTAAAATATGACTTAAATAATTATTTAATTGTTATTTTTTAAACAAGTATGTTACAAAACTATAAAAATACAGCAAGACTAATTCTTTGAAAAACTGTTTTTCAAAATATTAAGAAATATAAACCAAAATATTACAAAAATTTACTCTTTTGCTAAAAATTCAATATATATATATATAAGAAAAAACAAATAAAATATTTGCAGGAATACAATTCTACAGATCTTAAATATTCTGTGTATTAAAAAAAATCTCAAGTTTTACAGTAAAATTATGAAATACAGGTGTCCGACACACACACAAAAAAATAATAAATAAATAAAAACGCATAATTTTTCTGAAAAAAACCCCTTTATATTTCCTATAAAATAACATTAAAAAATTATTTAATTAAAAAATTATTCTTAAACTTTACCAGAACACATTCATTATAATGCAAAAAACAAACTCAAAAAATTTCATCAGATTATTTTAATTGCTTTAATAAATATTACTCTCTCTCTTACCGTTAACCATTTTGTACAAAAATAACATTCTTCAGAAAATTCAAATTTAAATTTATATTTACAATAAAACTTTTTAAAGGTATAGGAATGCATTAAAACTTTCCAGGTTTTTGTAGTGGAACCGCATACTTTAAACCCTTACATTTTTGAAGGGCATTTCTATTATTACGAAACAGTTTCTTACCTGGTTTAGAAAGCCTCGTTGAATCGACAATTCTCGTATTGTCGAGGTACCAAAAATACCCTTCATTTCTCAGGCCCTAATTCTATTCCTAAATATTCAAGTAAAGGTAATAGACCAGCAAATCAAGAATAAAAAATATTATTGCAATATAAATCCTTAAGTGGAGTGTTGGTAGCTCAACAAAGGTCACTTTTGCGATTATTATCCACACGATATTGTTAAAACATTCATTGCAGTTCTGAGTTTTTCCGTGAAGACATTTTCTTATGAGATTTTGATCGCAAAGATCCGTATAAGTCTTCTTAATAGAGTTTGTAACTCAATTTCGAAGATCCGTTGATTTTCCTTTCGATGTATCTCCTAGAAATTATCCAGCTGTTCGCACCTTTTGGGCATTGACCATTAATCTGCTTGTTTTTACCAGATCAGCAATGAAACAAGGCTGCAATAACAGCCTTCCAAATTGCCAACATTGCTTCGAATTGTAATACCACATATTAATTCTGCAACTCATTTATCAATTTGCCGGTAAATTTTCCCTCTCCCCCAAGACTTGTTATGTTCCTTTTCAATTTCCGCACATGTAATTCCACCCTCTTTTGCACTTGCCCAATGCATTCTAACTTTGTAACTGAGTTTTTACCGTGTATGTTTTTCACGGCTTCATATGCTTTTGAATCCCCTACACCGTAATACTCTAAATACTGCAATTTTCGCAGATATTTTGAATGCTCAAACATTCCGAAAGCAGCGACATGCTCCATGTTTCCTGAGCGGTCTTCGAAATTTGAGCACACGTGACTTATAAGGGTCGGTTGTGGGGCTAAGGCAGTATTCCTCGAACTTTCAGTGCTTGTAACCCAATTTTGATTCATAAATTTCATCACCCCCTTCCGTATTAGTGGTGTAATGGAGAATATTAGTGCCACCACCCCTGCAAAGTCACTCTTTGGGTCCCAAACCGGATCTTACAAGGGATTACTACTTGGCGTAAGTCAGGCTTTGGTCCCGCTAGAATCCTGTTCCCACAGCAATGCAGGAGATGCGGGGGTGTACACTACGCCACTGTTCCGTATTATGAATGTATTAAGAAGCTAATACTTCAATAAGAATTCAATTATAAACAGTATAAATTATGAAGATAAGTGTTAAATTTGGTATATGAAACTCCCAAGATTGTCACTACTTGTTATTAAACTTGTTCTTAATTTAGTATTAATAAATTAAGTATCAATACGTTGTGCAGTACTGCTACATTATAAGTGTTTTATATCTACGTAAATGCTTAAGAATGTATTTTCTTTTGCTTTATTTCTGTAATTTAATATATATAAATATATTTAAATAATCTTTTATTTTCGATATGCTCACCCCCCCCAACGTAGGATTATTACGCCTCAGTAGGGGGGGGTGCCATGTAGTTTGAGTAAGTGAGTGAATATCAACGTCACATTGTTCAGCTAACCGAAAGCTTTTAGCAACAGACCTCGTATATATATATATATATATATATATATATATATATAATTTCAAACCATGGTTAAGTGAGGAGAACGAAACTTGAGCGGGCACCCTCCCCCATCTCATAACTACCACACCACACAAATAGAAGGACGCTTCAGCTCTGGACAGATTTAACATGCATTGCTTCCTAACACGGCGGGTTTTTAGTGGTACAGGGCTCGAACTCGTGACAAACCAGCCACGATCCGATACCTTGAACACTAAGCTACCGAGACCACTACGAGGTAGGAAAATGTTACAAAAACGCACATAAAATGTATTTATTTGTTATGTTTTATCATAAAGAAATGAAACCCAATGATATGCCTGCAATGTCTATGAACAGTTTACATATTTTATGAGTACCTGGAAAGATTTATAAAGAGCTGTATTTATTTTTATTCAGTTTTCTTACTGGATATGTTACATAGCATTTAAAATTATAAATGAAAAGAAGAAAAAATTATTATTTTTAATATATAAACAGTGATACAACTGAAACGTGCGAACAAGAAATGGTAGTATAAAATCGTAATAATTCCAGTTCTGGGCAGGCTATACTTCAAATTAAATGGTCGTGCGTAGATTAACGGTAATCAGAGAATGGTTATTAGAGTAGCGTATATAACTCTGTCAAGTATTCAATAGAGAATTAATTAACTTCTAATTATTCAAGCGATTCCTATTAAACCTGTGTAAATTGCTAGAGTAGTAGATACAACGTATCCATGACTTATGATTTAATTTTAACAAGAATGTTTTGGAGGCGAGTATTTTAATTGTTTTATAATTGAAATAAGCTAATTTAAATTATAACATTGATTGGAAAAATATTGAAAATGTGTTTGGTAGAAAATCATAAGTAGAGAGAGAAAGAGGGAGAGATGCTTAAGAATAACTTATATTTATATAATTACTGAATAAGATATGATATATTAACAATCCTATTTTAAGAGCGTAAGAAAATTAATTTTGTACTTAAGGCTCTCTAAGACCCAGATTTGTAGGATTTATTCGGATAAAAAAGCATTCCAAATTTAGTACTACATTCTGCCTTTGATATAAGATTGATAGCAACATATGTCATCACGTTCTTCATTTTTATTGAAGTTGACCCACTTTTTCTAGTGCAAAATGTGTTTCCCAATTTTTCTCCTAAACTGTAATGTTAAATGAGGTGTTTCTTTACTTATTAAAAGGTAAAAATAATTATTTATGCAAGATATTGAAATTTTAAAGAAAGCCATATGATAAACAAATATAAAAGTTGAAATGTTGCAAAATTTCATGAAAATATGAGTAATTTTCTGTCTGAAAATGTACTTCGCGTTTAGTTCAGGCCCTTGTACATTTAGCGAAGACTACCATAAACTCATTTTTTATTATTTTTCAAATTATATTTATAAACTTGTGTTATTGTGTCTGCTTTATAAAATATAACTGGATGGATTTAACATATTCGCTTAATGCATGTAAATATGTGCCAAACAATAATAAAAAATCGAGAAACTTCGCTCAGAAATTTAAAGAGGGCTTTCCAAAAGCTGGATGCATTTTGAAAATTTCCTTTAAAACATTTCTTCCAGATCTTCTTGCCAAAAAATATACAGCATTATCAAGCACCCAGCATTTTTTTTACTATTTCTGTGTTTTATGTTCTTCCTTTGGAGTGGTGTGGAAATTAGGAGAGGTACGTACCAACTCAGGGGTTGTCCTCGTCCCTTGATTTAGGCTCGAAATTACGAGGGTCTTCACCAATGGCTCTGGTGTTGCTTTATAGTGTGACGTTAATACACATTTCTCACTTTAAAAGCAATATAGCCGCGGTAGCTGAGTGGTCAAGGTAAAGGATAGTGGCTGGCCATTGTTCACTGATACGAGTTCGAGCCTTGTACAATTAAAGACCCTCCGTGTAGGGGTGCGATGCACGTTAAATCTATGAAGAGCCCAAATGTGCTCCCCTTGGTGCAGTGTGGTAGATAGGAGAGAGAGGAGCCAGCTCAGGTGTCGTCCACGTCACTTGACCATGGTTAAAAATTACCTGGTCCGTCGCTAAAAAACCTCGTGTAACTGAACAGTGCGACGTTAATATTCACTCACTCACTCTAAAAGCAATATTTTAAATGAAAAACTGAATGGTAATTTTGAAAGCAATCTACTTTAAAATAACAAAAGAACACATTTTTAAGAACAAATTTAAAAATTCGTGTGATTTTTTTTTTTTTTTTTACAAAATTTCAAATCGTCCTATTCTTGGCAGTCGGTTAGAAAAAGAAGAAACTGTGTTCCTAAGAATTGACCAAAACGTGTTTCTCACTGGTGATAATGGTTACCCACTCAAATGTTATTCCATTTGCTTGAAGATGTCGTGAGGATGGTCCATTTCCTACCATTTGGATGAAACGATTATTCAATCAGAAAAGAAAAACAACTAAATAAGTTTCTTTTTTACCAAGCTGATAATACAAATACTAAGGAATATTGTCTGTTATGACCAGAGCAAACTTTAACATAACATGATATTCCCAGCAAATATTGTATGCTGAAACTTTTTTTTTCGACTGTCTTCAAATTAAAAAAAAAACATATATATTTTTAAAATTTCCCTGATATTTTTGTCTTTTTTTTAAAAAAAAATTAGCCTTTTTTTATTCAGTTAAAGCTGTAATAAAAGTACCACAATCTAAATATTCTATTTTTCTAACGAATAATTCAGTTAAGAGAAACAATCGGCTTGTTATAGCCTTTAAATAAATATTTTATCCTTTTTATTTTTAGATATTCGAACTAGAGGAGTATAATCATGTAAATTGAGGTTATTTTTTTATTTTGGGGAATAATGGGATACAGTGAAAATCGCTTAACGCTGAGGAACTGAAACTGTTCACGTTAAAAGATATTGCAAATAAAAACAACAAAATTAAGTTTATTAGAAGTTATTTTTGTAACATATATATAAAAAGAGTGTTTTTTTCATTTATAGAAGTTTAAGTTGGCATTACTTTCCAAGATGGCGACCGATTTAACAGCTGTCAAGTGATGTATTCTCAGTTTGGTTTGGCAATTCATCAAAACGATCATCAAGCAGGCCGTAGATTCGTCGAATGGGCCCAAAACGAGATTGTCGTTGTTCCCGATTTTCATAAGCGAATTTTGTTTAGCGATGAAGCGCACTTCTGGTTGAATGGCTACGTCAACAAACAAAACTACCGCGTTTGGAGTGAAGCTAATCCACAAGAGTATGTCGAAACACCGTTACATCCAGAAAAACTGACTGTTTGGTGCGCTTTATGGGCTGGTGGAATCATTGGTCCGTACTTCTTCAAAAACGATGAAAGCCACAACGTTACAGTCAATGGTGATCGGTATACAGCCATGATTACTAACTTCTTCATTCCTGAATTGAACAATCATGATGTCCAGGAGCTGTGGTTCCAACAAGACGGCGCAACATGTCACACAGCTCGTGCCACAATCGATTTATTGAAAAACATGTTTTGTGACCGCCTAATTTCACGTTTTGTACCTGTGAATTGGCCTCCAAGATCTTGTGATTTAACACCGCTAGACTATTTTCTGTGGGGCTATGTAAAGTCATTGGTCTATGTGGATAAGCCACAAACGCTTGACCATTTGGAAGACAACATTCGCCGTGTTATTGCCGATATACGGCCACAAATGTTGGAAAAAGTCATCGAAAATTGGACGTCCAGATTGCACTACATCCGAGCCGGCCGTGGCAGTCATATGCCATAAATCATATTTAAAATGTAATGCCACAAGATTATCTTTCGAATAAAAAGAAATTCATGTCAATCGAATAATACATCGTTGTTTTATTGCAATTTAAAGTTCTATACTTCTAAAAAAAACACTCTTTATATGCATACATTTAAAATCAATGTAACAAAAACATTCGCATTAACCTAATGAAATTTAATACAAAATTTTAAGTTTTTTGAAAAATAAAAAACGGTTGTGGAGTTTTTGAAAACAATTTTATATTTATATCTGTATTGTCTTTCTTAGCATCCAATTATCAATTATTATCGATGATTCTATTTTGTTATTCATTTCACCATTGGAATATGTGTCTGCATTCTTTTCATGATGTTTCTTATTCCGAATGACGTGGGATTAGGAGCTGTATTACTCCTTTTAGTTTCGCAATCGTAATCTGCCTAAATGATATTTTCTGAGATTTGAACAAAATCTAAAATGACTTTTTTTGCCGTAATTGGGGCTGTATGCACATCACCCTCACCTACTTAAACGAATTTTTCTTTTGATACAGTTGGACAGTCCAATCTGGCTACTATTTTCCGTATTTGTTCATCCTCAGATGAGGGATCTTTGCGTGTAAAACGATTTTCGTGTCGAGTTAAGAGAAAAAAAATCATGAACATACATAGTAGTTTATTGGACCCGTTGTATTATTTCGTGTTAACCGATACTTCGTCTTAAGCGTTTTTGCGTTAAACGTAATTCACGTCGTTCACTGTATCTCTCCCAAATTCGGCATGACGCATTTTGCTATTTTCACTAAAGTTCATGAGAATGCGTTCCATTTCAGACATTCCTTCATTAAAGTGATTCATTCTCAATTCAAACTAAGATAAATTTATGTTTCACTAAAGATTTGAGAGCCTTTATGTTATTCACCGATGTAGCGATAATATATTTTGAAAATCCAACTATAAAATGAATTAAATAAAAAAAAAAGGTTTTTGAATTTATTTTTACTTTTCGAAACCCCTGTTGCTCTGTAACGTTTCCATCCAGTCTAAGTTAAAAAAAAAACTTTTTTGTTCTTTTCACTTTGTGAAACGATTTTTATTGCTGAAATTATAGCACTAAAGTAATTTTAAATGTCTTAAGTTTGTAATACAATTTTCTTATATTACCTCAGAAATATAACAGAAAGCAGAACTTCTTGAAGTACTTTCTTACACAAGATGGTGTCATTATTGTTTTCCTCATTTCTTATTGATGAATATTGCATCTGCTTTTGGTAAAATAGGTTTAAGTAGCTTAAAAAGCAAACTAATACTTTTTTCCTTAAAAAATTATTTTTATATTACATTACCAATTTTAGAGAAAAAATTATTTCATATCATCAGCCTCTTATAATAAGATTATATGCTTAAGCCTTAACATTTGAGACCATAAAAAATGTTTTAAAGGAAAAATTTTGAAGTGATATGCTTGTATCTTTTTATTATATAAACCTAAATGAAAAATAGCATTAGAGGCATAGTCTCTAATCCATTTAATTATACCATCATATACACAACTTGTCATCAAAATTTCTAAACTCGGAAGAAATGCAGATTACAAAATGATATTTATTGGACAAATGTATTATACTGGGAATAGCAATTGATTAAAATTTCAAGAAATTTGGGTGCATGGATTCGGAGAAGTCAGTACCCATAACAACTGCCTCTGGCAGTAATAACAGCGCCTGTGCGTTGAGTCAAACAGAGATTGGAGGGCATGTCCATACACAGATGCCCATGCAGCTTCAACACGATGCCACAGCTCATCAACCGTAGTGACTGACGTATGTTGACGAGACAGTCGCTCATCAACCATGGACCATACATTTTCTATTGTCGAGATATCTGTTGAAAATGCTGGCCAGGGCAACAGACGAACCTTTTTCATGTCAAGAAAAGTCCACTCAATACCGGCAACTTGCGGTCGTTTATTATCCATACTCTCATGCCTGGTGATGGGCCAGTATGACGATGACGAATGCTTCCTACCAATGTGCGTTCACCACGCTATTACCATACATGGATGCGACATCTTGATGACGTAAACATAATCTGGATTCATCTGAAAAAACTACGTCTTGCCATTCGTGTGCGCAGGTTCTTCCTCGTTGATCACACTTTTAAAGACGAGCCTGTTTTCTAAGCACCTTCAAGGGTAGTCGAAGTCATTGTCTCTGATCTGAGAGTCCATGCAGCTGCAAACGTCATCGAACTGATCGTGCAGATACTAGTTGTCTTGAAAACGTCCTCTATTCTTGACTCAGGGTTCGTGACATGGCTGCACAATCTATTAATGCCTTGAGCGTAACATCCCTGTATTTTCGGCTGCTAGTGATAGACGGTCGTTGAGGTGCAGCATGGCGTTCCGTATTACCATCCTGAAATCACTCATTCCATATTCTGCTAACACTTATTGAATCTGGATCGACCCGAGCAGCAATACTGCGATACGATAAACCACACCGGTACGCTACATTTTGAACTTTATCAAAGTCAGAAACGTACTGCTTCTGTCACGACACATCACAACTTTTAAACAGGTAACAACATTATAATACAGTTTGAGTATGAGAAACGGGCTGACAAATTTTCTCATTTATTCACATTTTAGGTTTCGTTACCAACGTCTGCTTTTTCCGAATACACTGAAAACAAATCATTTTCATATAACACCTTCTTCCTGTCGTTTAAATTTGACGTTTGCAGCATGTCGTCTTCTTGGTGTAGTAATTTTAAGGGCCAGTACTGTACACACACAAAATCTCTCTCAAATATTTTTTAATAAATAATATCCGTCAGCTAATTATTTATTTTTATTTACGAATCTATTAGCCTAAAACTTCATCTAAAAGCATTTAAATTATTCTTCAAAGTTCAAATTTCGCACACTATTTTTAAAATTCTAATTATTTTATGTTTCGGCATCACCTTATTTCTATGGCCATTCTTTAACCCCATTCAGATTCATTTTTTCATCTACATCAGTGCTTCTCAAAGTTTCAATATTCACTACCCAATATTCAATCATGATTTACATTGCCCCCCCATACAATAACAAAGTATTGAATTCAATAATAATGTAATTCGACGCTAAAACTATGATACTACCTTAACCTTTTAAGTGCCATTGGTGTATATAAACGTCTAGCTCCCTCAAAGCGTTAATTTCCCCGGACTTATATATACGTCTTTCCGAAGTACGATCTTTTCTCAGCGCTATCATCCATAAAATCATTCCGAAGGCTTTGGAATGCAATAAAAGGATCTTGACAATGTTAAAGAAGAATTTACTTATTTCAGTACATTTGTGCTGCTTTATCCCCCCCCCTTTCAATTCATCTCATAAATGTGCCTACGAGGTAAAGGGTTGGCATTGAGAAGTGAATGACGTTAAATTAAATCGGCAATTAAGGGATCAATTATAAACCCTACAAATTATCAAGATAAATGTTAATTTGTGTACGTAATTTTTTTATGTGTGACAATTCTATGGGGTCACTGATAATTATTAAACTTGTTCTTAACTTCGTATTGTTAAGTTAATTGTAAAATACATTGTGCAGCACTGATACATTTATAAGTATAATATATCAGTGTAAATGTGTATTTTATCTTTTATTACGTCAGAATGTATTTCGTTTGTTTACTTTCAGTAAATTAATAATTTTTTTTAAATATTTTTTTTTGATTTTGATATTTCAATATGCTTGCGTCCCCCTCGTAGAGTCGTCACGCCCCCCACAGTCTGAGAAACACTGATCTACATAAATGATTATGAAATTATTAATAAAAATTTGAACGTGCATGATAAATTCGAAAACACTAAACTGCACATAACACAACATTGTAATCTAAGCAGTATAATATCTTGTTTCTCTTCTTACCTTTTCCTCTTTACTGTCTTTCTTTGAGCAATAATTAATATACTGCTCTAATGGATTAGTTTTCTTTTCTGTTGTGGGGATGTAGTCAACAAAGTATCTTTCAGATGAGCGTGAATGGTTACTCAGCAAAAGAATCTAAGCAGTATAATCTTGTTTCTCTTCTTACCTTTTCCTCTTTACTGTCTTTCTTTGAGCAGCAAATAATACACTGTCCTAATGGATTATTTTTCTTTTATGTTGTGGGGATGTAGTCAACAAAGTATCTTTCAGATGAGCGTAAATGGTTTCTCAGCAAAAGAATCTAAGCAGTATAATCTTGTTTCTCTTCTTACCTTTTCCTCTTTACTGTCTTTCTTTGAGCAGCAAATAATACACTGTTCTAATGTGGATTAGTTTTCTTTTCTGTTGTGGGGATGTAGTCAACAAAGTATCTTTCAGATGAGCGTGAATAGTTTCTCAGCAAAAGAATCTAAGCTGTATAATCATGTTTCTCTTCTTACTTTTTCCTCTTTACTGTCTTTCTTTGAGCAGCAAATAATACACTGTTCTAATGTGGATTAGTTTTCTTTTCTGTTGTGGGGATGTAGTCAACAAAGTATCTTTCAGATGAGCGTGAATGGTTACTCAGCAAAAGAATCTAAGCTGTATAATCATGTTTCTCTTCTTACCTTTTCCTCTTTACTGTCTTTCTTTGAGCAAAATAATACACTGTTCTAATGTGGATTAGTTTTCTTTTCTGTTGTGGGGATGTAGTCAACAAAGTATCTTTCAGATGAGCGTGAATAGTTTCTCAGCAAAAGAATCTAAGCTGTATAATCATGTTTCTCTTCTTACCTTTTCCTCTTTACTGTCTTTCTTTGAGCAGCAAATAATACACTGTTCTAATGTGGATTAGTTTTCTTTTCTGTTGTGGGGATGTAGTCAACAAAGTATCTTTCAGATGAGCGTGAATGGTTACTCAGCAAAAGAATCTAAGCAGTATAATCTTGTTTCTCTTCTTACCTTTTCCTCTTTACTGTCTTTCTTTCAGCAGCAAATAATACACTGCCCTAATGGATTAGTTTTCTTTTCTGTTGTGGGGATGTAGTCAACAAAGTATCTTTCAGATGAGCGTGAATGGTTACTCAGCAAAAGAATCTAAGCAGTATAATCTTGTTTCTCTTCTTACCTTTTCCTCTTTACTGTCTTTCTTTGAGCAGCAAATAATACACTGTCCTAATGGATTATTTTTCTTTTCTGTTGTGGGGATGTAGTCAACAAAGTATCTTTCAGATGAGCGTGAATGGTTTCTCAGCAAAAGAATCTAAGCAGTATAATCTTGTTTCTCTTCTTACCTTTTCCTCTTTACTGTCTTTCTTTGAGCAGCAAATAATACACTGTTCTAATGTGGATTAGTTTTCTTTTCTGTTGTGGGGATGTAGTCAACAAAGTATCTTTCAGATGAGCGTGAATAGTTACTCAGCAAAAGAATCTAAGCAGTATAATCATGTTTCTCTTCTTACTTTTTCCCCTTTGCTGTCTTTCTTTGAGCAGCAAATAATACACTGTTCTAATGGATTAATTTCCTTTTCTGTTGTGAGATGTAGTCAACAAAGTATCTTTCAGATGAGCGTGAATGGTTACTCAGCAAAAGAATTATAATCTTGTTTCTCTTCTTACCTTTTCCTCTTTACTGTCTTTCTTTGAGCAGCAAATAATACACTGCCCTAATGGATTAGTTTTCTTTTCTGTTGTGGGGATGTAGTCAACAAAGTATCTTTCAGATGAGCGTGAATAGTTTCTCAGCAAAAGAATCTAAACAGTATAATCTTGTTTCTCTTCTTACCTTTTCCCCTTTACTGTCTTTCTTTGAGCAGCAAATAATACACTGTCCTAATGGATTAGTTTCCTTTTCTGTTGTGAGGATGTAGTGAACAAAGTATCTTTCAGTTGAGCGTGAATGGTTACTCAGCAAAAGAATCTAAGCAGTATAATCTTGTTTCTCTTCTTACCTTTTCCTCTTTACTGTCTTTCTTTGAGCAGCAAATAATACACTGTCCTAATCGATTAGTTTTTCTTTTCTGTTGTGGGGATGTTGTCAACAAAGTATCTTTCAGATGAGCGTGAATGGTTACTCAGCAAAAGAATCTAAGCAGTATAATCTTGTTTCTCTTCTTACCTTTTCCTCTTTACTGTCTTTCTTTCAGCAGCAAATAATACACTGTCCTAATGGATTATTTTTCTTTTCTGTTGTGGGGATGTAGTCAACAAAGTATCTTTCAGATGAGCGTGAATGGTTTCTCAGCAAAAGAATCTAAGCAGTATAATCTTGTTTCTCTTCTTACCTTTTCCTCTTTACTGTCTTTCTTTGAGCAGCAAATAATACACTGTTCTAATGTGGATTAGTTTTCTTTTCTGTTGTGGGGATGTAGTCAACAAAGTATCTTTCAGATGAGCGTGAATAGTTTCTCAGCAAAAGAATCTAAGCTGTATAATCATGTTTCTCTTCTTACTTTTTCCCCTTTGCTGTCTTTCTTTGAGCAGCAAATAATACACTGTTCTAATGGATTAATTTCCTTTTCTGTTGTGGGGATGTAGTCAACAAAGTATCTTTCAGATGAGCGTGAATGGTTACTCAGCAAAAGAATCTAAGCAGTATAATCTTGTTTCTCTTCTTACCTTTCCCCCTTTACTGTCTTTCTTTGAGCAGCAAATAATACACTGTCCTAATGGATTAGTTTCCTTTTCTGTTGTGGGAATGTAGTCAACAAAGTATCTTTCAGATGAGCGTGAATGGTTTCTCAGCAAAAGAATCTAAGCAGTATAATCTTTTTCTCTTCTTACCTTTTCCCCTTTACTGTCTTTCTTTGAGCAGCAAATAATACACTGTCCTAATGGATTAGTTTTCTTTTCTGTTGTGGGGATGTAGTCAACAAAGTATCTTTCAGATGAGCGTGAATGGATTCTCAGCAAAAGAATCTAAGCAGTATAATCTTGTTTCTCTTCTTACCTTTTCCCATTTACTGTCTTTCTTTGAGCTGCAAATAATACACTGTCCTAATGGATTAGTTTTCTTTTCTGTTGTGGGGATGTAGTCAACAAAGTATCATTCAGATGAGCGTGAATGGTTTCTCAGCAAAATAATCTAAGCAGTATAATCTTGTTTCTCTTCTTACCTTTTCCTCTTTACTGTCTTTCTTTGAGCAGCAAATAATACACTGTGCTAATGTGGATTAGTTTTCTTTTCTGTTGTGGGGATGTAGTCAACAAAGTATCTTTTAGATGAGCGTGAATGGTTTCTCAGCAAAAGAATCTAAGCAGTATAATCTTGTTTCTCTTCTTACTTTTTCCCCTTTGCTGTCTTTCTTTGAGCAGCAAATAATACACTGTCCTAATGGATTAGTTTTCTTTTCTGTTGTGGGGATGTAATCAACAAAGTATCTTTCAGATGAGCGTGAATAGTTTCTCAGCAAAAGAATCTAAGCAGTATAATCTTGTTTCTCTTCTTACCTTTTCCTCTTTACTGTCTTTCTTTGAGCAGCAAATAATACACTGTCCTAATGGATTAGTTTTCTTTTCTGTTGTGGGGATGTAGTCAACAAAGTATCTTTCAGATGAGCGTGAATAGTTTCTCAGCAAAAGAATCTAAACATTATAATCTTGTTTCTCTTCTTAACTTTTCCCCTGTACTGTCTTTCTTTGAGCAGCAAATAATACACTGTCCTAATGGATTAGTTTCCTTTTCTGTTGTGAGGATGTAGTGAACAAAGTATCTTTCAGTTGAGCGTGAATGGTTACTCAGCAAAAGAATCTAAGCAGTATAATCTTGTTTCTCTTCTTACCTTTTCCTCTTTACTGTCTTTCTTTGAGCAGAAAATAATACACTGCCCTAATCGATTAGTTTTCTTTTCTGTTGTGGGGATGTTGTCAACAAAGTATCTTTCAGATGAGCGTGAATGGTTACTCAGCAAAAGAATCTAAGCAGTATAATCTTGTTTCTCTTCTTACCTTTTCCTCTTTACTGTCTTTCTTTGAGCAGCAAATAATACACTGCCCTAATCGATTAGTTTTCTTTTCTGTTGTGGGGATGTTGTCAACAATGTATCTTTCAGATGAGCGTGAATGGTTACTCAGCAAAAGAATCTAAGCAGTATAATCTTGTTTCTCTTCTTACCTTTTCCTCTTTACTGTCTTTCTTTGAGCAGCAAATAATACACTGTCCTAATGGATTAGTTTTCTTTTCTGTTGTGGGGATGTAGTCAACAAAGTATCTTTCAGATGAGCGTGAATGGTTACTCAGCAAAAGAATCTAAGCAGTATAATCTTGTTTCTCTTCTTACCTTTTCCTCTTTACTGTCTTTCTTTGAGCAGCAAATAATACACTGTCCTAATGGATTAGTTTTTCTTTTCTGTTGTGGGGATGTAGTCAACAAAGTATCTTTCAGATGAGCGTGAATGGTTTCTCAGCAAAAGAATCTAAGCTGTATAATCTTGTTTCTCTTCTTACTTTTTCCCCTTTGCTGTCTTTCTTTGAGCAGCAAATAATACACTGTTCTAATGGATTAGTTTATTTTTCTGTTGTGAGGATGTATTCAACAAAGTATCTTTCAGATGAGCGTGAATGGTTACTCAGCAAAAGAATCTAAGCAGTATAATCTTGTTTCTCTTCTTACCTTTTCATCTTTACTGTCTTTCTTTTGAGCTGCAAATAATACACTGTCCTAATGGATTAGTTTTCTTTTCTGTTGTGGGGATGTAGTCAACAAAGTATCTTTCAGATGAGCGTGAATAATTTCTCAGCAAAAGAATCTAAGCAGTATAATCTTGTTTCTCTTCATACCTTTTCCTCTTTACTGTCTTTCTTTGAGCAGCAAATAATACACTGTCCTAATGGATTAGTTTTTTTTTCTGTTGCGGGGATGTAGTCAACAAAGTATTTTTCAGATGAGCGTGAATAGTTTCTCAGCGAAAGAATCTAAGCAGTATAATCTTGTTTCTCTTCTTACCTTTTCCCCTTTACTGTCTTTCTTTGAGCAGCAAATAATACACTGTCCTAATGTATTAGTTTCCTTTTCTGTTGTGGGAATGTAGTCAACAAAGTATCTATCAGATGAGCGTGAATGGTTTCTCAGCAAAAGAATCTAAGCAGTATAATCTTGTTTCTCTTTTACCTTATCCCCTTTACTGTCTTTCTTTGAGCAGCAAATAATACACTGTCCTAATGGATTAGTTTTCTTTTCTGTTGTGGGGATGTAGTCAACAAAGTATCTTTCAGATAAGCGTGGATGGTTTCTCAGCAAAATAATCTAAGCAGTATAATCTTGTTTCTCTTCTTACCTTTTCCCCTTTACTGTCTTTCTTTGAGCAGCAAATAATACACTGTCCTAATGGATTAGTTTTCTTTTTATGTTGTTTGGATGTAGTCAACAAAGTATCTTTCAGATGAGCGTGAATGGTTTCTCAGCAAAAGAATCTAAGCAGTATAACCTTGTTTCTCTTCTTACCTTTTCCCCTTTACTGTCTTTCTTTGAGCAGCAAATAATACACTGTCCTAATGGATTAGTTTTCTTTTCTGTTGTAGGGATGTAGTCAACAAAGTATCTTTCAGATGAGCGTGAATGGTTTCTCAGCAAAATAATCTAAGCAGTATAATCTTGTTTCTCTTCTTACCTTACCTTTTCCTCTTTACTGTCTTTCTTTGAGCAGCAAATAATACACTGCCCTAATCGATTAGTTTTCTTTTCTGTTGTGGGGATGTTGTCAACAATGTATCTTTCAGATGAGCGTGAATGGTTACTCAGCAAAAGAATCTAAGCAGTATAATCTTGTTTCTCTTCTTACCTTTTCCTCTTTACTGTCTTTCTTTGAGCAGCAAATAATACACTGTCCTAATGGATTAGTTTTCTTTTCTGTTGTGGGGATGTTGTCAACAAAGTATCTTTCAGATGAGCGTGAATGGTTACTCAGCAAAAGAATCTAAGCAATATAATCTTGTTTCTCTTCTTACCTTTTCCTCTTTACTGTCTTTCTTTGAGCAGCAAATAATACACTGTCCTAATGGATTAGTTTTCTTTTCTGTTGTGGGGATGTAGTCAACAAAGTATCTTTCAGATGAGCGTGAATGGTTTCTCAGCAAAAGAATCTAAGCTGTATAATCTTGTTTCTCTTCTTACTTTTTCCCCTTTGCTGTCTTTCTTTGAGCAGCAAATAATACACTGTTCTAATGGATTAGTTTATTTTTCTGTTGTGAGGATGTATTCAACAAAGTATCTTTCAGATGAGCGTGAATGGTTACTCAGCAAAAGAATCTAAGCAGTATAATCTTGTTTCTCTTCTTACCTTTTCATCTTTACTGTCTTTCTTTGAGCTGCAAATAATACACTGTCCTAATGGATTAGTTTTCTTTTCTGTTGTGGGGATGTAGTCAACAAAGTATCTTTCAGATGAGCGTGAATAATTTCTCAGCAAAAGAATCTAAGCAGTATAATCTTGTTTCTCTTCATACCTTTTCCTCTTTACTGTCTTTCTTTGAGCAGCAAATAATACACTGTCCTAATGGATTAGTTTTTTTTTTTCTGTTGCGGGGATGTAGTCAACAAAGTATTTTTCAGATGAGCGTGAATAGTTTCTCAGCGAAAGAATCTAAGCAGTATAATCTTGTTTCTCTTCTTACCTTTTCCCCTTTACTGTCTTTCTTTGAGCAGCAAATAATACACTGTCCTAATGTATTAGTTTCCTTTTCTGTTGTGGGAATGTAGTCAACAAAGTATCTATCAGATGAGCGTGAATGGTTTCTCAGCAAAAGAATCTAAGCAGTATAATCTTGTTTCTCTTTTTACCTTATCCCCTTTACTGTCTTTCTTTCTTTGAGCAGCAAATAATACACTGTCCTAATGGATTAGTTTTCTTTTCTGTTGTGGGGATGTAGTCAACAAAGTATCTTTCAGATAAGCGTGGATGGTTTCTCAGCAAAATAATCTAAGCAGTATAATCTTGTTTCTCTTCTTACCTTTTTCCCTTTACTGTCTTTCTTTGAGCAGCAAATAATACACTGTCCTAATGGATTAGTTTTCTTTTATGTTGTTTGGATGTAGTCAACAAAGTATCTTTCAGATGAGCGTGAATGGTTTCTCAGCAAAAGAATCTAAGCAGTATAATCTTGTTTCTCTTCTTACCTTTTCCCCTTTACTGTCTTTCTTTGAGCAGCAAATAATACACTGTCCTAATGGATTAGTTTTCTTTTCTGTTGTGGGGATGTAGTCAACAAAGTATCTTTCAGATGAGCGTGAATGGTTTCTCAGCAAAATAATCTAAGCAGTATAATCTTGTTTCTCTTCTTACCTTTTCCCCTTTACTGTCTTTCTTTGAGCAGCAAATAATACACTGCCCTAATGGATTAGTTTTCTTTTCTGCTGTGGGGATGTAGTCAACAAAGTATCTTTCAGATGAGCGTGAATGGTTTCTCAGCAAAAGAAGTCCTCTTTTTTTAAAAATCTCCACGAGTGGTACTTTTTAATTATTCGAAACCATCAAAAGCACATGTGAAAAAATTCCGGAAAGACCGATTGCACTGTGTAAATTCTCACAGTGTCCGAGTTACACTCGGGTTGAGCCAAAATGATACGATTCACCTGTCCGAGTACAGATCGGGAAAATCCGAAAGGGATTAATATTTTATATAACCAAAACCGTATACATTTAACAGACGTAGACTGTGTGCATTTCCTAGCGTGTTTGTTAGCAAGAGTGTTTCATCTTTGATCATCTTCAAATGTCGCAAGTATTTTATTTTCTGGTCTCAAGTTTTTCACATAGAAAATAACTCTTCTGTAATATGAGTTAGATATATCTCTTAGTTATTCTTTTAAATCTCAAAATCCTTACGTTGCAACTACCAGTAGACATTAAAAAGATTATTACGAGTGAAAATATACATATATATTTTTAACTTTTGTGTTTTGTATTTAAGTCCAATCTCTTACTTTTAACAATATGTTAGATTTTTATCCATGCCTCATCTAAAAGCCAAGTTAATGTTAATACTACTTGGTCGTTAAATTTTACTATCTGTATTGTACGTCTAGTGGCGCTTTCTAAAAATGATTTTTTTAAACATTTTTCGTTCACGCAGTTTACAATATTTGAAATTTTATGGTTGAATAATGTTTCCTTTTATGGTTTAAATTTTATGCTTATGAGTTCTAAACGTTTATATGGGGAATGAACTAGGCTTGAGATCTTTGATTTTTTTCAGTATTGCTATAAACTGGGAATTACAAAGTTTTTATTAGTCTACCACAGCATCAAAGATAATGGTACTATTTTTGATATCGATTTAAACCCAAAATAAGTTATTATCTTATTCAGGTCACGAAATAATAACAATATATATTACAAAAATGTAATGTAAATTTGCAAAAATAAAAGGTAAAATTAAAACTACCTTTTGTTTGGGAGTGGCCCTTAAACTTTCGAAAAAATTAAGAAATTACAACATTCTCTGTCTATTCTTGATAATTACCTGACTTTGGTTGCTATTGTTAAGGTTTGCAAACGAGTGGAGATAAAAAAAAAATTAAAACCTGTAAATTCTAAATATTTATTGCTCTCGTAATAATCTCAAAAAATACAAATGCTTTTGGAAAATTACCAGAACATTAATACCTCGGCTTACGCTACCTCGACTTACGCTACCCCGACTTGCGTGAGACTGGAAATCAATTCGTCTTTTGTTTAAGAAAAAGACATTAGGGTAAAATTAGTGAAATTGGTAACGTGATAGAAAATCGCAATCTGAGCTCATAGAAATGCATTAGCAAGAGCAGGGTATTGAAGAACTTGAGTCCTTAGACTCAGTTCAACCAGAAGATTGAATGACAGGTGGGAATTTGATGGAAGGAGTCATTTTAATAGAAAAAGGGTTGCAAGTTTTAGAATATATAGACTCCAATGATTGGGGGGGGGGGTATTTTTCAACGAAACAAGAATAAAACTTTTATTTCCATACTGCGGGGAAATTTTACGGGAGAAAGAAAAATCATTGAGCAGGCAGACTCCTTTTTTAAACTTTATGAAATATTCTACATCAAAACATGTTCAATTTGCGATTTTGTATTTGTGTTATCTTAGATTTGTTTTTTTAATATTTCTTTCAAAATTATTTTTTTTCTTCTATGGGCCCAAATAAAATCATTTATACGTATATATATGCGAAATCACACCCCGACTCACGTAAGTATGTCACGCATAATTTCTAGGTACTACTGTATTATAAAAACACATGTTACAGGTGTTAACATGTTACATGTTAAAGGTGAACTTTACATGTTCACCTTTAATAAAAAAATAACTTAATGATTGGTAAATATATTTTACTTTTCTAAGATATTTTAACACTATATGTGGAAACTGATTACTTATCACAGACTACGCGGCAGGTAATAAGCGTGAGAACAAAAACAAGTAAGTATATTAAAATGGGTTTTATTGCCATTTTAATGCTAATTTAGTCTGAAATATCTTTGAACTTAAATACTTCGTTTCTTGGTGACAGTACAACGTCAGCTCTACTCAAAGAGCTAAACGCATTGTATATTAAAAATTTAAAGTTCATTTGTAATTACTTAGATTTTGAAATAAATACGTCTTATAAAACCAACACTCTTGCTTCCTAATGATACTCGAAAGACAAAAAGATGTAATGAAATCAGTTGAATTCGAATTATAAATAGCTCGTTGTCAGTGAAACTTATTATAAAAGATGGAATACATTACAGTTGAATGACATTAATATTAAATAGGGTATTTATCACATCCAGTTAATTTCAAACTATTGTAATTCATATAAAAAAAGGTAACATTTAAAACTGAATATTTTACAGTTTCTCGAAATTTAATCAACTCTGTCATGTTTTTCATATGAAATAACACCCGGTGAATGAATCAAACCGTAGAGTAATGGTTACTAATTTAAAATTAAATGAGAAAATATTTACTTTCCTTTCACCTGAAAAACATATTGCTAATTGCCTGATTTTACTTAATTTTGGCTGATTTGATTTGCTAATACGAAGAGGAAAGTTTGTCAGGTAATTGGTGTTTCAAAATTAGAGATTGCTTTTATAGCACATATAGCTGTAAAAGATGAGTTTTCTTCTAATATAATAATTGTATATTTAGTGCCTTTCCGTGATTACAAATAAATGTAAAGTTTTAAATTTGAAGCCTTTGCTATAACATGAAAAGTGGATTGTTTGAAATACCTGAAAACGAATAGTGGTGATACATTATTTCCTATTTTTTTGTTTGAAAAATTCAATACTAAAATCATTATATTACAGTTTCATGAAAGAATTTTTACAGTCGTTGTTCTCTGTTCGACGGAACATATTAATATCATTAAGGATAAGGAATCGTGATTCTGATGCAGGTATCGTTACAAAAATTCTGTAAAAACTGCTAAATTTCCTTGAGTTTTATATTGCTCTGAAACTCAGAAAACATGCCTTTTAATGAGTGCATGAGTAAATATTAACGTCGCACTATTTACCTACTCAAGATCTTTTGGAGATGAACCTCGTAATTTTGACCCATGGTCAAATGACGGACGAGGATAATAGTTGAGCTGACTCTACCCTCTCCAAACGTCCACATCACATCAATGGGAGGAGGTTTGAGCTGTCGACAGAATTAACGTGCACCACTCACCTACACGGCGGGTCTTTAGTGGTACTAGGTTTTAATCATTACACACAGTCACGAGAAAAAAAACCTATCTCACGCAGCAGGATGTAAATGATGCAGTTTTTCTTCTCAGCATTAAGTCGACAAAATATTATTTCAAGTTAAGAATAAGAACGAATTCCAAACATCAATTAGTCTATATTTCAATATTTAGAATTGTATAGTGTATACTAATTCATAATAGTATTTTTAGCAGCTGAAAACAAGTGTGTAATTCAGTGCTTCTCAAACTTTAAATATTGGCGAACCAATTTTCAGTCATAAATTTCATCGCGACCCCTTCCAAACTATATTAATGCATTGAATTCAATAATAATGTACCATGACTCAATACTACAATACAACTTCAAATATAAGCCGTACAAATTATCAAGATAAGTATTAAATTTTGTATATAATAAGCCCATGGGAGTCACTAATAATTATTAATCTTATTCTTAACTTAGTATTGTTAAATTAATTATCAAATACATTGAGCAGTACTGATGCATTTATAAGTATATTATACCAGGATAAATATGTATTTTATTTTTGTTAGGTTAGAATGTATTTTGTTGTGCTTCCGTTCAGTAAATTTGTAATTTTTTAAACCTCTTGTTTTCGACTTTTCGATATGCTCGCACCCCCTTGCAGGGTTATCACGCCCCCTTAGGGTCTAGGGAAACACTGGTGGAATAAAAAATCTAAACATGGATAATTTTTGAGTAATCACTCATTATATAATAGTAAATGCAAAATTGTGAATTTTTTTACGACGATATTACAAATAATACTGAATGAATGAAATGAATTATTAAATTGAATAGATTAATAATATGATTACACAGAGTAGGAGGCCGACAGTATAATCATATGCAATGAAATAATTTAACATGAAACTAAGGGGACTGAAACATTTTACATGTACCATATTCCTGGTTCTTTCCATATGTGAACACATCAATAGACCATGTTCAGAACGAATATCGACTCCTCGTTGAAGAGACCTAAGGCCCATTGCTCCCCTGTCTATGGATGGTAATATCTACACCAGTGATTCCCAAAGTGACCTATATAGACCCCCAGGGGTATATGACGACATGAAAGGGGTCCACTTCAGCAAAAACAATAATTTGAGGGTCCATGTGGTGTAAATTAGAGTCTATGATACAGGCTCTCATTAAATTAGGTCCTGATTTTAATTTTTAAAAAAATATCTAGTGGAAACCAAATTTTACCTATGTAACGGATTTATACACTAAATTTAATTACTTTCATTTGCTTTTGAAAGGTAAAGCATAAATTTCATTAAAACATAAACAATTTCAACCGTCACATTACAATAAGAACTGATTGTGTGTGTAATATAATAAACATTAACGAATATCTTCAAGTTTAGAAATGGATGCCAGCAAATTTGGCTTTGGAAAGGCAAATCCGTTATTTGTCTCGACTTATAAAATAACGTGAGGAAGTTTTTAATTGCTTTTCCTAATGAGAAGGAGTGCAGCGTGGTTGCTAATATCCAAAACAAAAAAGAAAGAAATTGGATACTACTAACAAGGGAGATTTAAGGTTAAGCCTGACAAGATTGATACCAAATGTTGAAAATTTGCTATCGTAGCACCAGATTCAACCCTCCCCCCATTAAAATCATTTGTTTGTTGTTTAGTTATTTTAAATAACAGTTATTTTATGTATTAAATGAATTTTAATTTTATTAATTAACATGTCATTTTTAAATTTTAAACACTATACTCTTCATTACAATTAGAAATTTAATTCTTTCTAAGTAGTAGTACCAACTGTCAGAAAGATATTTAAGTTGATAAATTGGCAAAAAATCAACAATTATTAAGAAGGGAGTCTACTCCAAACCCAAAAACATGGCAAGGGGTCTATGAGACAAAACAGTTTGGGAGCCTCTGATCTACACCTTGCCAGGTGGATTCAATTATGACCTGGATTGAATGGAATGTACTGGTCCAAATCCCTGTCACATTAACCCGGAAGAAGGCACGCACTCGATATAAATATTCGTGGTCGCACGAAGTGAGTGAGTTTCTCTCAACCCAATCATTTTTCTATACTTATTTTAAATGTATACGAAAAAAAATCGCAGTTGCATGAATGATTTAAATAACAGACAGTATACTTACCTTCTTTTAAGGTCTTTTCAATTTTTTATTGATAATTTGTGAAAAAAATCTAATCAAACTGAACTAAAATGTTTCAAATGTGCATTGATATAATAAAAGACACAATTCGCAGACACTTTTCGCTAACACTATGGGAATGATATTTAGAGGCAAAACTGTCATATTTTTTTCAAGTTATTGTAGCTTTATTGTCCTTTGATGAATGGCAAACAGAATGCTGATTTTTCTTGCTTGTGATTTTTCGACAGTGTGCAATGTGTCTTGTAAAACACGTGTGGATGTATATCTTTATGTATAGAATTTTTTAGGCAGCAGTCGAAAACTTTCCTTTCTACTAAAATGTTTCATGTTTATCATTTTTCTCTAACTTACTTTGAGTACCATGGTTAAAACCCATTATTCCATCAGACCCTTGCTTGAACAGTTTAAACTTCATTCAATAGAGATCTCATAGATGTTCTTATTTCTTTCTTTTGTGCTGTTCATTTATATTTATAAGCCATAATATGTCGTACAACACAACGATCAAAACCACTAAGTTATTCACGTGAGAAATACGTAACATGTTCATAGAAAATATCTTGGAATAAACTTGGTCATGCTGGAAATTCAGTCTCCCCACGTATCTTAACATTTTACAAAAAAAGTTTGTCGCCCCTCCCCCCAAAAAAGAAATGGATTGTAACAAATACATTTTAGTTAGTATGAAGACTGTCGCATAAGAAGATATTGACCATGTCATTGGAAGCAAAGAAATAATCTTCCCAGAATAGAATATTTCATAAGCATCGGGTGACTATGTGTCCCGAGTGGCCCCGCCCAGGTTAATCTATGAACTAAGGTACCAGAAGTCGCGAAAAGCTTAATTGCCACTTGAGAAGTTATCCCCCTATTGCTGCTTAAAGTAAAAGTCAAATAGCAGTCATATCAATTTATTGAGTACCATATAACTGGTCTTCTGGATTTTGCTCAATCCTCCTGGAATTAGTTCTAGCATCTAGAAACGAATTTCTGATCTATTGAGCAGTCTTGTTACATCCGTTTGGAATTAAGTATCCCAAATGTCCTCTATCACAACCCATCATCTGGACCAGTCATACTCAACCTGCAACCCGCGGGCCACATGTGGCCCACTCGCTTTTTCTTAATGGCCTGATCATGGTCCATTGCACTAAGGAATTCAATTATTTAAGAACAATGTACTAAGAATTTAGCAGGAAATTCTATCAATTTTTCTTTTTTTCTATAGCAGAATGTAAATAAGAGACTTTGGTCACAGATAGAAGGAATTCGAAGCTACCCCATAACTCATTAAAATTTGCATAAAACTAAATATTTTTTATGTGTGTTTGATAGAAATATTGATATAGTAGTAGAGTAAGAGACAAAAAAAATGAGTTTTAATATTTTGATTAATTTTCATTTGTCTAGTGTTGGTTACTTACGTATTATAGCAACTTATTGGCGACATTATATTAAACGAAGCACATGATTGCCAATTCAGTGCATACGACACATGCGAAATTGGGGTTGTGAAACTGGTGAATTATATTGAACGATTGTTGCGATAATACTTAAGTACCCAATGTTGATTTAGTCTTATAGTGTTTCACCCCCTCCCCTTCCCACTTATCTTCACGATGCGGTCTACATGAAATATCTGTTATATGTATGTGGCCCGGTCTGAAAAAAGGTTGAGTACCTCTGATGTAGACGTTACTCTTGTACCTTGTTAACATAAAGTTTCCAGAATAACCACAAGCTTTTCACAAATGCGTGTAAAAGTAAAATCGTAAAGAATATTGTTTGAAGTACTTTTCTTATCAATCTTCATAATTTGCACAAAATAAAATGGATAGAGTGGATTTAATTAGTTAACTTTAAACATAAGTTTTTTTTTACTTTGTTATTTTCAACAAATTTCTTTAAAAGTGGTTTATTAGTAATTGAAAATCCACGAGAATGTAATTGTGCTTTCCCTATTGCACATACCAGTACATTTTGAAATATACCAAATCTACATCTACAATTTATTTTTGTCACCTAAATTCATTTATTTGTAAATGCCATTTACCTACATGACTGCGATTTTTTGTTGTCATTTCAAATATACATCGAGGCTTAATTATGTTATCCTTCTTTCAGTGAATTTGAAAAATAATTAATTCTGCAAAGAGCTAATTAACTTTAAGACTGCCATCTATGATTAGTAGGCATTTTCGCAATGGGAAATTACTTTTACTTGCTAATCAAATTCTTAAGTTTAGTCCCCAATCTACGCTATATCATTTTAAGTAATGCTCTTATATTTGCTTTATCATCAATAAAAGTTAGAAAGAAATTATTTCATTATATAAAGTCCACGCATATATAAAACTCGTTTATGAAGTTTTGATATTTATTCAGCATCTCTTGGAACTCTTAAGTATTTTTATAGAACATAAAGAAAACACTAATCCTTTCTGATTTTTGTTATCTTTCTATAAATTGAAACATTCAGTGCACAAATTATATACATAGGAGTCCATGTTAAATTGCACAAGTTTATGTACCTTTTTCTCAGACACTACTTATTTATCATTCGTAAACCTTTTACAGTAGATTATATGTACGATCAATAACACTTTAATGGCATGTTTTATCTGTTTGTTAAAAATTAAAGTATGAGTAATTACAAATTTTATAAAAATTGTCCAATTTTTTCCTTAAAATTTAGTTTAAAAAATTCCTATCTTAAACAGTTTGCTATATATATCTAATTCTCCCCGTTAAAATGTGTATACATGTGAAACGTCTGTTCACTAAAAATTTGAGGATTATATGATTAGTAGTTTTTTAGAAAAATGTACATAAAAGTGAAAAATATAACATTTTGAGAAAAAAGTCTTTAAAGTAAAAATTTGTAACTTTTTTATCGTTTGCTCTTTTTAGTACTTTCCAAAAGCATATGAAGCATTTTTTACTTTCTGCTCATACAAAAGACTCGTCAAAATTTCTTGTTTTCTTTATTTTTAACAATTTTGCCTTTTTTTAAAATATCAAAATGCTTTCGTTCGGCTACACAAATCCTACGTTCATCTAGTTTTTTTTAAGCATGACACTCAGTTATAACCTTGTTAAGTATCAGAAAGCTTAAGATCATTAGTTTTGCTACTACATGACTCACACTGAACTGTACAATAGCCATATTTACCTGTAATATATCTTAGAGTTTTTAATTCCACAAATGTAAATATTAGGATTATTGGCCCTATGGTGTTATTAACTGATTCAGTTGGGTTCCGAGTCTTTCCCTGTAAACATTTCCTTAGTATAAGATAGGATCCCCTAGACCTCTAAAAATTGACTTTATTTAATTTTTTATAGTATATAAGATGTGTGTATTTGTTTATGATCATAGTGCTTTCGTTACATTCAGCTTCTGTTTTGTTGAAACTTGCAGCAGGCATTTATACCCGCTTAACGCAGTCGATGTTGAGGGTTCTTATTTAAGGACAGAAGATTAAATAAACAGCCTAAGCAGCAGTTTTCAAGCTGTGAAGAACATTGATATTATTCCTAATAGCCTTACTATAATATCTTTGAATTTTTGATATTATAATGTCAGTGAGCCGGTTACGACCACTTAGGTTTTTATCACCACTTTTTTCTCCCCGTTTCGCTTTTAAGATAAAAAAAATGTATATCCATGCACTTTTGGATAATCCCAATACTGTCAATTTATTTCACTTGATTATTATATGGATTCGCACTCATCAGAAACTTAAGCAAGGGGAAACACAAGTGCCTGTAGCAAAGATCATTCGATGTGTGTCAAGGTGTAATTTAATTTAAAAATTTATTAAAAAAATACTTCTAATTATCGTATTTCCTCATATCATATTAAACAAAAATGTTTGAACTTTAAGAAAATATAAAAAATGTGAAAATCGATAATTTTTCGAAAGTTCATGTGCCAGAACGTCTTAATGCTTTTCTTTGTTAAAAAATGACATGATATACAGAATAATGGTAATGATTTTCAAAAAATTCCAAAGATGCTCCTATGTCTCAACATTAAAAGTCCTCAAGTTGGTGTGCTGAGAAAAGAGGAGAGTGTAGAATGTCAGCAGAGGCATCCTCGTCCTTTCAGAAATGTTTAAACTTAGCTGACTCGTCATCAATAGTTCTTGTGTTGCTTGAGATTGTTATGTTTATTAACAATCAATTATTTAATTAATGTAGATATATTAATTAAAAAAATACTTTAAATAATCATTGGATGTTATCAATAGATATTAGGGATGTCAAAATTCTTAAGAAGTGCATAAATGTGGACATATTTTGTGATTTCTATTTAATTAGCTGTATAACAATAGTACCAATAATTACTATTTTTTGTTATTACTTTTCTAATATTCTTCAAACGTTAAACAACTTTTTGGATCATATTCAGCAATTTAAATAAATCATATTAACTAAAGTGTTGCACTTTAGTTAAACGCTATTATTTTAAAGTTATTTTTCAGTATTATCATGTTAATATTAAAAAGGACAAATAAAAATATTCATATTTGTCAAAAACTTTTTTTTCTCTTAACATGATTCAGAAGATATTCTATCACTGTAAAGTATAAATGAACAAACGATATATATGTTTTTGTAACTTAGAGAGAGTTATATAAAAACTGAATTCAATTTAAAACCATTATCTAAAATTCCATTAAAGTTCCTTATCTACACTTCCATTAAAATTCCTTATCAACAATATATATATATTCCATCAAAATTCTTTATCAACAATTCCATTAAAATTCATGTGATCTACAGTTTCATTAAATCTTATTATCTACATATATAATATAAGATGATATATTCTAGTAAACTAAATATAGAATTTTCTGATGATATAGTTTCGACATTATAGAGTTTTTCCAAGTAAAATAACTTATTTAGAACATTTGCATTGCAATTCTTATGTGTTTCTAGGGGCAGAGAGAGAGACAGAGAGAGAGAGAAACAACTAATTCTGACTATATATATAATTTTGACTTTTAGAACTATATCAAATTATAAACTTTATTTTTCTTATTTCTTCTCTTCATTTATTTGTATAGCAGTCCTTATGTGTAAAGAAATAATTGCCTTAAATTACTTAAGAGCGATTGAAATAAAAATATCTAGAAATATATTTTTTTAGTGCCAGATGGTAACACAATATTTAATAATATTAATCACGTTATTTTATATTATTATATTTGCTTAAAAATACATCTACAGAGAACATTGATTATTAATAAAAAAATAAAACAATTATGTCGAAGAAAAATGAATTGAATAAACAAAATTGTTTCTGACACGCGATTGAGAATGTGTATATAAAATACTAAATTAATTACAGCACAGGATTCAAACAGTATGAATTAAAAAAAACCTTTTTCTATACATTTACTGGAAAATTTAAATTTTTATAGTTACTCACAACAAGGCATTTGACTTAATTATTTTTAATTACAGGAAAAATTATTTAACACGAAATTGAAAGGACTGAAATATTTGTTCGTGTTAAAATAATTTCGTGTTAAGAGACTTTGGCAAAAATACATATATTCAGCAAAATTATGTTTATTAGGGTACATCTGATTGACATAAATAGGTAAATATGCATATATGCTTCATAAAATTCAATGAAACAAAAACATTCATAAAAACTTAATAACATTTAATACAAAAAAGTTTTTCGAAAAAAAAACATTTATGAAGTTTTTCGTAAATAATCTTGTAATTTTCTTTGCATTGGTCTTTTTTTTAGCATCAAATTCTCGACAATATGTTCCATTTTATGATACATTTCACCACTGGAATGCGCGTATCTATAACTGCGCATATTTTTCATGGTATTCCTCATTTTGGATGACATAAGAACAGGAGCTGCATTTGTCATTTCATTTTCGTGTTCCGAATCTGCATCAATGATATTAATGCCTCTGTCAACAGAATTTAGGCTGTGCACGCATTATTATCATCTTCTGCATTGAGTTATTCCTATAATACAGCAGGACATTCCAATAATACAAAAGTTTTCTCCATAACCCCTCTTAAATCAGGTGTTTGCCGTATTTTATTCATTCTCACATAGGAAATATTTTTGTATTAACCGATTTTCGTTTCGAGTAAAAAGAAAACAATGTGTGAAAATAAAAGATGTGACAATAAAAAAAACGAGTCTGACCTAAAGAATCATTGTACGTACAGAATCGATTATTCGTGACATTATCACCTCCAAAGTAGTTCCTTTCAACATTCACGCCCTTCTACATTTTGTACTGCCATTGTTGATAACAGTTATGAAAAGAGGGATTTGGAAGGCCTTCGAGAGATTCTCCTCTTTTGCTTCAACCTCTTCAACTAAGAAAAAAAGGGCTCCCATTGAGCAAGATTTAATTGTAGGATAAAAAAGCGCATGGTGCCAAACCAGGTGAATAAGGAGGATTCTCCATCAAAGTAATGCTCTTGCTGGTCAGAAACTGCTTAACAAACAGAACCTCATGAGCAGGTGTATTGTTTGGGGGCAACTACCTTCCATCACTCCTAAATTATGGGTTTTATTTTCTCTTTTTGACGAAGTCTTTTTAGTAAATCAATGTATTTGTGTTGATTACCAGTCTAACCCGGCGTTTCTCAAACTGTGGGGGGGTGACAACTCTGCAAGGGGATGCGAGCATATTGAAAAGTCGAAAACAAAAGATTATTTAAAAAAATTATTAATTTACTGAAAGTAAATAAACAAAATACATTCTGACATAATAAAAAATAAAATACACATTTACACTGATATTATACACTTATAAATATTTCAATGCTCCACAAAGTATTTTATAATTTATTTAACAATACTAAGTTACAAAGAAATTTATTAATTACCAGTGACCCCATGGGCTTGTCAAATCTAAAACAAAAATTAACACTTATCTTGATAATTTTTGTACGGTTTATAATTAAACCTTGACTGCCGATCAAAAGTTTCGCGATTCGCTTTCCAATGCCAACAGTTTTCCACGTAGGCACGCGTATGTTATGTATTGGGGGAAAGGGGGAGGAATAAAGAAGCAAAAATAATTTGGAATAAGTAAATCCTTCACAAATATTGTCAATGTCCTTTTATTGCATTCCGATATCTTTGGAATAATTTTAAGGATAGCAGTGCACAGAAAAAAAATCATACTTCGGAAAGACATATATAGACGTGTGGGGAAATAAACACTTAGGCATAGCGAGACATTTATATACACGAGGGGGTGCTTAAGAGGTTAAAATCGTATCGTAGTTTTAGTGTCATAGAAGAGTGTTATTAAATTCAGTACATTGTTATTGATTGAGGGGGCGATGAAAATTCTGAATATTGCAACTTTGAGAAGCACTAGTCTAACAACTGATGTGAGTGGAAAGCCACTCATACTTTGAATTTCGGCAATGTGAGGGACTGTAATCGCTTACCTAGAGTGCTCAGCATGCCCATCAGTTTCCAGAGTGTCCCTTCCCCTTGAAAACATCTTATACTATTCAAACACATGCGCATTAGACAAAGATCCATCTCCATAAGCTTCTGTTAAGATTTTAAGTGTTTTCGAGGCAGATTTCTTAAGTTTCACAAGAAACTTGATGTGGATTCGATATTCTCCCGCCAGAGTGTATTTGCACGTGTTCACTCAATGACGCATTACCCCCAAATGGCACGATCGATCAATGCGAAACTGGGCATATGGATATAGGAGGGGTGTGTTACGACGTCATCAAAACAGTTGTTGTCAACTCCATTATTTTCTTCAGCTACACACTTAGTCTTTTTTTTCTTTTTTTTTTTTTTTTTTGCACACCTTGTGCATAATAATTTGTCGCGGGAACTTTGTATTATTCAGCGTTAACCGATACTTCTTCTTAAGCTTTTTCACATTAAATGTATACCACTGTATATCTATTTTTAGTTAAAATGTATTTGTAGATTTGTATTTCTTAACCCTCTAACTGGACACCTTCCTCCTGAAAAGTTATTCCGAAAGCGTTTAACTCTTATTTTGCGATTCCCTTCAAAAATGCAACATACTTTTTTCCTTTCCCCCTTTTAGAACTTGGGAGGTCGAACGGGGAAAATTTTACGACCCAGTTCGGTCGCTTTGAAAAGTAAGAACCAAGAGATCAATCGTTTACAGCTAGCTGTTAAGTTGCCTTGGGCAATCTTCTTTGAAAGCGTAGATATCCTCTCTTGATCAATCCTCTTTGAAAAAGATACGGTGTTTCTTTCTCCTATATGTTCAGTCACAGTAAAATTAAAAACGAAATGAAAGGTAAAAAAAAAAAGGAAAAATGAATTAAATAGTATGTTAGAAGTTGAAAAATAATTATATTTTTTCAAAGAAAATTTATTTTTCTGTCATTTTTTAAAAATTAAAATATATATATATATATATATATATATATATATATATATATATATATATATATATATATATATATATATATATTGGTATTGCGATTTGAACCAGAAAAAGAATCCTCTATTCATTTTTGAATATGAGAGTAAGAAAACGCGCTCACTTTCCTGTTTTTAAAAAGTAATGAGGTAAAAAAAAGCAATGGCCCTATCTCATTTTTAAACAATAACACAATAAATATTACATATAATGATTATATTTATGAAATAAAACCGATCTTTCTCTATTCAGTTATACTTTTAATTTAAAATAGCATAAAAAAGGATTACAATACTTTTAATTTATTTTAATTAAAATCATATAAAAGATATTTTTATGTTAACTGAATATTTTTCAGAAAAAAATTTAAATTTTCCTTCCTAGTGTTCTCTTTTTCGAACTTCTTGTATTAAATAAAAATTCCTTTTCTACATCGGCATTTGTGATGGACATAACACACATTCAGTCAATAATTTTTAATTTTAATGGGGGATATACTTCTTCAAATGCGCATGACAGTACTTCTAACCATTTTCTACTCAAGTTAAATTTCTTATCTTTCTGTTTCTTTTATTAAAAGGAAAAATGTCACACATCAATAACTACATTTTTTCACACAATTCAGTCATTACAAATTCTATTGTGAGAAGAGTTCTCCGTAATTAATCTTGTCTTTCAAAACAGTACACTTAAAACAATTTTGTTCAGTGAAGTTAACCGACAGTTCCACAATGTATTCATACCAAATTTTAAAAACAAATTTAACACTTGGAAATGTATCCTGTATTAAATTTTTCAGTATACACAAATATTTCCTGCTGTAGGGAAGATATAGTATGAGATGTGGTGTGCGGTTGTGAAAGAATGTTTTCGTAAGTGTAGACTATTTTTGAAAATTTAAATATCACTGAAGCTGATCATATAACTGCAAATGAGCCTTATTTTAATGTGTGCTGGTATCAAAGTAAAACACTTTACAATATTAAACAGCCTATGGGTTTATACTCAATATCAAACTGTTCGCAAAATGGCTTACAATTTCTATTCAAAATGTAAAGAAACTGAAATATAAATATATCTTACTGCAGTCAAAAATATTCATAATATGTAAGTATCCTCTTGCTCCACTTATTTCTATAAATTTTAAAAACTGTAGCTGAATGCAATTTTTTATATTTATAAACGAAGCATAACAGCTCACACAGTCGTAAAAATGTCCTTATCATTTTTAAATATACTACTATAAAACGTATATGGATTGTAAGATCAGTCGTAAAATCCTAAAAGCTTTTAGAGAAGCTAAAAACATATAATTTTGGACTGATCAAATTTTTAATATAATACACACACACAAATATACATGTTATTAAGCAAATACATTTGAAAAATCAAACTTCCTTCTGAAATAAACGTAATTGAAAGAAAAATGTTTAATTGCAAATGAGTGGAAATACATGTTTATCTAAGGGGTATCCCCAAAGTGAGGTAATCCTCAAACTTAAGACTCAAACTCAGAAGCACAACAATCCATGAGGGCCAGGAACTACTGTGCCCATCATAATACACGTGACCATTGGATGCTAATGTCCCGATTTGGTGGTCTGTCTGAAGAAAGACCTTCAGTGTTTAAGACCCGAAACAAATTTGGTACTCATTTATCGACCCAATGTAGCGGGGATGAAAGGCAGAGACGACCTTGCGCAGCCCGTTAATAGAACCCCAGACCTGTGGTGTGGAAGCACTATACACTTTCACTCAATCCTATTCGGTGAAAAATAAAATTTAATGTTAGAATCTTATATAAATCCCTAATGAATGAAGGAGTCCAAACTTTTTTTTTTCATGTAAACTGTTTAGACGGAAATGATTAATTATGAACATTTCACAAGTTGCATAAATTAAAATTAACCGTTATAGTTAACATAAATTTTTAAGGGTACAAAAGATGTATTTCGGCTGCACGAATTAATTTTAAAAGGAATACGGTTACGAAAAAGTAGTACAAATCTATCTAAAGTAGGGTTGGTTACCTTAGATATAGTCAAACACAACAATGTATTGGAAGCCAATTCCACAATTCGTTGTTATGAAAATGTATGGAAAATTACAAGATTTATTTTTGCATTTGTAATTTATATATATATATATATAATTTTTCCTGGGAGCTTTAAAAGCTAGAGCGGCATCCATCAAAACCGCGGTTCTCTCTCTGTTTTTCCAGATCGCCCCTGACTAAGCCGGCTCTGCCATAGTAAGTGAAAATGCCGGATTTTGTTTGTCAAGATCATTTTATAGCAGACTGCATTTTTCATGTAATTTAGATGGTCGTTTTATATTTTCTACATCAATATCTTAATGTCTGAATTTAAAATTACATAAAATTCTTGACATTCGCATCAGTGACCATGATAATTTTTATTAGTATATGAATGTGTCATCAAACGTTTCCTTTTCTAATATTAACACACACACACACATTATTTTAACCATTTAATTGATATCAAATATAACATAACGCACACAAATTTTCTAAACTTTAAAATAAATATTTCGAAAACTACTTCAGATATGCTCAAAATTTTTTATTCCTACGCTTTAGCTTCTCGGAGAGTTTTGCTTCTCTATGTAAGAATTTATTTTTATTGTATATTCATCAATTTTTTTAGTATATTTTTTGTTCTTAGCATGAGGTTTTCAACCGAATTGTATGAAATCTTCGAAATATATTAAATGAATGATTGTAAATTAACGTCGCACTGTTCAGCTACACGAGGGCTTTTGGCGACGGACCACGTAATTTTGAACCATGGTCAAGTGAGGTGGACGACACCTGAGCTGACACCCCCCTCTCCTAACTACCCCACCACACCAACGGGAGGACGTTTCAGCTCTCGACAGATTTAACGTGCATTTAACGTGTCCTACACGGCGGGTCTTTAGTGGTACTGGGCTCGAACTCGTGACAAAGCAAGCCACGTTCCGATACCTATACCACTCGGCTACCGCGGCCGAAATATATTTAAAGATTCCAAAGAAGCTATATAATAAAATTTGAAATTTTTATTATGCTCAAACAATTGCTAAAACTTATGGTAAATAATTTTTAACTGCGCGATGCATTTTTTTTTCGAAATTTCAAATGGAATTTCTAACATAAAATTTCTAGCTTTATATAAGGTCGAGATTTCAAAACATATCCAGATTTTAATTACTTATTCAGTTAGCCTTTAAAAAAGATAAATGTTGAGGTATTTTGTATAAATAGATATTTTTGAACAATATATAATTCGAATGTTTTTCAATAGCTCGAATTTAAAATTGATTTTTATGTTTATTTATATGCATATAAATGTCTACTGTAAATGTTTCCGTATATTTTTGAGATAAACATTTATTCAAACATTCCAGTTATAAAAAAAAAAAATGTGTGAAAATCTTCATTCATGTTGTCTTTGATGTAAACTGAAGTTCAAGCACTTAAAATTCAAATATAATTCGGTGTATTTTAACAATATATAACCAGGCACTGTACTTAAACTTCCCTGAACACTTAGGCTTTGAAATCTAAAAAAAAAAAAAACTAATAAATATTAATTAGTTTTTTTTTCGTTATTATTTTTATCAAAGTGTAAGAAAATGTTTCAAATGTTTTGATGAAGTTTAAATTTATTCATTTTTAGTGGTTGGAAAATTGAAAAGGTTCCAAATTTTAAAGAGTTTGATGTTTTATTAATTTTTTCGGTATCTTATAATAAAATAATCATGTTTCAAAAAACTGAAAGCTTTGAATAAGAAAAATGAAGCAAAAGAATATACTTAAAAAAAGATAATTTGTCTAACTATATAAAATAGCAGATTGCCCTGACACGCCCCAACTTGTTACAGTTTGAAATTAATATGAAACCAAAAGGGAATTGTAACATATTTTACTTATGCGTTAGGACTTTTGGAAACTTTTAAAATACAAGCTAGCAAACACTTCTTGGGTTGTAAAGAAATTTCTCCCCGATTTTTTACGATTGGGGGGTCAAAACACGGGGTTCCCTGCGAGCCATAAAACTCCTGCTGTGTTGCTTCCTCCGTCCCTCATTATCTTTCAAGATGTTAAACCTTAAAAGGGGGAAAGGATTTCAGAAAAGTGCGGCTAATCTGCTTTAGAAAACGTTACTTGAAGGCAGAAAAATCCGTGCAGTCCATTTTTGAAGCATCTCTAGTAGGGCGGAAAATTCCGTTCTGTCCAGTTGGAGGGTTAAACATATTTAAAAGCATACACAAATCATAAAACTGAGATCAAATACTTATGCTCGTTGAATGTGAAATCTTCAGGATATATAACACAATGTTGTTCTAAAAAAAACGAGTTAAGAACTTATTATAATAAGCCTATTTTTTTTAATGAAAACATTGAAAACGTGGCTTTACAAAACACAAATGCTTAGGAAAAAAGGAACAATCTACCCTAAAATGTTACGATTATTTGTTTACTTTTCTTTTTTTAAACAAATAAAGCTTTTATCCGAGGAAAATTGTCGGAAGAAAACTAGTGAAAAGGTTGATATTGCCTCAAAATATCATCTTTACTAAAGTTAGATACTTGAAAAAAAGTCGAAAAAGAATGGGTAGATTTCTTAGTACCTTAGAAATAAAGAAAATGTATAAAATTCCTTCGTACTGATCCTCGGATATTAGTTTTCTTTTAGAATTCAATAGCCACAATAATTTTATCTGTTCACTTTTTAAAAACCAGTTTTGACGTTACTTCAAATTTATATTATTTTTATATTTATTTTTATATATATCCTACGATTCAGTTCTCAAAAATATATATTGTGTGGATTTCTGTGTTCCCCATTATTGAAGTTCTTTTCTTAAATTTTTGAACTAAATGTTGAATTTATTTTCATTGATTTTTTTATTAATGTTTAGTAAAAAAAAACTCAATATTCCACATTAGATTCAAATTCTAATTTCAAAAACTGATTTTCTTTTCGTTCCGAAGGCTCTCCGTTTTTGTCATGAACTGTGTTAGAGGAATTGTTTGTTTGTTTTTTGTAGTGTGTATTTTTTTCAAATAATTGATAAATTAATAAGAAATTCAATGTAAAAAAGATTTTATAATAATAATTAAAATTATTACTTACTTAAATAAAATAAAAGTAAAAAAAAATGAGAATATATAGATAAAATAAAACATAATTTATATGACTATTATATATAAATAAGTAACAAAGACGAGTAATTTTGCTTTTTTCATTCTTTTCTCGCATATTTTATCTCGAGTGTTTTATCAAATGTGTTATTTATTTATCGCAAGTTGTGACGACTTACGCGTTTCTTTAACAAGTCCTTTGGGTTCTTTGGGCCAGAATTAATGGCAACTCTTTTCCAACCAAATCCAAGAAACGAGAAGTGAAGAGATGCAAATAATATAGGATAAATATAGGATCTTAGAGTAAGCGTGATGGCAATGAGGGCAATGATGGCAATGTAATGGTAGTGTAAAGGAATGTTCGACAATCAAAGTGCGTGGTGGTATTGGATGATTATTGAAGTTCGTTTTTCAAAGCTTCAAGTCCTACGTGTTGTGGATAAACATATTGGTGATCGATCAGAAGTTAAATGTACAGCTGCATACCGCTGTAGATAAAGACAAGTTTATTACAGAATAATATAAGGTAATATTGATTATTTACTATAATTATATTTGAAGATTAGGTGGTTCAATTATTGATATAGGTCTGTATTATATTGTGTGTTGCGCATTGTGTCATCGTAGATTCTCGCATTCATTAATTTATAACATATTTGTTCAAAAGGTTTAAGTTGAATATCTTAATAAAGTCATATTAAGATAATGTTTGATTCTAGTTCTTACGTTAACCCTACACCTCTAACTCACGCTGATGCTTCGAGGGATGTATTTCCAAGGGAAGGTACATCACAAAGTATATTACTTTGAACTATACCTTCTGTATATTTACATAGCTAAAAGAAAACTTCATTCAATTATGAACTCTGTAAGAAGTATTTTTTAATTCCCTAAATGAACAAAACAAGCATAAAGAAAGCATCAAGCGAGTCCAGCAGATCCATATGAGACCATGTTAAATTGCTTAATTTTCTGTACCTTTTTCTCAGAAACTGCATACTCATCAAAGATAAAACATTTACTGTACGCTATGTGTACTATAAATAACACTGTAACGAAGGGTTTTATCTTTTTGTATAACATTAAATTAATTATAAATTTTATAAAAATTGTCTATTTTTTCCCTAAATTTTAGTTTAAAAAAGTCATATATAAAAGGGTTTGCTAGATATATCAAATTCCCTCCATTAAAAAAAAATGTAAATATCTTAAAGGTCAGCTCACTGAAAATTTAAAGACAGTATAATAAGTAGTTTTTGAGAAAAAGGTACATAAAGTGAAAAATCTTACATTTTGAAAAAAACAGGCTTCTAAGTGAAAATTTGTAATTTTTTACTCTTTTACTCTTTTTAATACTTTCCAGAAGCATATGAAGCGCTTCTTAACTCTTTGCTCTTACAGAAGGCATTTCTTCTTTTCTTTTTTTCATTATTTTTAACAGTTTTGCCTTTTTTGCGATCTCAAGATGTTTTCGCTGGGCTGCACGAATCCCACGTGTATCTAATTTTTGGAAGCATGACACACATTTATAACTTCGTTTAATATCACAATGTTTTAAGATACATGACTCATATTGGAAGTGCAATAGCCATATTTACCCCTTATATATTTTAGAGTTTTTAATTCCACAAATGTAGATCCTGGAACCGCTGACCATATAGTGGTATTAACTGACTCATTTGGGGGTTCTGAGTCTTTCCATGGAAACATTTTCTTTACATCTTAAGATCACCTAGATTTCCGAAAATTGGTTTCATTTAATCCATTATGGTAAATAACACGTGTGTTTGTGTTAATGATCATAGTGTATTTTTAGTTACATAAAGCTTATGTCGTTTGAAACTTGCACCATGCATTTATAATCTCAGGATTCAATCCATGTTGAGGGCACTCGTTTGAAGACAGAAAACGAAAATAAACAAGCCAAATAGCAGTTTTCATGCTGTGTAGATCATAGATATTATTCCTAATAACCATACTATAATATTTTTGAATTTTTGATATTAAAATGTCGGTGAGTCGGTTACGACCACTTAGGCTTTTTTATCACCATTTCTTTTTCCCTCTTTCGCTTTTAACATCCAAAAGGCATGTACCCATGTACTTTTGTACAAGCCCAATACACTCTAATTTTTCCAATTGAGCATCAAATGTATTCGCGCTCACCAGAAACCTATGCAAGGGGGGAAACACAGGGGCTCCAAGCAGAGCTCATTTGATGCGCGTCAAGGAGTAGCTTCATTTGAAACAAATAGATAAAATACTTTTAATTATCATATTTCATCATATCATATATCATTTTAAACAAAATATTTGAACTTTTTAAAAATTTAAATAAGTGATCATCGAATGTTTTTGAAAATTCAAGTGCTGGACTCTCTTATTTTTTCGAGTGATGTTAACATAAAGTTCAATGCAATAGAATTTTGCTTGAACTGTGGAAAACAATAACTATTTTTCTATAACTATTTTACTATTATCTACTAACTAATTTTCCATTCTATTCAAAGAAAGCGATAGTCATCTGATATTTGAAATATAAACAATATAGAAAGAAATGATTTCTATGAAAGACTTTCCTTCTTTTAAAAGGTTTAAAATTATTATATTCAACATCATTCTCTGCCCCTTTGATTTGTTTCCCTTTGGAGTTATTTTTTCAAAATTTAAAAAAAAACCCCTTTTCTATCTATTTCTGTAGCAAAATAGGAAGTAAAAGTCAATACATTTCGGACGTAATGTTTAATATTTCCGATGGAATTTTCGTTTAAAAAAAATTAAAAAAGCGGGATTTTTTTTTAAAGTAAAGGTTAAATATATTCAGATGAAGATCCAATTTCTCCAAACAAAAAGTGTTGTCTTTACTGCTGTTTCAAAAACCAGCAGAACTTATTTGAAATGTAAGATTACGTTTAGTTTTTATTTAAGGGACATTATTCATTCATTGTGTACCTTAATTCTGTTTTGATATCTTCGGTAGAGAATAATAACTAACCCCCTCCAAAACCTCCCTTCTAAACAAAAAAGCAACTGATCGAATTAAGATATTGTTGCAAGTTTTCTTGGCGCTTACGTATTATCGCAACCTATTGGCGACATAATATGAATCGAAGCACCTGGTTGCCGATTTAGCGCGTACAATGTATCAGAAATCGGAAATGCCAACTTGGCCGATTTATTAATAGAGTTGGCGATTGTTGCGATAATACATAAGTACCGTTTTCTTTCCTTCCGATATTTTACAATTACTCTTCATTTTAAATGCATTAATATTTATAATTCTTTCGATGTATTATTTATCTAATCTGTGTAAATATGATATGGAAATTAATTTTTTTAGCAAGTACATAGCTTTAACTTATAAATTTTCCACTGACTCAATTGTGTGTGTATTTGAGAAAAATTAAAAATATAGATATTTTCGGTACTTTCGTATTATCGCAGCAATCGCCAATTTTTATTATAACTTGCAAGTTCGCAACCTGAAATTCTTAATATGTCGTACGTGCTGAATTGGCAACCATGTGCTTCATTTCATGTAATGTCACCACTAGGTTGCAATATTATGAAGCACCGTATTTTTTTCTAAAATATAGGAGAAAAAAAATTGTTTCCCTTTAAGACTTATTTTTGCATGAACGCTGAATATTTAATTTGGTTGAAAGTATGAAATGTTTCCTTACTTTTTTTTCTAAAATATTCTACACCTACTAATAAGGATTGTTTTTTAAGCTGATAATAATTTGCATCAGAATCTTATGACTTCCATGTTAACTATTAGTAAAGGCTTCGAATGAATATCAATAGCCAATAAAACATTTACCATTTCTATAATCTTAAAAAGGGTTAACTTATTGAAGTAGCGCACTTATACGGAGGACAGAACCCGGAACCTTTGGATCCGAAACCGAGTAACTTAACCACTAGACTAAATTGAACACGTTAAACAGGAGGTTGTTAATGGCTTATGTAGAAGATACCGCTACATAATTGTTACTATGACTCCCATATTAAGTATATAAAAGTTATCTTGACAAAAACATTTCCGTTTGACTCGCCCACAACAAAACAAAAAAATAATAATTTAGAAAAATAATAGATACGAATGTTTACTAGAAGCAGTTATATACTATCTACCTAAAAACAATTTAAGTCTGCAATCCTGCAACACCTCACACTCGCCGTCATTGTATATTGTTCGGAATATACTGTTGCATTCAATCGCTTGTAAAGAAAGTTTTTTTAGAGGTATAGATCTTTAAATTGCAATAAAACAACGATGTATTATTCGATTGACATGATTTTTTTTTATTCGAAAGATAGTCTTGTGGCATTACATTTTAAATATGATTTTTGGCATATGACTGCCACGGCTGGCTCGGATGTACTCCAATCAGGACGTCTAATTTTCGCTGACTTTTTCCAACATTTGTGGCCGTATATCGGCAATAACACGGCGAATGTTGTCTTCCAAATGGTCCGGCGTTTGTGGCTTATCCGCATAGACCAATGACTTTACATAGCCCCACAGAAAACAGTCTAGCGGTGTTAAATCACAAGATCTTGGAGGCCAATTCACAGGTCCAAAACGTGAAATTAGGCGGTCACCAAATGTGTCTTTCAATAAATCGATTGTGGTACGAGCTGTGTGACACGTTGCTCCGTCTTGTTGGAACCACAGCTCCTGGACATCATGATTGTTCAATTCAGGAATAAAAAGTTAGTAATCATGGCTCTATACCCATCACCATTGACTGTAATGTTGTGGCCTTCATCGTTTTTGAAGAAGGATTCCACCAGCCCATAAAGCGCACCAAACAGTCAGTTTTTCTGGATGTAACGGTGTTTCGACATACACTTGTGGATTAGCTTCACTCCAAATGTGGCCGTTTTGTTTGTTGACGTAGCCATTCAACCAGAAGTGCGCTTCATCGCTAAACAAAATTCGCTTATGAAAATTGGGAACAACGGCAATCTCGTTTTAGGCCCATTCGACGAATCTACGCTTTGCTTGATGAACCTTTTTTATGAATTGCCAAATCAAACTGAGAATAAATCACTTGACAGCTGTAAAATAGGTCGCCATCTTGGAAAGTAATGCCATCTTAAACTTCTATACCTGGAAAAAAACACGCTTTACAATGACACACATACACACAACTCAAAGATCCTTAATTTAGAAAAAGGTCTAATTGCTGATTCAATGCATATGGGTGAATTTTCGATATATATGGGTCATAGCATGTGATCTGAAGAACGCTAAAACGACAGTGCTCTATATGATTCGCAAATAAAAAATGAGCATATCGATTCTTTACAATTCGGTCGGACAGAAATACTGTACGGAAGACCACCCACTACTAATGGACTACATGCACAAATAATTTTAATAGGTATCCGAAACTGTTGTTCACCTAATATCATCCGCATTAAAGCACTTCCTGTTTATCGTGGTCATTTATCCATGTACAAGCGCTTGAACAGAGCAGCTCTTCTAACGAGGTTCAAATCACGGTGACAGTGGAAACATGTTTTCTGTAACGTTGAATGAAACTCCACCCCCTACCAATCAGATTGCAAAACCTGCATCTTATTCTGCTGGAGAACGCCTTTTGCCGGGTAGTATAGTTCCACAATTAATGTTCGGAGGAGGTGGGGTTATGCTGTGGAGAAAATGCTTGTTTAAGCTCATTTCGGTCCTGGGTGCAGAATATCTATAGGCCTTGGCACTGGCGGACCTGAGGAAGGATTGTGGATCCGCTAACAAATAAAAAAAAATGTATAATATTTATTCTAAATATAAGAATAAAAATTTTTAAATAATAGTCTTATAAAAATTATTTAAAATGTAAACAACATTGTAAAATATAACATAAAAAATAATACAATAAACATAACATTCTAATTCTAAGATATAACAATAACACAACGAAAATTATGATGTGCTTTTTCGTTACTTAATATTGGCAAAAAGACATATGATAGTATTACTGTTAGGTTTTTCTAGTGCATTATATTTTGTATATAGTTGTGACAATGCCACGTCAATCAACGTTTCCTTTACTGAAATTAGACCTGAAGTATGTTTTTATTCATTTTAGGGCGGAAAAATATCGTTCACCGGACGCGTTAGAAATTGGTATCGTTAAATAAATTTGCAATTTACACTGCTGGCCAACGTAAATGCAACACCAAGAAAGACAAGATATAGCACAACAAAATTTATTTTGTAGATAGCATGTTGACCAAGTATCAAAGGATTAAATTTATAGATTTCTGTAAAGTGTGGTTCCTGCCAGAATCAGTAGCCAGATTAGCCGACATTGTTGGAGATCAACGCTGCCACACGCCTCGGCATTGATTCAAAGAGACTTTGGATGTGTTCTTGGGGTACAGCAGACCAAGAAGCTTCCACAGGTTGCCAAAGTTGATCTGGTGTGGTAGCTGGAGGTGTAATCCAAGTCAATCGTTGAGCAATCATGGACCACATGTTTTCTATTAGCGAAAGATCCGGAGAGCAAGCCGGCCAGGGAAGCAATTCAAGCTGGCGATTGACGAAGAACCTTTGGACAATGCGTGTCACGTGTGGTCGTGCATTATTCTTTTGAAATATGGCTGTGGCCAAGCCTTGAAGGTAAGTAAGAACAACTGGTTGCAACACCTCGGAGATGTAGCGCTGGCTGTTTAAAGTACCGGCAATGCTTACTAGAAGAGTGCGAGAGTGATATCCAATACCGCCCCATACCATAATACCCGGTGCAGAACCAATGTTGCGGTGCATAACGCAGCTGTTCAGCATCCTCTGTCCATAGTGTCTACAGACTCGAATTCGACCATCGTGGTGTTGCAGACAGATGCGTGACTAGTCAGTAAAGACAACTTCTTTCCATTCTGCCACCCACATCCTTCTATAATCTCACCATTGGTGATAGATACGTCTTTGGTTCTGCGTCAAGGGTAGATCAAGCAATGGACGTCTTGCTGACAGACCACTCTGCTGTAAACGGCGTCGAATGGTACGTGCAGACACAGAATGATGCGTTACAGACTCAATGTGCTGTTCTACGGTTCGATATGTGACTGAGCGATTCGTCACTGCCATGTGTACAATTTGCCTGTTCTCACATGAAGTGGTGCACTGAGTTAGATGCGATCGACCACACGTCAGTCCGTCGTACTCTTCTGCATCCAACGGTCACATTATCGCATTATAGTTATTTGGTTTGATCCAACACGACTACCGATTTCATTGAAAGGTAATCCACAATCTCGGTAGGCTACTATCCTTCCTCTGTCGAACTCAGATACTTGATCAAAAGCTGATCACTGTTTTCTACGAGACATAACTGATCGTTTTTTGAAAAAGGACCAAAAGAAAAACACAATTGCCGAACTTGAAATCTTCAAAATCTGCAAGCCTTAAATAACGCTTTGAGGTGGCGGCACAGGCGCGCGTGATGTGTGCCTGCGTTGAAATTCTAATCATTTCAATTTCTCACCTCCGCTAATGCATGTAGTAAATTCCATGTTATTTGCATGCTTCTTTTAGGGTGTTGAATTTACGGTGGCCAGCAGTGTAGTTAGAATATTCAGAAATGTTTAATTTGCCATCTGAACAGCCTCAAATGCTTCAATAGTTGTTTTTGGAAAAAATTTTGCTCAATTCTTGAAAAGGAATAATTTTGTTTTGAAAATAGTCTTTGGTTTGGTAAATATATCATTCCTGTATTTTCCAGACCAAATGTCAATTGATCTTTTGATCCTCATATAGGGTCAAAGAAAGTTTAAACGCTGATACTACTTCGTAACATTTTATTATCTTTTTTTAAAAAGATATTGAGTAATATTATCACCTATTACATAAAATGCTTCAATTCTGAATGTTTATTTCGCTTTTAATGTGATTTCGTTTTCTAGTTGTTTCATCAAAAATCCTTTTCTCCCCTTTCGCTCATTTAAATTCATCTTTATGGTGTATGTTCGTGGAATCCTCGCCTTTGAAAAAATATTCGTTCGTTTCAGACTTGATTTCGTTAAATTGTTCTTATATTTCTGCAAAAAAGATCAACAGAAACGTTATCAGTTCTACTCCAAGTGATACGTTTATGCCCACGGTTTGTAAAGTTTTGCTGGTTGCATTCACTCTATCCAAAATTCTTGTCCAAATCGATGTTAGCAGAGCTGTTTCAAATGTTTCCATTTAACCCTACATGTAATGTTTCTTTCTAAAGAATTTTTATCTAAAACTATCGAAATTTTAACCAGAAAATCTGATTAAGTCCAGCTTATCCGGGCTCCTAGGCACCTCAAGCTCCCAATGGAAAAACCTGAACTATGTGGAAACTTTTCTCATAGAATGGCTAAGGTTCCATAACCACAGTACCTACACCAATACTTAGTACACCATTCAAAATCATCATGTGTTTCCTACATTATGGTAGACCACGGATATTTCCAGGATGGAATGCAAGTTGTCATATTTTGAGTTCCAATATGGATTGATATGATGAAGTCGGAGACCTGTGATTAAACTGACCTGTCATAAGTGCGGACTTTAAGGTATACGACTACGTTCGAAACCGTGATTTAAAAAAAAAAACGGATAATTTTCATGATATTTAGTATCACTTAGATTAGAATCCATGCATAAAATTTTTTTAAGGACATTTTGACAAAAAAAAATATTTAAATACAATATTTCGACAAAAAATTAAATTAGAATGACCAATTTTCAAAATGTTCTCCTTTTGTAAAAAAAAATCTTCTATTATAATAATATTTTCCCTGTATATAGCTCTGACCTCTATACAGAGGCTCGACTATGATTTTTGACAAATTCACATTATTTTCAGAGTTACAACCCATTAGAATAATTATCGGCGTTTTTCTTCTTAAAATTTATCCCCTCTGTTGTCGTAAAAAACATGGATAAACCCACTTCTAAGTTATATACTTCAAACATTCTAGTTGAGCCTCTGTACAAAGGTCTGAGCTATATACAGGCAAAATATTATTACAATAGAAGCATTGTTCACAAAAGGAGAATATTTTAAAAATGGGTCATTCTATGTTATTTTTTTGTCAAAATATTGGACTTAAATACTTTTTATTGTAATACTCTATTCTTAAAACAATTTTATATACATTTTCTAATTTAAAGGACACTAAATTTGATAAATATTATCCATTTATACGCTTTTGCAAAATCACGGTTCCGAACGTAGTCAAATACATTAAGTCTACTGACTTATCCCTAGCCCCCTTTTTGTATAGTAGTTAGTGACGCTGACTGTCACGCTATAGGACTAGTTTCACATCTCTCTCTCTCCCGGAGACGGTATAGATGTTTGTAAATGAATAGTGCCGTTGCGGCATGAGGGTACTCTAAATCAGAGGTCGCCAAAGTGGTGATCCGTGGGCCACTAGTGGTGCACTAGAAAATTTCGCTGGTCGGCAGAAAAATGTAAGAATATATTTGTTCATAACGTTAAGTTATGTTTTAAGATGCAATGAAACATAATTCAATTCAAAACAATACGTGAAAAGTTATAAAAATGTTATTTTCAAAGAATAATGCCATTTCATAGAACAACGTCTCAGTAAATAAGTCATACCGATGTAGCTGCCTTGTTTCAGCTACATATTTTGTCTCTTTTCACATTCATTCTTCTAATATTTTCCAGTCCTGTATGTCTCACTTGTATATCAGTGGTCCACGGTGATCCTATTAGTGGTCCGCGGTGATCCTATTAGTGGTCCGCGGGATTTAAATGATAAATTTACTGGTACGGGAAGTCAAAAGGTTTGGCGATCACTGCTCTAAATAGACATCTAGCCCCAAGTCCTCTCGTGAGGTTGGTTAGTACGCAGCCTTCTAGCCCCTATATTTTTTACTTATAATTTAACAGTAACCACATAATCCGCTATCTTCGCAATAGCAGAAGCAGCAAATTCAAGAAGTACGATTTGAACAGAGATGGCAGGCTCCTGATTCCCCAGAGAGTTTTCTACCAAAATTGGAGCGGAAACGTGCCAAATCGTACTGTCAATTATACTGTGGTTAAAACTACGGATAACGGCAAGGGTGCAATCTAACACTTTGAAATGAAGAATTTCGTGGGCTTTGATCTAGCGCTGCTGATCAAGTGACATTAATAACAGCAGAAAATATCAATTTTCTTTTTTCTATTTTAGGTGCCCAAGTTTTAGATGATGTATGTGTACATGGCTGCAGATATTGAATAAATTAAGTTTTGCATTATATATAGACGGGTACTACTGGTTGAACAACATACTTAAAACTTTTTCGGTTCAAATGTAGTGTAGGGGGGGCACTTCAGATTTGGTGGTTTTTCTGTGGATTTGGCGATTTTTATCAAAAATGCACGGAGAGATAACTAATTCATTCTGGCAAAAACTGTTTAATTTGGTAATTCTTGATTTTTGATCTGTGGTCTTATGCAGATAAGGTCACGTGTTCTTTTTAAAAAAATTGCAATTGGTTAGTTAATAAAATATCGGATAATTTGAGCTCGAGCAGACTATGTTAAAATTAATTAATCGAACTTTAATTTATTTTTTCATTTTCAAAGTTACTTTCGTCCTTGTGTGTGTGTGTGTGTGTGTGTGTGTAAGATCTAAAACTGTGAAAAATAATTTTAATCGTTCCATTTTCCTGCTTTTTTTTGTTTTTTTCTCTTTGACGTATCCTGAAAAGCATGTCTGAAAGATATGATTTGCGTTTTTTTTTTTTTGAATTGGAACAAAAGGGAAAATTGAATGTGATAGAGTGGTGTATGAAAAAAGGATTGATTGCTGCCAGCGCTGAATGTTCGGTTTGCAAGAAAGCGATGCGTCTGATGAAAAGAAATTCAAGTGACGGGTATATTTGGGAATGCCATAACAGAGGAGCGAATGGACATCGCACGAGGAGATCTGTTAGGAAGAATAGCTGGTTTGAGGAGAGTAAGTTGAGTATGATTGAAATTCTTAAATTGACGAATATGTGGGTGCGAAAGGCCAACCGTGACTTCATTGCTTTTGAACGAAATGTTGCAAATAAAACAGTCACGGATTGGATGAGTTTTTGTAGAGAAGTATGCATGGAAATGTGCGTGTACGAAAGTTCGATGCTTGGGGAGGTCCGGATGTGATTGTAGAAATAGACAAGAGCATGTTCGGTAAAAGAAGTACAACAGAGGCAAACCAGTGAAAGGAACCTGGGTGTTTGGAGGCATTGAAAGGTCAACGAATAAGTGCTTCCTCCATGTGGTTAAGGATAGGTCGAAGGATACTCTTCTCGCTTCAATCAAGAGCAACATAAAGGAGGGTACAACCATCATATCGGATTGCTGGAAATCTTACAATTGCCTGGAAGATGAAGGTTTCCTTCATCTTTCAGTCAATCACAAAATGTACTTCAAAGTTCCAGAAACGGGCGCTCACACAAACTCCATCGAGGGTTCGTGGAACCCTCTGAACACAGGTAAGCCTACTTCTGGAATATTTTACTTTTACGATTACTTTTTGCTTAAAAAACTTAAATTTTTAATTTTATGCATTCATGATACATTAAAAATATTTATTTTTATTTCACATAAATATCTATTCATTTTTCTTAGAAAATTAAAATTTTTCAATTTCTTGGAGCATCTAACGATAAACTACAGAGCTTGGCTTACGATTCCGATCGCCAAACAAACCCATCGCCGAAAAATTACATTGGCAAATGCTCTTAGTTGCCAAAAAAATGACTGCGCCAAGTGGCCCCCTATAATACACTTGAACCATTTTTTCTGAAAATTATTTTTTAAAAGTAGTTTATTATAGCATGATTATAAAATAAGTCCATACGACATAGAACACACTAATGTAATATAATTTTTCACAATAGAAATATTATTACGAGCGCTCAAAAATAAGCCAACTACTTTTTATTGCCAAAATAATTTTTAAAGAGAGACAGAATAACTACTTATATGCGAAAAAAATGCCTCCTGAAAGCAAAAATAAATATATAACAAAATTAGTTAATAAATAGGAATATACTCCCATATGCAAATGAATCCACGATGTACTTTCTATAGCCTCCTAACGATGGTTATTTTTATAAATAATTTTAAAGGTTTCATAGAATAGGTATAAATATTATATAAATCCCGAATGTTACCTGTAACTATATTTTATAAACAAAGAAAAAGCATTACCTCGTATAATAAATTACTTTAAATGTAATTCCATGCTTCCAGAAGATGGAGAAAGTTTTGTATTTAATAGCTAAAAGCTCTGTATTGTTACTAATTCTATTACTACACAATTGCATTGTAGGTATATCATTGTCTTATTTCATTTGTGTTACACAATATTTCTTTCAGTTACAAATGATAAAAAAACGTTTACCACAAATTGTACTGCCACTGCACTTTAATATTTTTAGAAAAGTATTTATTTAAAGATTTTTGAATCCCAATGAGCAAGAATATGAATGCATTGAGTTTAAGATTCTTGTTTGACAACCCTGAACTATGAAAGTAACTCATTAAGTATAAACTAATTAAGAATTCATAATACCACATACACAAACTGCGCATATTAGTTGAAAATTACCAAACAATAGTCACGTCCTTCTGAATGCTATAAGCAAATAATCCTGTGTTTTATTTAAAAGTAATTGTTCAATTTGCATATATTTAAAAGAGCATTATCTATAACTTGCAGTTTGCATATTTAATTAAAATCAAAATTAAATGAATCTTCTGTAAACATGTATCTGATTATTAATAGTGAAGATGAGAAGCATGGTTGAAAAATGAAAAATGTTTTGCTAAGCAAAAGTTTCTGACATAATTTTATTGTCAATGACTAACGTTTTTCGATATTTAAATGTAGAGAAAAGCATTAGAGATTTAAATACACTTCTACTCACTGCATTTGCTAAACATATTGATATGAATTTTATATAATGAACACTTAAAACAGTGTAAATAATGTTTATCTGGATGTGTAATTGTTTATTTTACTCTATGTTGAATTTATTTTATTTTAAAATTGTAATATTCGCAAGCAACGCAGTTCTTTACATTGTGATGGCGATTCGAAGGAAACTTGGCCCTACAACCACGTTGACATCATTTTTGGCGACCATATCGGTAACCATTTCTGGCGATTATTCTCCATATGGATTCTTCTGGAAACTACGGGAGAAATCTATTAATATCACTTTCTATGACGCAAGTGAATTTTTCGAGACAATTCTGCGAGGCATATAAATAGGGAGTCACTTACCGAAACTTAGTATTGCTTAGACTAGCAATTACACTCATATCCATAAATTAAGGATAATTCAGAATCACACAGAAATTGAACTCTAAAAAAAATTTCACATGTAGAATTATTACACATATCTTGAAGAAGAATATGCAAATTACAGGAAATCACCAGATGACGCGACGTACGTCACATTGACGAGAGTGTAAGGGAGGGGTATATAAGGAATGGTGGCAAAAAAGTAAAATTGTTCACAAGCGCTTTAAAAGACTTTCAGTGCAATAACCGCATAGTTATAGCACAAAGAAAGCATTTGGATGATTTTTTACGTGGTAGAAATATTGGACGACTGGAATGTAGACGTACCCAGCTGGAAGTATCCGAGGAACTTGGAATCGCCCAGAGTGTCATCTCTAGGCTTTGGCAACGATTCCAATATAATGGTAATGTGAGTAGATGTGACAGCACACGTCGCCCCCGAGTTACAACGCCAAATGAGAACCGGTATATTTGGCAGTTACTGCCAAAAGAAACAGACGGAGCACAGCATCAGACCTGTCTCTTCAGCTACCGGTACGACAGTTTCAAGGCAGACCATGTACAGACGCTTAGGGCAGATTGGTCAATATGCTCGTAGGCCTGTCAGATGTGTTCCACTTACCGCAAATCTTTGTCACCTGCGATGAACCTGGAGTAGAGAGCATGCATTGTGGACACCACAAAAGTGGTCTCGTGTGATCTTTTCCGACGAGTCAAGGTTTAGTTGGCAGTCTGATTCTCGTCGGACTTTAATATGGAGAGTGCCAGGTACCCGTTACCACTAAGAGAACACCATTGAACGACACTGTTACGGTGGTGCAGGATGGCTCGCGCGCGCGTTTGGGGAGGAATTATTCTTGGTTCCAGAACTGACCTGCATGTTCAGAGTGTACCGATGACAGGCCACATCTATCGGGATGTCATTCTGGAACAACATATACGTTTGTTCCGTGGCGCCATGGGTGCTGATTTTCTGTTTATGGATGATAACGCCCATGCTCACCATGCAAACATTGTAGACGAATGCCTTGAATCGGAGGATATCACCCGTATGGATTGGCCAGCATACTTACCGGACTTAAATCCAATAGAGCATGTGTGGGATATGCTTGGCAGACGAATTGCATCCCGCCAACCCCCTCTCACCTCTCTACCGGATTTCGTAGGACATTGCTTGATGAGTGGTGTAATATTACCGAAGATCAGATTGATAATTTGATACTCAGCATGCCTAGGCGTTGTAAGGCCTGTATTGCATCGTCCGGGAGACATACTCCGTATTAACCATCATACTAACCATGTTATACTGTTTTTTGTAAATAGGTTATTTTTTTAAATTTGCTCCAGGGTGTAAAAATCGCAATTTTTATTAATTATGTCAAACATATAGCATGTTTTTTGCTCTTTACCTTTTGTTTAATTAATATACTTTACAAATAAGTCAAATTTGTTTTGCTTCTGCCTCTTTCATTGCCTGAACTTCATTATCCTTAATTTATGGACATGAGTGTAGTTCGCACGGACTCAGCCGTGAAGAGTCTACCTGTGATTAGGGAATATTGCGTTCGTTGTGTAGGACAAGCGAGTGCTTGAGAATAATCTTTAAACTTACTTTTATTTTAGACACTGATAGTTGTGTCTCTGCGTCGTCGAAAAAAAAAAGGTGTGAAGGCCTTCTGAGAATTATTTTCTGAGTATAGCTGCTGTATTTCAAGAATTGTTTTTCGACAAATATTTCTATCGCTCCTGTAGAACCCTCTTGCTCTTAGCGACTTATTTGTATAAAATCATCAGACCTCGACCAACGTAACAATATCAGAGCATCCTATCATTTCTATAGTTCAGATTAATGTTTGCTTTAACAGTAACACAAGTTATTCAGAATAATTTTAAATTAAATAGAAAATTTAGAAATTTTTCTATATATAAAAGTAGTTTTTAGTTTTAAAGAGTGTTTTTTTCAGAAAAATACATTACGTAACATTTAAAACCTTACACATAAAGATTGTCAGGAAAATGTTGAAAAACGGACATAGCAAAAAAAAATTAGGGCAAGTGTTAAGTTTGAAATGATATTCGTAAGACACAACAAAGTACAAGGACAATGCAAGCTCAGTAGGCTATAGCACCATCATATAGAGCTTCGGTACAAAGTGAGGATACGGATAGCATCTACAGCAGGGGTTGAACACTTTTTTCCAGGACTCAAGCTACTTCTAATGTTTTCAAGCTATTGCGGTCCACCCAGTGGTGTAGGGATGCTGAGGTAAAAAAAAAAAGTCTACAATATTTGTTATAACTTATTAATAAATACTGAATATATATTTACCTACCTAACTAAAATAAGAAAAAAACACACTTTTTTTAAATAACGTTTAAGATATGCTACTGCGTTCGGAGCCGTGATTTAAAAAAAAGGGCATAAATGGATAAGTTTCATATTAGTGTCACTTAGATCAGAATACATGTATAAAATTGTTCTAAGGATATTTTGGTAAAAAAAAGAAAAAAAAATTAATACAAAATTTTTTGCAAAAAATTAACTTAGAATAACCTTTTTTCAAAATGTTCTCCTTTTGTGAAAAATGCTTTTATTATAATAATATTTTGCCTGTATATAGCTCAGATCTCTGTACAGAGAGTCAACTATGATTTTTGAAAAATTCACAATATCTTTAGAGTTACAATCATTTGAAATAATTATAGACGTTTTTTTCTTATAATTGCTCCCCTCTGTTGTCGTAAAACACGGATAAACCCACTTCTAGATCATATATTTCAAAAATTCTAGTTGAGCCTCTGTACAAAGGTCTGAGCTATATACAGGCAAAATATTATTATAATAGAAGAATTTTTCTCAAAAGGAGAATATTTTGAAAATGGGTCATTCTATATTCATTTTTTGTTAAAATGTTGTAGTTAAATAATTTTTATTGTAATACTATTCTTAAAACAATACTTAAAACAATACTCTTTTATATACATTTTCTAATCTAAGTGACACTAAATATCATAAATACTATCCATTTATACGCTTTTGCAAAATCACTGTTCCTGAAGTAATCTGATACCTTAAAGCAAAACGCGAGATATAAACGTATTAATAATAGCCGCAATATAATTCTATTTAATGATTCATTTATTATTAAACAATTCAAAATATTTCAAAAAATAAAACATTTTATTTTTAAGTCAGGCCTGGTAGATACAGTCTGAGGAAGAGTGTCTGCAAGCTGTCAGCCAATCTTGAATATTTCGGTATATAATTACAAACCGCCAATCTTCAGGTGGTCTACAAGAATCTTTTGGTGAACGCCCGTCTATCGCTATGAATTTAAAGCCAACCTCGGGTCTAGAGGAACGAATCATTAGTATTTATCAACCATTTGCCACTTATCGTCTTCTTAAAGTGGTGGCGAAAAAGCAAGGCATGCAGAGGCTTCGAATCATACCCCAGACGTGTTCGATTTGTGAGTGGCCAAGAAATGGGGAATGGTAGTCAAAAAGCATCTATACACTTTACAGCATCCGTGTGCTGTGGAAAGATCTACTACTTTCTAGATGATTCCAGAGAATTCCGAACTCGCCAACATGGTCGCCAATGACGCCAAATTGGCCACCAACTTAGTCTCCAAAAATGATGCCAACTTGGCTCTACCGCCAAGATTTTGCCAAGTTCTCATTGAATCGACATTATAACGTAAGGGACGGCACTGCTTGTGAATAGTACAATTTTAACTTGAAATAAATATAACATAGATTAATATAAATGCATTAAGCTTTAAAATGCAAATTATTTACACTATTTACACAAAATTTGTAACAATATCATTAATACAGATTTCGCCAACGCAAATGAATTGGATAATTGAGCCCCGCGAAATCTTAAATGAGGAATATCCATAAAAATATGCGGTTATTTAGATTCACATTTGAATGTTGAAGTGAGTAACAAAATGGACGACATAGAACAACTTGTTGAGAATTAGGTAATAAAGAAGACAATGCAAAGAAAGACATCAGATTATGTTCCAAAAAACCTCAATAATTTTTCTTTTTTTCCCCCCAAAAAATAAAAGCTTTTTATTGTATTAAATTTCATAAAGTTCTTGTGAATGTTTTTATTCATTGATTTTATTGAATATATGCATGTATGCATATCAATTTAAATACAATGAACTCCAATGAACTAAACATTGTCAAACTTTTTTTTTCTTTGCAATATCCTTTTTAACATGAAAGTCTTTTAACACGAAAAAATATTTCAGTCAACTTAGTTTCGAATTAAAGTATCCGACTACTTGCGACATCTTATTTTTGTTTTTTAAAATGTATATATTAGGATTTTTTGTGATTTTTAAATTTCCTTAGTACACTTTAAGAAAAAAATATGCAAAAAATAAGAAAAGAATAAGAAAATTATTGGTAATTAGGGTAATTACTAAAAGTTTGTGAACAAATTTTCAATTTTTCAATTCCGATATCTTGCTATGTTATTCTTTTTTAAAATGTTTTTGTCAGGTTATGATATATTTTAATTTTTATACGAAGACTAGAGCACTTTATCTTGTTCATTATTTGGAATTGCTAAGGCAAACAGTGATTATATTTACATAAATGGCTGTAAATTTTGTAATAAAACAGTGATTGATAAATCTGAAGGCCAAAGCACATCTACTGTAATACGAAACACTCACCAAAAATTCATTTAATTATTCACAAAACTGTTTGGGCAATTGTCTTCTTCCTCGTTTGCGCATTTAAAAAAAAACATGTTTCTTGTGTAAAATGCATTTAAAAATATGACATCTTGCTTAAAGCAATAACATCTGCTTTTTTTAAAAAAAAAACACTTGTAGTTTTTAATGTAGAGAATAGAAAATAATAAACTAGGTATTTTTATAAATATAATAAGATGGCTTATAAAGGGTGTTTTTTTAGAGGTATAGAACTTTTAAATTGCAATAAAACAACGATGTATTATTCGATTGACATGAATTTCTTTTTATTCGAAAGATAATCTTGTGGCATTACATTTTAAATATGATTTCTGGCATATGACTGCCACGGCCGGCTCGGATGTAGTGCAATCTGGACGTCCAATTTTCGATGACTTTTTCCAACATTTGTGGCCGTATATCGGCAATAACACGGCGAATGTTGTCTTCCAAATGGTCAATAGTTTGTGACTTATCCACACAGACCAATGACTTTACACAGCCCCACAGAAAATAGTCTAGCGGTGTTCAATCACAAGATCTTGGAGGCCAATTCACAGGTCCAAAACGTGAAATTAGGCGGTCACCAAACATTTTTTTCAATAAATCGATTGTGGCACGAGCTATGTGACATGTTGCGCCGTCTTGCTGGAACCACAGCTCCTGGACATCATGATTGTTCAATTTAGGAGTGAAAAAGTTAGTAATCATGGCTCTATACCGATCACCATTGACTGTAACGTTGTGGCCTTCATCGTTTTTGAAGAAGTACGGACCAATGATTCCACCAGCCCATAAAGCGAACTAAACAGTCAGTTTTTCTGGATGTAACGGTGTTTCTACATACTCTTGTGTATTAGCTTCACTCCAAATGCGGCAGTTTTGTTTGTTGACGTAGCCATTCAACCAGAAGTGCGCTTCATCGCTAAACAAAATTCACTTATGAAAATTTGGAACAACGGCAATCCCGTTTTGGGCCCATTCGACGAATCTACGCCTTGCTTGATGATCGTTTTGATGAATTGCCAAACCAAACTGAGAATAAATTACTTGACAGCTGTTAAATCGATCGCCATCTTGGAATGTAATGCCAACTTAAACTTTTATACCTGGAAAAAAACACTCTTTATAATAAAATTATAAAATAATTTATTAATTGTTGGCAAAATTCACAATTTTAAGGTAGTCGAATACCTTAAGCTATTTTCAGTGTATTCATTAGGCAAAGAATGTCTACATAGATTTATAGAAAGCATTCTAAACAATCCATATCCTTTTAAAAGCTCTAAACCATATACTGTTGCATAGCGCAGTTAAAGTATGATTTAATATTCTGTGTGTTCAAGCGTAACTCTTCTTACACAACCGTTAGTGTAACCATATACGGCCAACTTAATTAAACATTCCTTCGTTTCGTGAATATTGACATAAATACATTATCTTACTTAAATTTATAGGCTTTTCAACTATAATCTTACTCCTAAACATCATTTTCACAGACATAACCTTCATGTTAATGTTTAGAATACAGTACATTTAAAAGTGCATAATTCTCTTTCTAAGATTTTATTTCACTAATGGCTTGTATGTAGAAATTCGATATGCTTCTCCATTCATAAGAATTAATTTGATTGTGAAAGATTTGGAGAAATTCATATAAGATTAATGAAAGTTTCGTTATTCTACAGCGATTTAAAATGACGTCAATTACCAATAACATGATTTAAAATCTACAAAGTATACATTATAATTTACACAGAAATTTAAATTTTACATTTTATTCTTTTAAAAAAAAGCAATTGAACTATATACCTATAATTGCTAAACGCACACACTACCAGTTCTATATTACTTAATTTTAGTTTTCTATTAATGAATTTACACAAAGATTTTTCCTGTACTTCAATAATGATTTGCCCTCAGATCGTGTTTGTGTACATTTATTTAATTCATATAATCTATCATGGACATTAAAGAACCGTTGTCAATTTCTATTGTATCAACGAAGTTCATTAAATTTTTCCAATGTTTGAAAATACTCTTAAATTCTTTCAAAGTAGATAACATAAATATAAAAAGTTTTATTTTTTAATATAATTCATATTTATGACTCTCAAAATCAAGAGTGTTTGCTTATTTAAAAGAATTTCTCCAAAAAAATGGATGAAAATTTTAAGTGCCTATTAAGTAAGTGTACATGAGCGTGTGACATATAAGTTTAGAAGAAAATCTCTTGTATAAGTAAGCGCACATGGCAGTTTCTACGATATATTGGAGAATCGGGTTTTCACAATTGACGTGCGACTGTGTTTACTTCCGCAAATAATTTGATAAATGTGTAGACGACATTTGTACCTTCATTGGAAGCGCATGATGACGCTTAATCTGTTTACTGCAACCGTAGGGGAAAAATTGATCACTGCGACGCCAGCCGTATACATGAATTTTTGCCTACATGCCGACTGAAGGGAAGAATAAATGTTGCTGATATAGCTCTTCCCGCGATAGCATGGGGCTTGTTTCTTGCGTTGATGTCTTATCCCGCGACGGCACAGAACTCGACAGAGAAAAAATTAAGTACATACGTCCGTTTCAGATTCATTGGTACACATATGTTCCCTGCTATCTGCATTGAATACGTCTACGCTCCGCGGTCTAGCATTCGCTCTCGTAGTTGTTGAAGCATACAGCTTGACAACTTTGAGTTACTTGTGGTTCTGTAGTAAACATAGTAATATGACGTACTTTAAAAGATGATACAATGTCGAAAACAATTGTTAAGAAAAAAAACATACAATTTTAATGCAGAATGACCACTTCTACGCCACTGGGTGGACCGTAACCACTGAAAGATATTAGAAGTATCCCATACTCTGGAAAAGTCCGCCCACCCCCATCTTAGACAGTAGCTCTGAGTCTGCTATGATGTATAGAGAATAGGTTTTAGATCCCTTATATACTGGTAGTTTTAGTGTTACAATTGACTCCAATTCCTTTTTTATGTTTGCCATCTCATCGGCAAAAGGCTCATCTACCCAGGAATTTCTGGAGAGAGAGAATATTAGCGGAATGGATCGAATAGCCATATCTCCTCACTTCTCTCTTTCTTTCAATGCCCTTTTGCCTTCTAGCACATTCCAGGCATTCTTGTAGAAATGGGACCAATAGTCATTTACCAACTTATTTACCACTTTTAAACCAATAATTAATTTTATGACATCTGTTAACCAATATATCTTTTTTGGCTGTCTTGCACTGAGAATGCTGATTTGTATATACTATAAGTGTTAAATAGTAAATTCTTCATTAGGATACTTCATAATTTTATTAAAATCAATCTAATACCGAACTAACAATAGTAACCTGAAGTACAAAGTCTTCATTTTCTCTGATAACATTTACTTGTACTTCAAAAGGAAATAGAAAATATACTAAAAACTTTAATTTCTCTATATTTTTTATTCTGTAAAGTATATGATATATGCGAGTCAAAATCGGTTGGTTATTCAATTCCGAAAACTATATTTTACAAAAAAATGCTTTGATAAGAAAATGAAGTCGAAATTTATTAAAAAAAACAAAACAAAAAAAGCAATCGAAATTTACAGTAAAAAAGTAAGGAACAACACTTCATAACATTTATCAAGGGAATACCATTTTAAGAATAATATGTACTAAGTAGAATTAGGCACGTTGGAGTTTTTCAACTTTTATACATTCGTCACCATTACAACTTTAATTATGCTTGTTTATTTTAATTGCTTAAAATAAATGCATGCAATTTATTTTAGATATTCAGATAATTTAGATATAATTTATTTTAAATACTTGTTTCCTTCTAGCTATTTTGTATATGTATTTCCATTTAGAGAACTTCAATTCTGCCTACAAATATAATTAAGAACAAAATATTACAAGATAAAATGTAACTTTAATTTGCAACATTGCCAAGCAAACACATTGCATTTTATTATGAGATATTTTAAACATTTATTTTGCATGCTAGTTGTTCAGTTCGTACGTGCTTGTTTGATCTTATTTTTTGTAAATAAATTTATTCTTCTTAAAACCAGCTTTTCTCTGTTGATGCTTTTTATAGCAATAGGACTACAATACTAACACAGTAGTTACATTTGTACACTTTAAAATAAATTATATTTAATTGAACGTTTAACGATATTTTACATCTTATTAATAAATAAAAGATTTTTATTCTAATTTATGTGTCATCTGATATTTATTTAAGGGTACCAGGACATGCTAAAAAGAGCGAAATGCAAAAAATAAGACGCTTTGCTTATGCGCCATATATCTTTAAAAAAATTCGAATACAGTTTATATATTTTTTCTTCAGCTTTATATAGATATTTTAATTATTCTGTAGAAATACAAAAATAGTTTTTTAATTAAATAAATATTTATTTTTATTTAATTTACGTTGGACATAATTTTTGAGGTCTCGTAATAGATGGTTTTGTTTAGGTATTTTTTTTTTTAAAAAAGTATCTCTTAAATAAGTAAAATATTTTTTACACACATAAAACACAATACAATAATATAGTGGGCCTAATTTTTTTAATAAATAAGATTTTTTTAAAGATAATGTCTTTAAAAAAATTATAAAACATATTAATTTTGAAAATTTTGGTATTTTCCCCCCTTTTTCATAGAAAAAATATTTCTTAAAAAAAACTATGTTCTACTTCAACTAAGAAAAAAAGGTTCATTATATGCACAGGTATCCTGTAAAGAAGCATAAAAAATTTGGAACCATAGCTTTTTTTTAAGTGTACCTAAAAGCAAAAAATTCGTCTTCGGAGAAAGAGTGAAAAATTTAAACATTTGTTAACGAGCGTTTACATTTTTGTCAGTTACATTTTTTCGTATTTTAAGGTTATTTTATCAATGAACGTATAAGAGTTATATATTTTTAGATTCAGAAAAAAATATAAACCATTTTAAATATTAAAATTGAAAAATGATTTTTTAAAATGTTTATGATGTCATAATTCCCTGAGAAAATAAAATTATTCTAAAATTTACATTTTTGCGAAAAATTAAAATTTCGAATTGTTTTTTTAAGAAAAAAATAACAAACAAGTCTAGTTAGTCAAGCAATTTTTTAATAACCATTCACTAAGTATACTCATGAAGGGTTTACTCAACATGCTTGCATATTCTTTAAAAAGCAGATAATAGTAAATAACCACGACAATATAAGAAAAATGTTCTAATTTATTAATGCTTCACTGTGCTATATTGCAAACGATTTTGGTTATAACATCGATGCACATCATGTTAACTGTTTGGAATCCTCAAATATCATTTCACACCTGAAAATTTCCACTTCACATTTAAAATGCGTGTAACAGCATATAATAAATGGGTACTTCAGTCCACAAGCAGGCGGAAGTATAATTCCCACCTATTTTGAATATTCTAAAGATTCAAAATATTTTACGATACGCTATTAATGGATTTAGAACATAGTCGTAAAATATGGAAGATGAAAACGAGGAGAAAGGCTAGTATGTATTTTTAAAATCAAATATTCCATGGCATAAAATTATTTTTCAGATCCATTCACTAGATCCATGTTGTTGTGTTGGATGAAACTTTCTCTCTTTCTCAGTGCTTGGATTAGAATTTAATGGCACCAGCGCTATTTTTAGATAGAAAATGTTTATTTTATTTTTATTTCGAGTTGTAGTGTGTTGATATATTTAGCATCTTCTAAAACAGGAATTCTTAACCTTTTTTGTTGTTGTTGCGGTACACTTTTAACAATTTCAAAATTTGGCGGTGCACACTCACAATAAAAAGTAAGTTTAAAAAAAAATCTTACTTTATAATATGCGATATGAAAGAGTTAATGATAATAATTTTCAAAGTTAAATAAAATAACATGTACAACAAACACAACAAAATTTTTATTGAGAAATTAATTACCAATTAATTATATGAATATATTCAATGTAAAATTTGGGCTTGATGATTTTTAATATATTCGTTTATATTTGGTCGTAATAATGCAACTCTCATTTCTTCATCTACATTTAAAACACACACACACACGAGTATTATAAAAAAAATTAAGTCAATTCCTATATAGATCCACAAAGAAAAATATTACTTTAGCGACTTTATATTGAATAGTTACAATATAAATATGTGTATACATAGGACAGAATCACAATATTAGGTGGAAACTCGTTTTTACTAATTATCGTTAAAGTATCACATTGTCATCCAAAACCATCCTGTATATAAAATTTCAGTTCAACTGAATGCTTTAAAATGTGAGAAAAAATCATATTCACGTTTTGACACAAGTCGCCAAAAAAAAGATGCTAACGTGGCTGTATTTGTAATCCGTTAAATAATTAATTATAGTTAAATTGTTGTAATGTCATCCAAAATAATCGTGTATATAAAATTTCAGCTCAATTGAGCGCTTTAAAATGCATTTTATTAACGATTAAAAGTGCCATCAAGATAAATAAATAAATAGAGATGAGCTAATAGTAGGAATTGAATTATTGCTCTTCATGTGTTGATGCTGAAAATCAGAATTCACACAAATAAGATGTAGAAAATTGTAACATTTTTATTTGCTACTATGAGATAATCGCTTCTATTTTTAATCCAAAATTAATTAATTGCCTATTGCAGTGTTTCTCAAACTGTGGGGCGCACGAAATCGGTAATTCAGGCAAAATTGTTTAATTGTTACCAATGGCTCTGACACTATCCTCCTGTTTCACAGTCTTAACGTGTGTGAACTAAAATATATTTGTCACATATCTTCCTCTTTTTTTGGGAATGACAAACGTTTTTTTACAATCTTAAGATACTTGTTTTCACTGAGTTCCCGGTGCGATAACTTTTTTTCCGAAATATTTTCTGTGTCCTTGAAAGTAGGTGAGTATATTTTCTCTTAATTAAATTGTTCACTGGAATTACGATTTTTATTGTGTACTATAAAACTAATTATAAAAAAAGGATTGGGGTGACTCAATAACCCCACTCGACCATTAGTATCGAGTGCGTGACTGCTCCAGGGTTAAAACATGTTGAAGTCTTTTCACTTTAAATATTAAAAATAATACAACTATTTTTCATCAGAATTTTATATTATTTTTCATTATTCAACATCAATTCTAATTGCTAATTCTGTGAGGCTTAAAATTACGGTTCGCTTAAAACTAATTATAATTTGAGCAATGATTTAAAAAAATAATTTTACATTTTTGTAAACGTTGTCACGCACTTGTCTTAACTCTCCTTAAAATTCAGCGATTATATCAATAATGTTTTATTTTCTTATAAATGAACTCGCGCAAATAGCGGGTACTTCAGCCGGTATACTTTTAATGTTTTAGTGCTGCACAGAGCATTTTATAACTAATTAATTAATGCTAAATTAAGAACAAGTTTAATAAGTATTAGTGACTTCCATGGGCTTGTCTTACAGAGCAAATTTTCCAAAGGAATGCTTATGATTAGAAATTGACCCTTTCTAGAAATTGAGTTCTTTCTAAAAAAAAAAAGCTGATATCTATATTTTGTCTTCTAAGCAGCCACCGCATTTTGCAATGTGTTCCAATTTAAAAATTAGAGAAAGGAAAAATAACATAATAATTATCCTATTACTTATTTATTAATTATTTATTTATTTATTTTTGCTTAAAAGCAACATATACAAAATTTAATACTTATGTCATGAATTTGTACGGTTTGCTTCTTTTTATACAATGTCGCCAATACGGATGCGATAATATGTAAATACCCTTCGAACTGATAACAGTGGCTGATGGGCTACTAAGTAGAGGCAACAATTAGCTACTGTACTTTTCAGGAACTGTGCTGAGATATTGTCTTTCAGTGGAGACTTTTTGGATTGGTGATGGAAAGATTTCACCATGATTTCACCATTAGTTTTCTTTCTTCTCCGGGGGTATTTTAGGTATAAAACACAGAAATCAAAAGTCGCCAAAGTAAGAAAATGCCAAAATGAAACAATATTGCATCGATACATGTAAAAACGTTTTGCAAGGTGGAAATCTTTAATAAATAGTTTGGCCAAATATACTTATCGTTTGAAAGATGGATATGTTGGAGATTTTAAAAACATCGCTCTTCATTGTGTGTGGTATTCACTTCCACTGCTGCCAAAATTGACGGATATTTCGGATTTCACTCTATCACGGCCAATTTTAGTAACAATATAGACATGTATAAGGGATCTGTAAACATACAGCAGAGAATATATATACTACGTCTTCGAAGCTGATGGCACATTGAGGGTATTTCTTGTTAAAACACCAGTCATTTGCTTCATTTCCTCTTATTTATTCCATCTTTTTCTCTCATCGATAACATACTATGTTGGAATAATGTTAATGAAATCTAACTAAAAGTTAAGCACAACTACCTTCTCAAAATTATGTAGAGGTTGATTTTCAACAGATTTAAGAGAGAAATTGGATGAACTTGACTTTATGTATTATCAAGATGAACTCTATATGGCAGACATTTCGTTACTTCTGTAATGCTGAAAAAGCCTTACTTTTAACACAGCAGATTATGAGCATAGATCAGTGCTTCTCAAACTTTTCATATTTCTAATCCAATGTCCAATCATAATTTTCATAGTGCACCTCTCCATACATTAACAATGTATTAAATTCAATAATACTATATTTTGACACTAAACCTACGTCGGCGTACATAAATGTCACTGTCAACCAGTGCGTTAATTGCCCTGGACGTACATATACGTCTCTCCGAAGTACGATCTTTTCTGTGAACTGCTATCCACTAAATTATCCCGAAGTCTTTGAAATACAATAAAACGACCTTGACAGTGCCTGAAAAGGATTTTACTCAAACTTTTCATATTTCTAATCCAATGTTCAATCATAATTTTCATAGTGCACCTCTCCATACATTAACAATGTATTAAATTCAATAATACTATATTTTGACGCTAAACCTACGTCGGCGTACATAAATGTCACTGTCAACCAGTGCGTTAATTGCCCTGGACGTACATATACGTCTCTCCGAAGTACGATCTTTTCTGTGAACTGCTATCCACTAAATTATCCCGAAGTCTTTGAAATACAATAAAACGACCTTGACAGTGCATGAAAAGAATTTTACTCAAACTTTTCATATTTCTAATCCAATGTTCAATCATAATTTTTCATAGTGCACCTCTCCCATACATTAACAATGTATTAAATTCAATAATACTTTTATTTTGACGCTAAACCTACGTCGGCGTACATAAATGTCACTGTCAACCAGTGCGTTAATTGCCCTGGACGTACATATACGTCTCTCCGAAGTAGGATCTTTTCTGTGAACTGCTATCCACTAAATGATCCCGAAGTCTTTGAAATACAATAAAACGACCTTGACAGTGCCTGAAAAGGATTTTACTCAAACTTTTCATATTTCTAATCCAATGTTCAATCATAATTTTCATAGTGCACCTCTCCATACATTAACAATGTATTGAATTCAATAATACTATATTTTGACGCTAAACCTACGACGGCGTACATAAATGTCACTGTCAACCAGTGCGTTAATTGCCCTGGACGTACATATACGTCTTTCCGAAGTACGATCTTTTCTGTGAACTGCTATCCACAAAATTATCCCGAAGTCTTTGAAATACAATAAAACGACCTTGACAGTGCCTGAAAAGGATTTTACTCAAACTTTTCATATTTCTAATCCAATGTTCAATCATAATTTTCATATTGCACCTCTCCATACATTAACAATGTATTAAATTCAATAATACTATATTTTGACGCTAAACCTACGTCGGCGTAGATAAATGTCACTGTCAACCAGTGCGTTAATTGCCCTGGACGTACATATACGTCTCTCCGAAGTAGGATCTTTTCTGTGAACTGCTATCCACTAAATGATCCCGAAGTCTTTGAAATACAATAAAACGACCTTGACAGTGCCTGAAAAGGATTTACTTATTTCACAGAGGATTTGCTTATTTATTCCTTTTCTCTTCCCACTTAATATATGACATACATACCCCTACGTGGAAAAGGGTGGCATTGAGGAATGAATCGCGTAACTTTTAGTCAGCAGTTAATGGATTAATTATAAAGCATGCAAAGTATCAAGATAAGTGCTAATTTTTGTACATAATTTTATGTATGACAAATCCATGAGGGCACTGGTAATTACTAAACTTGTTCTTAACTTAGCATTGTTAAATTAATTATAAAATACATTGCGCAGTAATGATATATTTCTAAGTGTATTACATCAGTGTAAATATGTATTTTATTTTTTAGTATGCCAGGATGTATTTTGTTTGCTTTCTTTTAGTAAATCAATTTTTTTAAAATAATCTTTTGTTTCTGACTTTTAAATATGCTCACTTGCCCCCTCCCCCAGTTTTAGAAACACTTTCTTATGCGTTTTTGAGTTAAATGTATTTCACTCTATATGTAATATTTTCACTTGAAATTATCTAGAGGTTTTTAAAACCTTAATGATCTTAAGGCCTTCAATACTTCACGTGACAATTGATTTTTATTTTACCCGTTTAAAAGAAAATAAAAAGATATTTATTTCTAAAGAAATTGAAACATTACAGGTTTTAAAAGAGGATGATGCAATATTGTATCACCAGCGTATTCAGACTTCTCAGAAAGTCATTTACTGGAAATCGCATGATTCTAACAGCTTCCGGTTGACCAAATAAATAAAAGGTTGGAATATCAGAAACGAATAAAAAATGCTTTTGTGAACGTACTGCAAACTGCATGTGGAACGTTTTCAAGTTGCTGTTTTTTTTGTTTTGTTTTTTCACATAAATGAATAATAATGAATTTCTACATGATAAGATGCCTCTCTCTAAATTGTGCAGCAACAACAACCAAAAAACATCCCTTAATGCCTTAAATAAGCGTTTCTCGATCTTCACCTCATATATATATATATATATATATATACATATTAATTTACTGACAGTAAACAAAAAAATACAGTCTGGCTTAATAAAGAAAAAAAAACACATTTGCACTGATATAATATTCTTATAAATGTATTAGAGTTTCAAATGTATCTTATAATTTATTTATCAATACTACACTGATGTGCAAAAATTAAGGACGAAGTCGAAAAATTAGCATATCAGCAGAACGAAGAGGCAGAGCAGACAGAAAGACCAATCAGGAGATTAAGTAAGGTGATGTACGGTAGCACATGCGCAGATATGCAGGTAGACGTAATGGGGGAGTGTCTGAGTAGTATAAAGCATGTTGTCGGTGTAAGATCAGTATTTCTGGCAAAGAGATTTCACGCCGTATAGCAGTTAAAATCACACCGAGTTGCTACCTCAGCGAGAAATGGCGAATAATCAATCTTTTACACGACATCTGGATGCTTTTTCCCGAGGTCGAATCATTGGGAAGTTGGAGGAAGGCCGCAGTGTGACAAGTGTGGCTGCAGAGTTCGAATTGCTCACAGCATCGTTTCACGACTTTGGAGACAATTTGAAACTACAGGTACAGCTATTCGGGGGTTCAGTAGTGGTCGTCCACGACGAACTACACCCGCAGATGACCGGTACATTGTCTTACAGCACAGAAGAAACAGGCGGCAGACAGCGGGAGAAATCGCTAGACATACGACACAGGCGTCTGGACGACCGATATCGCGTTTTACCGTGGCCAGAAGACTGCACGGTGATGGTCTGTTTGCACGACGATCTTTACGGTGTGTACCTTTAACGCCTGCCATCGGAGAAGGCGTTCTCTGTGGTGCCGGGAACACCGGAATTGGAGAGACAATGAATGGAGACGAGTACGCTTTACAGATAAGAGCAGATTCAGTTTGAATAGCGATTCTCATAGCTTACTCATCTGGAGAGAGCGGGGAAGCCGCAATCATCCCTCGAACATCATTGAAAGGGACAGGTATGGAGGTAGCGGTGTTCTCGTTTGGGGAGGCATCATGCTTGGTAGTCGTACAGACCTTCACATCTTCGACGCAGGTTCAGTCAACGGGACCCGTTATTTTAACGAGATTCTTCTTCCAAATGTGCGTCTTTTTAGAGGTGCTATGGGTCTGCAGTTCCTTTTCATGGACGACAATGCACCATGTCATCGCACAGTAGCTGCCGAACAGCTCTTAGAGAGTGAGGATATTGAACGTATGGATTGGCCGGCACGATCTCCGGATCTCAATCCCATCGAGCATGTATGGGATTTTCTAGGCAGACGCTTGGCAGCTCGTACCTTACCACCAGTAATGATTCGGGAGCTTCGATTGGCGCTGCAAGACGAATGGGCAGCAATGCCTCAACAACTCATTGACACCCTCATTCTCAGCATGGGCAGACGCTGTGAAACCTGCCTAGCAGTCAGGGGAGATCATATCCCCTACTAAAGACCGGATGTTTCTTGCTGGACACCCATCACAGGGATGTTTCGGCCTTCAGTCGCATTGTGCTCCATGCTACTTTTTCAATAAAGCTTCCTTTTATCCCTCTGATTTCTCTTTTAGAAAGTGTTGCTTACATTGCACATGTCCTTACGTATTGGGGATCTTACGGTATTAAATGTGTTGATTCGGAAAGCTTTTGTACAAAGTTATATTGAAAAAACCGTCTCGTCCTTAATTTTTGCACACCAGTGTAAGTTAGAAATGGGTTTAATAATAATTACCAGTGGCCTCATGGGCTTGTCATATAGAAATTTATATACAAAAACCAACACATTTCAATAATTTACATTTAATCCCTTACCTGCCGATTAAAAGTTAAGCGATTCACTCCTTAATGCTACCATCTTCTAACTAGGCTCGCGAATGTGATTGTTTGGACAAGGGAAGAAAAGGAATAAGTAAGCAAATCTTCTGAAATAAGTACACCCTTCGCAAACAATGTCAACGTCCTTTTATTGTTTTCAACACTTGTATTAAATTATAAAAATAACTTAAAAATTATGCCAAATAAAAAAATAAAAATTATAAATACTTCAAACAACTATCATTATATAATACAGGGAGTTATTATAATTCATGTGTTATATTGTTCTGGACATAAGGAAAGAAAAAGATATGAAACATTACTGAAGAGTTATGTTTATTTTTAAATAAATCCAGTCACAGTTACAAGGAACGGTAAGAAATAAATTCTTAAGTAGAATGTCAAAAATGCATGTTCTCTTCTTAACGATTAGCAGACTGAACAGTTGAGAATTATAAATGTTCACAGAATAACATTTCAATTTTCTTTGCTCCTTGAGACATTACATTCAATTAGTGAAAATAATAAAGGCAACGGGTTTTCATAATTACTTTTCTTCAGTCTAGACTTCATTCCATTAAAAACATACAAATATTAGTAAAGTTCAATTTGATTAAATACATCGAAAAATATAAATTAGTAAAATACATTAAGTTTTGTAAACATATTTGGAAATTTATAATTCTCAACTTATATACAACAAGTAATATAACTTTCTTTTTCTAAGTCAATTCCTAATTAGATCAACAAAGACAAATTTTATTTTAGCTACTTTTTATTAATAGTTACAATTAATATAATTATGTATATAAAGGGTGTTTTTTTAGAGGTATAGAACTTTAAATTACAATAAAACAACGATGCATTATTCGATTGACTTTGAATTTTTTTTTATTCGAAAGATAATCTTGTGGCATTAAATTCTAAATATGATTTCTGGCATAGGACTGCCACGGCTGGCTCGGATGTATTCCAATCTGGACGTCCAATTTTCGATGACTTTTTCCATCATTTGTGACCGTATATCCGCAATAACACGGCGAATGTTTTCTTCCACATGGCCAAGCGTCTGTAGCTTATCCGCATAGACCAATAACTTTACATAGTCGCACAAAAAATAGTCTAGTGGTGTTAAATCACAAGATCTTGGAGGCCAATTCACAGGTCCAAAACGTGAAATTAGGCGGTCACCCAACGTGTCTTTCAATAAATCGATTGTGGCACGAGCTGTGTGACATGTTGCGCCGTCTTGTTGGAACCACAGCTCCTGGACATCATGATTGTTCAATTCAGGAATGAAAAAGTTAATAATCATGGATCTATACCGATCACCATTGACTGTAACGTTGTGGCCTTCATCGTTTTCGAAGGATTCCACCAGCCCATAAAGCGCACCAAACAGTCAGTTTTTCTGGATGTAACGGTGTTTTGATATACACTTGTGGATTAGCTTCACTCCAAATGCGGCAGTTTTGTTTGTTGACGTAGCCATTCAACCAGAAGTGCGCTTCATCGCTAAACAAAATTCGCTTATGAAAATCGGGAACAACGGCAATCTCGTTTTGGGCCCATTCGACGAATCTACGCCTTGCTTGATGATCGTTTTGATGAATTGTCAAACCAAACTGAGAATAAATCACTTGGCAGCTGTTAAATCGGTCGCCATCTTGGAAAGTAATGCCAACTTAAACTTCTATACCTGGAAAAAAACACTCTTTACATATGACAGAATCACAACATTGAGAAGTAATTAATTGCTATTAATTATATAATTAAAGTATCTTACTTTCATCCAAAATAATCGTGTATATAAAATTTCAGTTTAACTGAATGCTCTAAAAAGTGAGAAAAAAACCTCTAAAAGTTTTGACAAATGTCGCCAATCAGTTAATTTGTATTAATTATATTAAAATTATTGTATTGTTATCCAAAATATTCATGTATATAAAATTTCAGATCAATTGAGCTTTTTAAAATATATTTTATTAACGATTCAAAATTCCACCAAGATAAATCAATAAATAGATAGAGAGTTTGAGCTAATAGTAGGAAATGAAAAAAGTTATGCTAAGAAAATTAAATATTTTCTCTTTTTGTATAAAAAACAAAGCTTTTCTACTTCCCTATGACTTACAAATATTGAATTAATTTCTTTTTACAAAATCCATTGTTTTCGACAAAATCATTTTTTAAATGCCATATTTACTCGAATCGAAGCAGCACTGTTTTATCAGTGTTAATGATTTTGAAAATCGGGGGGCTTAGAAAAGAAGTCAAAACATTTTTTGAGTAAAAGAAATTGAGTTTTCATGTTTCTCTAAAGGAAAAATGTAACTGTTCATTCTGTCCACTTGTATCTAAGACTTATTCCATTCCGCAGTTTATTTCCAGTTTTCAATCTATCCTAAACATGCTCTGTCTCTCATATGCCTCTCATCTCTCTCTCTCATAAACAAGTCTGCTCATATTAAGGAAACAATTTTTACAAACGCTTTATTTTAATTCCCTAAATGTCAAAGATATTGTTAACAGCATTAAGGCGAGTTCAAAATGACGCAAGTATGAAAAACAAGTCAATTTTACATGTAGAAAAAAACGAAAACCGTGCAGCGGTCATTGAAAATTTGGCACGTATGAAACAAATATACGTCAACGGATTTAAACAAAAAAATTATATAGTTTTTCAATTCCTACTATTAGCTCACAATCTTTCTATATTTATTAATTTATCTTGGGTGAATTTTATATCCTTAAAAAATACATTTTAAAGCGCTCAATTGAGCTGAAATATTATATACATGATATTTTTGGATAACAGTACAGTAATTTAATTATAATTAATAAAAATTAATTGATTAAAACTAATTATCTAAAGAATTACAAATATAGCCACGTTGACATCATTTTTGGCGACTTAGTGACCCTTTTAGTGACGTGTCAAAACTTGAAAAGGTTTTTTTCTCACGTTTTAAAGCATTCAGTTAAACTGAAATTTTATATACACGATTGTTTTGGATGACAATGCGATACTTTAATGATAATTAATAAACATTTATTATCACTTAATGTTGTGATTATGTCCTATGTATTTATATATTTATATTATAACATTTCAATAAAAATTATCTGAAATAAAATTTTTCTTTGTTGATCTAAGTCGGAAAAAATTGACTTTAAATTTTTTTTATATATTACTTGTTACTTCTAAATATTAAACAGTTTTTAATCATTATTTTACAATCTTCCATAATGCATTCTTTTTAAAAATGCTGCATCAAAATTGCACTGGATGGCATGAAAAAACGATATCGTGCGGGAAAATGGGGACCCGGCACCCACATTCAGAAGTCAACTGCGACTATGGGATTGACGAATCATAATACTGACGGTTCGAATACGTAATTGTAGACTTCAAATGTCCATGTATGTGTTTAATTTTGAATACTGATACTGATAAAATAAATTCATAATTAAATAATTATTATTTCTCGTGATTTTTTCTTTCAAAAAATTCTTAAATATCGGATATCGATGAACCTTTTACACAATTTTTTTTATTGATTTTTTACCAAAAACATGTAGAGTTTGGGATGCGGCTTAAAATCGATGACAAATTTTTTGACAAAAAATATTTTGAGAATTTGGGGTGTGGCTTAGAATTGATTCGATTATTAATACGGTACTTATTTAGGTAAAACTTTCTAAATCATGTACTTGGAAATATTTTTATTTTTAATAAGATTAATTATAATTTCACGCCTCGTCTTTTAAGTAAAAAAGTACAAATTGTGTGTGTTTTATTAATTTTTGTGTGTTTTATTAATTTTTATCTAAAAATAGGGTAACTAACCAGCAAAAAATCCCTTATGCAATTAATATTTGTTAGCAGAAAATAATTGTTCTTTGATAATAATTCCCATTGAACTATTTCTGAACTTAATAATCGCGAAGTATACTCTTTTTTTTAATAAATCAAACAGTTATCAAGGAATAAGGTATTGCTTACTTAGAGAGATTCAAACGCCATTTGCATAATTACTGCATTCCTGAAAGTTAAACTCGATAAATTATCAACAGATGGATGCGTGCGGCTTTTAAAGGACTCTAGAAAGGCGGAAAGATATAATGAGATCAATTGCATTCCAAATTTTAAGTAGTTAGCTCCCAATGGAGTTCCTTATAAAGGATCAAATGCAACAGAGTGAATGGGCGTTCGTTATAATTAGGGCATTATTAGAGCCATTTATATTTCAAACAAATGCCAATGATACTGATATTGAAGAAATTTAAACTAGGCACCTTAAATCAGAGTAAAATAATTTATGTTTGGATCTAGCGAATAGTGCCCACAAATGTATGTTCAAACGGTATCTTCGAGCATTCTTTAGATCATAATACATAAAAAATAAATACTGTAGTAACTACATTTAAACTCTTCCCTCCCTTGAATATTAGCGACAGCCAGGTGGCGCTACTTGTTCTTTTGGGGAAAGGGAACACTTTCCTTTCTTCTTCCCAGGAACGTTCCAGTGAAATGGTGCGTACACGTGGAGTCGGGGAATGCCTTTCCCTCCTGTAAGTTGTATTTTGCAATGTTTGTAATATATATGCATTTTTTGTGTTCCCTTGTGTTGTGGAACGCAACGAATTTGTTCCTGTACCTATCAAGGGCTTTGTTATTCTGCTCATAAATAATCACAACAATGGGAGTATCATAATACAAAATTAATATTATACACGACATTGATACAGGACAGTTAAAACATTTTACGCTCGTTAACACGTTGAAAAGCCGACTTATTAAATAAAAATCATAGAAATTATAAAATTAGTTATTTATTTAAAAATTTTATACCATATATCCTGACGAAAAGAATGGTCCATCTTACGTATCTTCCGTAATTTTTATCAATATACATATGGAAAGATTATACTTTTGCAAATGACAAAATGATAGAGTCCCTGATGTCCTTTCGGAGTTGCTGCATGATAGATGACACGACAGAGGAAGACAAGTCGTTAATTTTGATATTTTAAATTAATGACTTTTTAATTACCGTATTTACTTCAATCTAAACCGCCATCAATTCTAATTTGCACTCCAAATTCTAAAAATATTTTTGTGAAAAAATTTTGTAATCAATTCCTGCGATTTTATACCCCTTTTTGAAAAAAAATTGTGCAAAAAGTTGAGCAATATCTGATAAAGTTAATGAGCATTAATAAGAAGTTAAGGAGACACAGTACGATTCCATTTACCAAAATCGGTCAAAAATCAAATTTAATTTTTTTAGTATAAATTATTCATAATATACTTTTCTATAACCTCACACAATTTGAAAGCTCTAAACTTAAAAAAACGCTGAATTATGATAGCTTTTACGTTCGTTTTTATTCACATCCCTATGGCAAATCAAAACTTTAAACTGACTTATCTCAGAAAGGTAAAATAAATATATGGTTTTCATATAAAATGCTAAGGCTTTTATTCTATTGCTCCTAATGCTTTGAAATATTTGTTTACTTATTTATAATAGTACATGTAACAAAAGTTAGTATGCATTTTTGAATCAAAGCAATATTTATTTTTTTAAAAAAAAAAAATTGAACTCTGAATTTTACACATTTTTTAAGGAATTTTCAACATTCAGAAAAAGAAGTATTGTATTAATACCAATCACGTTAACGCAAAACCCTTACCTTCTTTTATTATACATAGTTTGACGTACTTGTAAATCAAATTTCATGCGTGTACGTGTATTTTTGCAGGGGAGGAGTAGCATTTTAAAATTACTTCACAAATTTTATGTTTTAGCCCTAAAAAATCACATAGCTATCTTTTTATGACATTTTGAGCACAAAATCTGCTTAACATAGTATACATACATAGGAGGCAACCAAAAAAAATTTTAAAAATCCTTAAATTAAAATTTTTTGCGTAAATCGTACTATGTCCCCTTAATAATTGATTATTTTACTAGTATTAAAAACTTTCAATTGTGTACATGCACCTAAAATTACTCCTGCAGTTCCTACCAAGTTTCGAAAATGATTCGTCACTCTCATTGCTACAGTAGACTTCGGAATCCGTTCCGCTGTTACTATTTTCCCTCGCGATGCCGTCTTCCTTGCCATCCAATTAATTTGTTATGCACCAGTTTTTAATAAAAATGTTATTTAGAAGAATGTAAAATAATTAACTAAGACTGTTGAATGTCTATAAGAAAAATAATATCATTTTGCTTATGCTGTCGACGTATATTGCTTACATCCGTGACAAATTTTCAGTGGGGGCTGCTTTGATTCCGTTTTTTCCCGCATATAAAATTTCCTCCCTTTCCATACAAGCTTCATTGTAAACTCGCAATAATACTAATAATGGTGTATTTGATGTTTAGCTGAATCAAAAGGAAGTTTTTTTTAAAAAAAAAAAATCCTAAATACGAGCAGATAAGGATGCTCAGGGTTGACTGAATCCAGGTCACAAGTGGACAAAATGAGCGGTTATATTTTTCATTCTAAAAGGGAGAAAAACTCAAGTTCTCCAATCCATCAAACGTTTTACCATCGATTCTAAGCCACACCCAATTTTCTTTAGCATTAACACTGAAAAATTGTGTGGCTTAGATTCGAGGAAGTATGGTAATTGTAATTTTAGAATAATCTAAATCTTTAAGGTATCCGACTACGTTCGGAACCGTGATTTTAAAAGCACATAAATGGATAATTTTTATGATATTTAGTGTCACTCAGATTAGAATGCATGCATAGAATTGTTTTAAGGACATTTTGACAAAAACATTATTTAAATGTAATATTTTGGCAAAAAAATTAACTTAGAATAATCGTTTTTCCAAATATTCTCCTTTTGTGAAAAATTGTTCTATTATAATATTACTTTTCCTGTACATAGCTCAGATCTCTCTACAGAGGCTCAACTAGAATTTTTGAAATATATAACTTAGAAGTGGGTTTATTCATATTTTAAGTCAATAGAGGGGAGCAATTTTAAGAAAAAAACGCCGATAATTATTTCAATTGTTGGTAACTCTGAAAATGTGAATTTTTCAAAAATTCTAGTTGGACTTCTGTAGAGAGGTCTGAGGTTTATGCAGGAAAAATATGATTATAATAGAGTCATTTTTCGCATAAGGAGAACATTCGGAAAAAAAGATTATTCTAAGTTAATTTTTTGCCAAAATATTATATTAAAATATTTTTTTTTGTCAAAATGTCCTTAAAACAATTTAATGCATGTATTCCAATCTGAGTGACACTAAATATCTTACAAATTATCCATTTATGCGATTTTTAAAATCACGGTTCCGAGTGCAGTCGGATATCTTAATGGAACATATTCCATGGGTTATACTTTTATTTTATTTTCCATAAATTTAATGTGTTTATGCGCATTTGTTTACTCTTTGATTTAACAGAGAGTGTAAATGACTAACTTAAAAGAGAGATTTAAAAGGATATCATTTAAAAATTAATTATCATAATTAAATTAGTTATGGAACTCTTCAAAAGGAATACATCCATTATGAATAATATTCCTTCGTATAGTTAATTTTTGTATATAATAAATTGCTTACAAAATTTATATTAAAATATGATCATATTAATAATGGAATTTAACTCCGCTCTATTGAAAGGAGAAATTTATTTCAATGCATATTTTATTTTCAGTAATTCATTTCTCTATCTGTCTATATAATATTATTCATATTTCATATCATGTCCTTAGACATAGAATGAAATAAATCATATTGCATTTAGTTAATTGAAAAATTGAATTTACGAAGAAAGACTTTAAATATTTAGGATAGTTTGTAAATGTATTATTAGGATTTCAATTTCCTTAAAATTATATTATTTATTCAATCTCGTATATTCATTTTTAACATTTGGAGAATCCAATAATGCGTCAGTACAGTGTTTCTCAAACTGCGTTGCACGCCCTCGGGGGGGAGCTTGATAACCTTACGAGGGGCTCGAGCATATTGAAAAGACGTAAGCAAATCATTTCTCTAAAAAAAATTATTGCTGAACTGAAAGTAAACAAACAAAATACATTCTGACTTAATGAAAAACAAAATACACATCTACACTGATATAATAAACTTATAAATGTATCAGTACTGCTCAACGTATTTCGTAATTACTTTAACAATTAAATTAAACAAGTTTAATAATTACCAGTGATCCCATGGGATTCTGATATATAAAATTATATACAAAAATTAACACTTGATAATTTGTATGTTTTATATTTAATCCCTTAATTGCAGATATAAAGTTACGCGATTTACTACCCAATGCCAGCATTTTTCACGTAGGCAGGCGTATGTGATGTACTGGGGGAAGGGCGGAATAAATAAGCAAATGCTCCGAAATAAGTGAATAATTCGAAAACACCGTCAAGGTTCCTTCATTGCATTCTAAAGTCTTTGAAACTATTTCATGGATAGCAGTGTACGAGTACATACGTACGGGGCAATTAACACTTTGGGTTAATGAGACGTACATATACGCCGGTGTCTCTTAGGAGGTTAAAGTCGTATTGTAGTTTTAGAGTCAAAGTATAGCATTATTGAAATGTATGCATTGCTATTGTAAGCAAGAGGGGTGCGAAGAAGATCAGGATTTAATATTGGGTCGCAAATATTAAAAGTTGGAGAGAAACCTGTATTACTCTATTCGTAACTTGATCTTTATGAGAATGCGTAATTTGTATGAATGGGCGTAACTTTAATATTTTGCTTTTGCGTAAGATTTCAGATAAGAAAATCACAATAGCTAAAATTTAATTTTTTTTGTTTTCCCGCTATAGAACTCTAAAAGTCTTAGGTACTAAATTGAATTAGATGATGAATTCAGCTACGCAAAAATATTACACTAAAATACATTTAACGCTAAAATGCATTAGACGAAATATGAATTAGCACGAAATACTGCAACAGTCCCTACTATGTATTTCCATGCACTTTGTTTTTTCTCTTAACATGAAACGAATGTAGCTTTACACGAACACATTTCCCTTCAGGGAAAAAACTAAATACGGGATACAACTGCCGTATTGGACTGCTATGTTGTATTATTGAAATAATCCATTATACAGTGCATGATGATGATGATGACATCCCCAAATAAGGCGGACAAAAACATATTGGAGCTCAAAAAACTTCATTGATGCAGATTCCGACGACGAATAGGAAAAGACTAATGTAGTTCCTGTCCCCTCTTCATCTGAAATGAGTAACAACACAAAAAGTATGTGCAGTTATTTAGACGCACATTCTAGCAGTCAAATGAATAACAAAACGGGTGACTTCGAACAATGTGTTTACAATTTAAAGCTATAAAAAACAATGCAATGAAAAATGTCATATTATTTTCCAAAAACTAAATAATTTTTTCGTTGTACAAAAAAAATTGAAAATTGTGTATTAAATTTCTGTAAATTCTTGTGAATGTGTTTTCTTCTATTTATTTTTATTAAATATATATGTAAATAAAATGAACTCTAATAAACTTAATTTTGTTGAAATATGTATTTTTTGCACAACATCTTAGAACACGAAACTCTTTTCAAGCAAAAAATAAAATTTCAGTACCTTCAGTTTCATATTAAGCGATTTTCACTCACTGATATTTTCGACAAATGCGTAATTTTTATGTTGCTTCATATCCTTTACTTAGATTAAAGTCAGATGTATCGATTCTACACCCGCCATCGATTCTTATGTTTCTAAAAATAGAGTGTGTAAATGTGCTAAAAACTACATTAAACTATACTTTCCAGTTTAAAAGGAGATTAAGTTGTTCTTTTTATAAGACTTTCTTTCTTAGATTCTGTCCAAGGAATCTACAGGTAAAAATAGATGAGTTTTCTTTGGTTAAAATTTACATCTCGCGTGCAAGAAAATTATCACATTTCTTTATTATAGCAGCTAACTCGAGTTTTGATTCGGTTTTGTTACACTTGCAAATGAAATTTTATCTTAGTTTCTAAGTTAATTTAATTAAAATATGAGCATTTTTATTCACTCCAAGTCTTATAATTATTCTCTTTATCACTATGCATGCTTTACTTTTATTATATCACTTTGTGAAGGGACTTTCATCGCGTTTTGTCTTAACAGTCCTCTTGGGGTTCTTTGGGGCAAGATTGGCAATTCTTTCCAACCAACTCGAGATAAAGAACATGATTATGCATATTAGGATTCATATAAAACAGAAGATTAGCGTTCACGTGGTGGCTATGTGTGGAAGTGATTAAGATAGCGTTTAAAAGAATACCGAGTGCGAGATTTAACCTACTCGTACTTGTATATACAAGTTAAAGATGGATACGAGCCAGATTAAAGCCACGTCAGTTAGAAAAAAGAAAATAGTTGTTTACCTAGGATATAGCGGTAAGCGACTTTGATTAACCTATTAGGAAAGTGCGTGTATTAGTGAGATTAGAATTAATCTGTAAAGTTAGATATAGTGGTCAATTACGCGATTATTTGGTAATACGATATGTGTCTTCTCATTCCAGATCTGCTTACTTTGATTATTGTTATTGTTGTGTATTGTGATTAAGTTAAGACCTTAATAAACAGATATTAAAATGAACGATTTGCGTGATTCTTCATCCTTCCCTTCAGAAACAGGCCACGTAGTTAATAGAGAACAGAGACACCCACGGGCCGGTGCCTCACAACTTAAGCGGATAATTTTTTAATCAATTCTATAAAATATGTACACACTGAACTCTTTTTTTATACGATTTTGAAATAACACGGTACACAAATTGAACGATTTTTATTTTTTTTACCCGAATATCTTGTTTTGGCACGAATTGCAAAAAAGTTTGGAGATTCGTGCATTTTGGATGAGAATAATGTGATCGTTTTCATGCCAGTTTATGATAATAAAGAAATCGATAATGACGAAGTGGAGCTTTTAACAGATTATTTTGCTTTTTATATGGAAGAACATTTTCTTATTCATGAATCTGACATAGAGCGTGTATTAAAATTTCAACACAAGTTTAAGTATTGAGTAGCAGGATATCAAGAATTTTGTAAAAGCAACTTGAGAAACCAAAAAAACCCAGCCTCTAATAAAAAAAATTTGTATAAAACAACTAAAAAACACAGATGCTGTTAATAGCGAACTAAATTCCTAATTTTTATCAAAACTGCCAGTTGTGCTAGATGTATCTGACCCATATACTAATGATAGCATTTTTGATACAGTTCATTATAAACATGCTCGCTTGTTATTAAGTAGCACTGAATAATTGTTTTAATAGTTGTATCCCTAATTTAAACTTGAATTTTTTTATATGTGGTATATATTTATACACTGATGAAATAATTTAAGATAATTTGCATATTTTATTCAACTGAACTGAATGAAAAACCACTACTTCTTGATAAAAATGTAAATATTGTACGGCAAATACGTAAGCGTACACGTGTGTGTAGGTGGAGCCACCAGAATAAGAGCTTTTATTAACGCGTTTAAATTAAGACGTATTTCGTTCGCCAGCATACCTCGGCGAATTTCTTGGTGTTATTTTGAAGTAATTAGTTCAATTCAAATTCTAACAATAAAAATGTTTAACTACCAACGTTTAGATGATGGAATGAAAGGGTGAGTTTTGGGGAGCCTAGACGCAGACCAATGTCAAGTCCAGAGTGTTAGAGAGTTCAATTTAACGCATAGCGTCGTGTGTAACTTATGGAAACAGTGCTAGGATACTGGATTCCTCGAGAGAAATCCTGGGTAATTTCGTCCAAGAGCCACGATGGCCAGAGAAGATCGCCATTTGTCATTTAGGACGAAGCGTAACAGAGAGTCTATAGCTCCTCAACTCTTTCGTTATTTGTATTACTGCCACAGAAGCCCATGTATCAAGGGTGACTGTTTCAAAAAGACTCTGAGAGAGTTGTTTGCCATAAGACCTGATGTTTGCACCCCGCTCACGTCTATGAACAGGAGAGTCCGTTTAGCATGTTGCATACAACATAGAGATTGGAGTATGGATTATTGACCGTTCTATTCACCGATGAGTCCGATTTCAGCCTAAATTAGCGTCGTACGTTCATATGGAGATAACCAGTGACCCACTATTTACCCTCCAATGTCCGCGAAATCGTCAGTTAGGGTGGATGAGGTTTAATGGTCTGGGCAGACATCATGTTGGATAAGCGTACACCTCTCCATGTCTTTAGAAGTGGTTCTGTGACTGGTGTGAGGTATTGGGAGGAGGTCTAGAAGCCCTATGTTTGGTTTTTCAGGAGTGCATATGGCTCCGATTTCATTTTAATGGACGATAATGCGAGGCCACACAGACGAATTTTTAGAGAGTGAGGATATTCACCGTATGGATTGGCTAGCCAGGTCTCCAGACCTCAACCCTGTGGAGCATGTCTCAGACGCTTTTGGGTGGGCAATTGCAACTCGCAACCCCTCCTCCAAGAACCATCTAGGAAATGAAAACAGCGTTGCTGAACTAGGGGTACTAATTGCCACACAAAAACTGATAAACTGCCTTATTTCAAGCATGGCATCACACTCCAAGGCATGTACAGCTGTAATAGGGGCCGTACCCCCTATTTACCTATTTCTTTTGTTTAGCCGGTACCGCTGTTTCCAGCCTTCGAACTCCAACGAGTGTTACACATGCGTGTGTACTGCATATGTTGAAGGATAATTTGTTTTGTATGTGACATCAATGTATGTATAAAAGAAATTTCTTAAAAATCGGTCCTGTAGTTTTAGAGATAATCGATCCATTCTGTAAATTCTCTTAATATCTTACCCTTGTGTAGATAAAATTTTCACAGTAAACTAATTTATTTTTTAATAAGAATAAATTGTTTTTTTATAAATATGTAACATGGATTTAATTACTACTTTTTTGCGACATTTTTAGGAACATTATTTAGAGAGAGATTTGTCATCTTATATGATTTTTTTAAATTTGCGGAACATATCCTCAAATTTACAATAGGTCGAATGTATTTTCTTACACAATTTTTTGCCCAGTTTCTGACGAAACACGTATCTACCCTGTAAGAAACTGCTTCTTTAAAGATCTCTGCACTTAACTACTAGGGCATAATCTAATTTACATAGCACAAATAACACCGAAGTTGTCTCCAGAAATGCATTTCTAATGCACTCAGAGACTTCAAAAATTTTCTAGAAAAAGGTTTGAAAGCATAAGTACTTGTGATTAATGTGTTGTGTAGCTCTTTGTAACCTCTACATCTAGAGAAAAATCCTGTTAATATTTAGCACATTCAAAGTGTTAATTAATGTTATTTCTTTTGATACTTTTCAGTCAATATCTAGATTCTGCAGAGTAATTACTTCATTTCTATACATGAGAAAGTGCACTTTAAACACAGAACGAAGAAAACAATTAAGAAGAGAAATAAATACTTCTCTCTTTATCATTTTTGACAACTAAATATCAAATCTCGTAAATAGCAACAACTATAAAGGGTACAATTAACTTTCCGCCGTTTGACATAAGTTTAACCTCCCAGTAAGTTAGGGTTGAAAATTACAAATGTAACACACCATATCATATATTTTTACAACTAGCAACAACATAACCATAAAGTACAAGTGATTTTGTATTGCAATCACATAATATTTTCCTGCGAAAATGGTGAGTTTTGAGTCGAATACGCATAATTTACGTCAACGTGTGATGCGATTCATTAATTAGAAGAAATATGCACATGAGGCACATGGATAGCTTGCAGAAGCAAATGGTGAGGCTGCTATGAATAAGGGGAATTGCCGTGAGTCATTTCAAAAATGATTTCACTGTAAACGTGACTTTAAAGAACCAGAAATCAGTGACAGATTACTGAAGGGAGATTCGTACCAATGTCAAGAACTTGCAATTACATTAAGAATTCATTCAAAAGTTAATTTGCCATCATTTAAAATCAATCGAAATGATTCAAAATAATGGAATTTGGGTTCCATATGAGAAATATTGAATGCCAAATTTGCACTTAAGAATTCCTGCTTACCAGACACAATGCATCATATAGCACCTGAAGATAATTAAAAAGCTTAAGTTTATCGTTGTGACGATAACCCCAAGAAGAGAAAGTCATGAAAACCAGGTGGCCATGTTTCAAGAGTTGAATATTCACTGAAGGAAATGCATGTTATATATTTGATAGGATCAACTCTCTATCGTGTATTATGAGTGTTCAAGCAAAACGAAATTTTACAGGGACTCGTTATACCAAACTCAATGGGTTCAATTCATGACCATCATATGATAAAGACAAGCACGTTTTTTTTTCCTCCATAGAATTCGTAACAGACATCAAATTAATTTTACTTTTTCTTCCATTTGTAAAACTTCGGTAAAATTTTAAATTTTATAATTGTGTAAAAATGGCCATATGTTATTAAAAATAAATTTCTCTTCAAAAGGTTTTAAAATTTAAAAAAAATCTTATTTTATGCATGTACTTTTAAATAAAATGCATTTTCTCTACCTTAGTGCATTATTGTTGTTGACAAATTTGTATTTTCCAAGATAAAATTTCTGAAAAGATCAAAAGTTATTAAAAAAGAATAGCATGAAAGGCTTAGCTGCAAACACACGATTGCTTTCATTGTACGACTATGACGTCACTTGATATTTAGAACTGATTGTGTAAATACACGTGGTCATCATTTTCATGTGACTATGACTTCACATGAATTGAGCTATACGATGAAATTCACCCGAGAAATTGAGGGAAATGGAGTGTACTACTTTTCTCAACATGACAAAATTATTTCCCTGCATGAAAATGCTCATGCACAAATTATTGTGCCTGTCAAAACCTAATATAAAACCCTCAATTGCGAAATCCTACTAAACCTTCTGTATTCGTTAGACATTGTGTCTTCCAATTATTCTTTGTTCTGATCCTCGGCAAATGACCTTTCTCAGAAGCACTTCCCATCACATGAAGATACCAAAAATAGGATTCATTTGTGGATATCTTCTAAAGATGAAGCCTTTTTGTAACACGGTATCCGTATGCTACTAGAAATTGGGGAGAAAGTAATGGTTAGGGATGTACAATATTTTGACTTAAACATAATGTACCATTCTATCGTAATTAATGCCCACGTTTTGATAAACTACGGTGAAAACTTATTTATAATCCTTGGATTTGTATGTAATACTTTTTTTTCTATATTTACTAACACTTGAATAAAAATATACTGTACAAAATTCTTTTAAGAATGTCAATTACTACAGTGTAGAAAAGTATTTAAGTGTAAATTCTTCGGCACAAAAATTAACAAAAAATAACGTATTTTTAAAGCATTTCTCTTTTATGGAAAATGTTTCTTTAAAAACAATAATTTGTTTATAAATAACTAAGACTTCTCTATGGTGCCTAGGATAGGAGTTTTAAAAAAAATTATGTTATTTTCAGAATTACAATCAATTGAGGTAATCAGAGGATGGAGGGGGGGGGTGTAGAGTTTCTATTCTGATAAAGAAAAGATTAATAAATATACTTTCCTACGTTATATACTTCAAAAATTCTAGTTCAGACACCGTAGATATGTCTTATCTATATACAGAAGCACTTCATAAAAGAAGAATGTTTTGAAAGTATGTCATTTCTTCTGCATTTTTAGCAGAAAAATTGCATTTAAATATTTTTTATTGTAATAATATTTCAAAACCTATTTTATATATCTATACACTGTTGGCCACCGTAAATGCAACACCAAGAAAGACAAGAGGTAGCACAATAAAATTTATTTTGTAGATAACATCTTGACCAAGTATCAAATGATTAAATTTATAGACTTCTGTGAAATATGCTTCCTGCCAGAATCAGTAGCCAGAATAGCCGCTGCCATTTATCTCAGCATTGATTCTAAGAGACTTTGGAAGCGTTCTTGGGGTACATCAGACCAATCAGATTCAACACGTTGCTGAAGTTGATCTGGTGTGGCAACTGGGGCTGTAATCTGGGTCAATCGTCGAGCAACCATGGATCACATGTTTTCTATCGGCCAAATATCCGGAGAGCGAGCCAGCCAGGGAAGCAATTCAATCTGGTGATTGATGAAGAACCTTTGGAAAATGCGTGTCACATTTGGTCGCGCATTATCCTGTTGAAATATGGCTGTGGTCAAGCCCTGAAGATAAGGAAGGACAACCAGCTCCAACACCTCGGAGATGTAGCGTTGGCTTTTTAAAGTACCGGCAATGCGTTCTAGAGCAGTGCGAGAATGATATCCAATACCAACCCATACCATAATACCCAGTGAAAGTCCAGTGTGGAGGTGCATAACGCAGCTGTTCAGCAGCATCTCTCCACGGTGTATCCAGACTTGAATCAGACCATCGTGGTGTTGCAGACAGATGCGTGACTCGTCAGTAAAGACAGCTTCATTCCATTCTGCCGCCCCATCCTTCTTTCATCGCACCATTGGCGGCAGAGACATCTGTGGTCCTACATCAAGAGTAGACCAAAAAATGGACATCTTGCGTACAGACAACTGTGCTGTAAACGACGTCGAATGGAACGCGCAGACACTGAATGATGCGTTACAGACAATGTGCTGTGCTACGGTTCGTGATGTGACTGAGTGATCCTTCACTGCCATGCGCACAATTTGCCTGTTCTCACGTGGAGTGGTGCACTGAGGAGGATGCGCTCGACCTCGTTGGTCCGTCATACCCTCCTGCATCCGACGTTCACATATCTGCATTACAGTTGCTTGGTTTCGTCCAACACGACTACCGATTTCTCTGAAAGATAATACACAATCTCGGTAGGCCACTATCCTTCCTCTGTCGAACTCGGATACTTGATCAAAAACTTTTCAAAGTTTTCTACGAGATATAACTGATCGGTTTTTGAAAAAACCACAAGAAGAAGACAATTGCCGAACTTGAAATCGTCGAAATCTCCAAGCCTTAAATAGCACTTTGAGCTGGCGCCACAGGCGTGCATGATGTGTGTCTGCACTGAAATTCTAATCTTTTTCATATCTCATCTCCTCTAATGCATGTTGTAAATCTCATCTTATTTGCATGCTTCCTTCAGGATGTTGGATTTACGGTGGTCTCAGTAGTGTATATATTCAAAATCAATTCATACTGAATAACATTGTTAATTATTTATTTATATGCTTTACTCATAATGATGGTCTCGAGCTATTCACATACGTCCTTATTCCAAATATGTTTTCTTTTCTACTTAATTCCATTATCTTGCCACAGCCAAGCAGTGCAGTTTCCTTTTAGAACCATATTTTAATACTTATCTCATACTCGGAGATAATAGTGTAATAAAATGAAAGGAAAATATTCTCTCATTTCACAGCAAAATTCATAATCACAGACAAAATTACAATACTAAGCAAATTATTAAACTAATTAATTAATTATTAATTATTATTACTGGATGTCCGGGCTTAAATGCTGATTATCCGACATCAAAATCTGTCAACCAATGGGAAAAAACTTTAAAAGATAGGGGAACTTTGGTGTCTCAAACTGGAAAGTATCCTTACGCTTTTGTGATCTGTTGGACATGTGCTTGATTCATTTTGTAGGAGACCTGAGAAGTCTATTAGGGAAACCATTGACGGCATTCCATCCTGCTCGAAAACGTCAGTGTATACACGTGACTGATTTAAATTCCGCTAACAAAGTACACACTGTATCATTTGCTGTGGCGACCACTTTTTTTACTAATGAAGTCAGTGTAACAAGTTTATCCTCCGCGATTGCCGAATAACTCGGGCAAGTGCGGCCGATCAGACTAGACCGAACAATTCTCGGAGGGGTTTCCAATCCACGGATGTACAGTTCATTACATTCTTAAGGGTAGTTCCGTAATAATAAGTCATAACTTTTGGATACTTTAAGCCCGGTCACACTTTGTATTATTTCACAATTTACGCATTAAAAAACTCTTTCTCTTTTTCAGCAATACGAAACGCATCAAAGATTAATATTCAGGAATAATTAATAATTTTTTTACCAAGAATTATATATTTAAAAGAGAAGGTATATAGATATAATAATAATAAAAAAATTTACCCTTTAGAGTCGCATTCTTAATCATTATCGACAGGGTCAATTTTGAAAATGAATTTTTTTGCGATTTTCATCGGGTGCCAAAACTCTCTATCTTTGTGTTTGTAATCCTAAATACAAAAGCGATTTGTCTTTTTTATAATTTATTTCAAACACTGCAGCTATTTAAAAAATGTTTAGAAATACTTGTGTTACAATTTTATTTCTAAGAATTGTTCAGTTTGTTTTACTCAGAAGTAAAATTAAATGTGTGTTTAAAGATATTCTACATTATATATATATATTTTTTTTACAGCGAAGTGTATAAAAAATTATTTTTTTATCTTTTAATGATCGAAAAATGATTTTGTTTCAGCTCATCATCGTTCTTTTACACTTAATTGCGATAGCCCTCGGAGAAAATATTTTTTGAACATATTTGGTGGTTTTTTGGGGATATTAAAAAGCTAATTATTCCTCCTCATTTTAATTAGATATTTAATTGGAAATTTCGTAGAAAGGCAAGCAACATCCCCATAGTTACCATCCACTTCCAGAGAGATCTCTTAAGCACGACTAATGGTAAAATTGGGGGAAAAAATGGACAAGCCTTTCGACAAGAAAATACGGTGGAAGAATTAAATTTTTTAATAACAGGAATACATTATGCAAATTGGTCGATCATTGGAAAAAGTTATTTTAAAAATGAAACAAAAAATCTCTGGTTGTGATTAAATATTTTTTTATTACGATATGTTTTTTTTTCTTAGAATTTTTAGAAGGTTTTCAGAAGGATGAATGTATTTTTTTTTTCAAAATTAAAATCATTGATTAAGAAACTTTTTAAAGTGGTTAGGTTGAAGTTACCCATCCTTTTTCAAATCTAAAATAATCAAGCATTTTACACAGCAAACATACAAACGTAATATATAAGATGTGAAGATAAAAAAAAATCCCATGATTCTCTCTTTTCTTATGAATTCTAAACATTTTAGTACTTAATGAAATATTAAATCTTTACAAGTAGCAGTTTAAAATAGATTGTTTGGAAGTACATCTTATGTGAATAACTTGACTCAATGCCTAATTTTTTGCTTCAACAAAAATAAAATATATGAAACTAAAAATAACTGAAAGTTAAATTATCACCGATGTAATTTATAAATTAAAGTCAACAAAATAACATGTATGTCTTAGTGTCATATATTGTGTCATATATTCCACTATAATAATTCTACAATTCTTGAGGAGACATGTATGGGTATGCAGTTTGGGGATTTTTACTCATATTATATTTAAGAAACTATATGTATTACACTGACGGGGGATTTCCAACAACAAGAAAAAATTATAGTAGAGAAATAATTTGGATAAAGCAGTTATCAGGTTAACATGTTTAATTGATTAAATTTTTACAACCACATGTTAATTAAACTAAAAAAAATGCATTTCTTCAAATCTGAGAGTCGAAGATATTAGTAGCCGGTGTACCCTCCAAAAATATGAATTCAAGCCTGCAAAAGTACATGCATTGTGTCACACAGGTGCTAATGTCCCTTTATGGTATGGAGCTCCATGATTGTTGTATCAATAACGAGATGGTAACTGTTGGTTGTGAATGATGTTGTGGTTATATTTCAATGATATCCCATACACGCTCAATTGGAAGTAGATCTGATGATCTCGCAGGCAAAAGTAAAATATGTTAACACTCTGTAGAGAACGTTACGGTACAACAGTGGTGTGAGGGTACGCTTTATCCTATTAAAAAACTCTCCCTTGAGTGTTGTTCATGAGTGGCAGCACTATGTGTTGAATTACCAAACTTACGAGCAAATTTGTAGTCAGTGTATTTGGGATAACAGGCCGCATTCTGACCAACACTCAGACATCACTGGCACCAGTGCAGAACCTGCTTTCATCACAAAACAAAACATATATCCATTCTGGCGTCGCAAATGACAATGGCTTGAAGTCAGAGGACTACATGCTATAGGTGTCTTGTTTTGGGGCTGTCTTTGAAGTAATTGATTTCTAAAAGTTTGTTGTGTCACTGTGGTATCAACTGCATCTCAAAATTCTGCAGTAGATGCAGTACGATGCGCCACAACCATAAGCTGAATACGACGGTATTGCCTCTCAATAGTGCCACGCGGCTACCTGGATTCCGGTCTTCTTGAAGCAGTACCATCCCTTCACTTGTGTCCTAACAATCATGCATAGGGGATACATTCCAGCTTAGTCTTTTTGCAATATTGCGGAAAGGAAATCCACCTTCTATTACACGACCTCGTTCAAACTCGGCAAACTGTTGGCAATGGCTTCTTTGTCTTATTAAAAAAAATCTTGGCTAACACCAGCTAACAATTCTGTCGTCAAGAAAATAAACACTGGAATGATATCTACTATGGAAAATAAAAAAACTTAGCAGTTTGATTTTGCTATGCATTGAAAATCATATTGTAATGTCAATAGATTACAACAAAGTTTTTAATGGTTTTCTCGAAAAAGAAAAAAACCATTCGTTTTTCGAAGAAAATAATCGTTGTACAATGCCAATAACAGTGACTCCCTAAAGAACAAGTAATTTTAAAAAAAGTCAATTCCTACTTAGATCAACAAAGAAAAATTTTATTTTAGCTACTTTTTATTAAATAGTTACAATTAATATAAATATATATATGCATAGGACAGAATCACAACATTAAGTAGTAATTATTTTTTATTAATTATTATTAAAGTATCGTATGGTCATCCAAAACAGTCGTGTGTATAAAATTTCAGTTCAACTGAATGCTTTAAAATGTGAGAAAAACACAATTTCATGTTTCGACACATGTCACCAAAATGGTCGCTAAGTCGCCACCATGGCTGTATTTGTAATTTTTTAAATAATTATTTTTTAAAAATTATTTTTATTAATTATAATTAAATTATTGTATTGTCATCCAAAAATAATCATGTATACAAAATTTCAGCTCAATTGAGCGCCTTAAAATATATTTTATTAAAGATTGAAAATTCCACCAAGATAAATAAATAAATAAATAGAGAGTGTAAGCTAATGGTAGGAATTGAAAAAGGAGGTCAAAAAGTAAAAGATAATAAAGCGATTAAAAAGATAATAATTATCAAGTTGAAAAAGTTCATACAGTAATGTATAGTATATTCTGTAATTGCAAACGATTTCATAAATTTACTGTACTAATTTACAAAAGAGTGGGTGGTTCGTGATGCTGTAAAGTATAAAATCAACAAGAGTGGCCAAACCCCATACCACTATTCTTTCCTTACAACTGTCAGTCCATAATGTGGCCGCGTTAGCCGAGTGGTATGGGAATCGGATCGTGGCTTGCCTTGTCACGAGTTCGAGCCCAGTACGACTAAAGACCCGCCGTGTAGGGCAGTGATGCACGTTAAACCTGTCGAAAGCTAAAACGTCCTCCCGTTGGTGTAGTGTGGTATTTAGGAGAAGGGATGCCAGCCCAGGTGTCGTCCACGTCACTTAACCGTGGTTCAAAATTGCGTGGTCCGTCGCCAAAAACCCTCGTGTAGCGGAACAGTGCGACGTTAATATTCAATCAATCAGCCAGTCCATAATACGGAGGGTTCATAGATGGTGGATAATAGCAAGACTAAACAAACAGAGAAAAATAAGAAAGGGAAATGAGTATAAAAGTTAAGAAAAAATCCCTCCAGAAACAAAACAGAAGAATTGAAAACTGAAGCAGGTGGGGGTGCTCTGGAAATAGGGGAGCGTAGCTATTGAAGTGCCTAGGGAGGCGGGGAGGTGAAAAACGGCCCTAATCTTTAGTGATTAATCACCTTACTTTCTCAATGTTTTTGTCACTGACGGATATCGCCAGTCTTCCTCTACGGGGGGTAGTCCGAAACTCTTTCCCGGCCTTCCCGAAAACTGGCGAACCACTCGTACACACACTTCATGGGCACAGTCATTGGAGTGCTTGATCTTCATGAATACATACCAGCATTGCATAAGTTTCTTTTGATGACTTGCCAAGCTTAAATCAAACCTTTAAATTTATCTTTTGTTCGTTAATTTTCCTGTTCTTAATTAAGAACCAACGTACTAAGCAAACACTTTGTAAAACAAGTCTTATACGGGGTCCAAATGAGTCTCAACTGAACAACGGGGGGGCAGACGGTCAACACCCGCCACTATGCATGTGCAGCGTTTTGTTTCGCCAGTATCGCCCAATCGACCGTTTTGTCTTCATTCACCAAACTTAATTGTCAGAGGTTTGTTTTTTGAAGCAAACGGGAAAGTCAATCATACCTTAAGATTCTAAGAAACGATTACTACTCCTAAAATAAAGGGGAATAAGCGACATATACCTTTTAGATCTCAAGAAGACTTTCATATTGGAAAATACTGGCAAGGTCATTGGTGAAAAACTGTTTTTTCCAGAATTAATAATTTTGCCTGGGGTGATTCAGTACCTCACGCGACTGCTCTTGTTTTAAAGTTTAAACTAAATGTGGCAGAATTGGGGAATAAATTAAAATAAAAGTAAGTCCAGATATTTAAAAAAGTGCAAAATAATACACTTGTCAATTAATTATATATTTACATATGTATATAACAAAGAAATACTGAAACAAATTGTATAACCACAAATTAATTTCATAGAAACACTCATGTAATAGATATTGGTATTTGTTAATAAAGTCATTTAAAACGATACTTATTAAAATAAACTAAATACGTCACTGTTAGCAAAATATATCATAAGTCACCATTAAAACGATACAGTGTTTTAAATTTTAAAAAAAATAAAAAAAAATTAGAGAGTTTCATATATATTTACTAAATAGTTTTCTAAAGTTACTTAAAGGAATTTTAGAGTTATTTCTTTTCATTTCTATATGTGATACATTACACTGCAATATAACATATATGAAACTGGGGCATAATCATATTTTATATTCACTGAGCTAAACTTTAATAGCTCAATTTTGAAACATTTCTTTTGAATTACATCCTCCGTGCATCGAAAAATTTATCTTTTCCGGAAGTAGTGACTAAATTTCGTTTTTACAATACATTTACTTTTAAACATTAGCATAGTGTAGCTTATAAATAAAACATTTCATACAGCGTTGAAAACTTTTACACAGTTTAAGAACTTATCCTTCAAAAGAATTTTTCGAAATATATAAAGTTCTCTTACATTTTATATGTCTCGAATATTTAATGTATTTATTCAGTCCAAAGGAAAGCATTTCAAAGCGATGGATATCATGGTTAAGAAATTTGAATATGTGCTTGTGTATTTTAATTCATGACTCTCTTATGTTATATAAAAGCCTATTTCCATTATTCCCTGATACTATAAATATTAAGATTTTGAAATAAAATTATCACACAAAATACCAGTATATTATTCTTAATTTTATACATTTTTCTTGGAACTAATTTGAGGATTATTATTTTCTTTTTAAAAATGTCTAGTATTTAATAAATAGTTTAAGTTTTTGTATAATGCAAATCATTTGCTTTATCGTATCTGATTACTATGGAGTAAAGACGGAATAAAATTAAAATGATATAAAAAACACATTTTAAAAACTCCGTATTTAAAATTATTTTTAATGAAGATTTCCTAATATATTCTGGTTTTATTTTTTATTTTGAAATCATTCATAGATTTCTGAAGTGTATTTTAAAAATACTAGTTTTTGATTTATTAGGAAATACTAGCAAGATTCAAAAGTTCCCGGACAGGGCCCATACCGTAGATTTTTCTTTTTTGCATTAGAGCGACACATTAACATTTTCGTGTTATAGTAGTTTTCGAGAAATTCTTCTAATCCCAAACAGTAAGTGTTGGGGTATATTTTTTTATGATTTTTGCATTTTTCATTCTAACAGAACAGTGGAAATGAATCAAAGCGTCGGAGATATATCTTCCTACAATTCTAATTCAACAATTAATCAACCATTGAGTCATATTCCAAAGGATTCTAAGAGCTAGAACAGTACAAAACAACTCTAACAATAGCCGTAGATTCTTCTTTCATCACAATATGATGAGGTAAATAATTTGGAATATGCATTTTCTTTCCTTCCTTGTGACGGAATATTTTCCATATACAACCAAATTTCATATATTACCCATAAGTACATTTCTTGATGTTCTGGATTTGCTCCCAATTTTTGTCCAGTGCTTAAAAATCATATAACAGGCATCTTTTATTAAAACTTTAACGGTATTTTAATTGCAAGTTTAAGTATATTCTACCGTTAAGGGAAGCTTTGTATAAATTTTATAAAAATTCTTCTCGTATTTCTCATTTGTGTCTAACGTTCTAAAATTCCCAAAAGTTACGTAATTCATCATTAAGATCTTTATACATAAGTTACTTTTTCAGAAAAGAAAAAAATAGTTTCTCCTAAACATAAATTTTTAACACTAATTGTGATTCATGACCCACTTTTCCGTTAAGAGAATATCCCAATAGCATTTCTATGGCATACCAACCCTTTGAAAATTATTATTACTCTAATTTTCTCTATTTATGTTCTAAAAGACACCTGGTTCAATTAAAATCCCGTTCTTTGATCTTGAACTGGATGAAATGAGACTTTTCAAGCATGCATGATGCGAACATAACTTGTTTATTATGTTATTAGGAACAATGGCACTTTAATTTGTGATGTTATTGGTTAACTTAAAATTCAAGACCAATTGTTTGTTGTTAGTCATGAACATTTACTATTTCAAAGGTTGCCTTCGGATAAATATTTTCGATTTCGTTTCTAGAACGGAAAGTGTACTGAATGAATTTTAATTGAAAATATGCATACGCAATTATCCGACTTAAGATAATGTAAATGATATTTTTGTAAGTAACAATGGATGTGTAATGAAATGTAAGTTTCTGGATTATGCTGAACGTTAGTTCACAATAAATAAAAATCCACAATGAAGTGGGTTGCGTACGAGATTAATTACTTTGAATGATTTAGTTGGACTTAATAGATACCGTGAAATCCGACGTATAACGCGCACTTATAACACAAAAAGCAAGATCGAAATTTTCTAGTGCACGTAATTCACCGGATATAAAAATCATAGATTTAAAAATGAAAAAAAAAACTTAACCTTAAAATATAGACTTCTTTTTAGATAAAAATACTGTGTTTATTTAAAAGAAATGACATATTTAACGCAGTGCTTCCCAAACCTTAAATGCTTGCGACCCAGCTTCCGATCATAATTTTCATAACCCCTTCTCCGTACAATAACAATATCTTAGAATGCAATAAATAATGAACTATGACGTAAGGCTACAACACGACTCTAATTATAAACCGCCCAAAATAAGAAGATAGTATTCATTTTTATATATGATTTTGTATATGACAAGCCTATGGAAGCTACTAGTAAGTTTTAAACCAGTTCTTAACTTATTATTGATAAATTAATCACTTAACATCTTGTGCAGTACTGATACATTTATAAGTATATTACCTCAATATAAATGTGTAAAAATGTATTTTGTTGTGTTTCTTTTCAGTAAATTTATAATGTGTTTTTAAAATAGTTTTATATTTTCAACTTGATCGTGACGCCCCCACGTAGGGCTGTCACGCCCCACAGTTTGAGAAACGCTGGCCTAATGAACTTAAAAAGTTGTAGTTCTAGAAATGTTCTATTTTTTTTTCTAAAGCTTGGAATAATACCTCGGATAAATGATTTCAAAACATAAGAGCATTGTGCGCGTACGTTTCAAATTTCTTAGTAAAAGAGTGGGTGCGAGTTATGCGGCGAATGTATCTTAAAATTGAAAATTGTAGCTTGAAAGTATACGGGCGCGTTATACGCCGGATCTTGCCGTACTTATAACTTTAACAGCACGTTGTTTTGGGACGTATAACGTTTAAATAATGTTTCATTCTGGATGATAGCGCAAAGTCCATTTAATCAGAGAAAAATTTGTGTATAAGTTTGAATCTTTCATTTAATTACACCAAAATCATTTAATCTAACATTACTCTTTTACTACCTTTATTTGTGAAATTCCAAACATTAATATCTCTAATTACTTATTTCATTCAGTTATTTTTATCCCGGGAGAGGGTGCGCACTCTATACTAATGTTAGTGGTCTCTAGGGGTGACAGAGTGAGTGAGTGAATGAATATTAATGCCACCCTGCGTTAAACTACACGAGGGCTTTTGGCGACGTACCTCGTAATTCTGAACCATGGTCAAGTGACGAGGACGAAACCTCAGCCGGCACCCGCTCTCTTAACTACCCAACCACAACAACGGGAGGACGATTTTTGAGCTCTCGACAGATTTAACGACAGATTTAACTAAACACCTACACGGTGGGTCTTTAGTGGTACTGGGCTCGAACTCGTGACGAGCCAGCCACGATCCGATTCCTTGATCAGTAGGCTACCGTGGCCACGCTAGGAGTTATGGATTCACAAAAATTATTTTTTTATAATTATTTTTACTGTACACTATAAAAATCGTAATATCAATGAATATTTTAATTAAGATAAATCATATTTATAATTAACAAAACCTGTTTTAAGGATTTTTCAATTTTTCTTTGATAATTGGAGATCAAATCCGATCAAAGTGGACTAAAATGTTTCAAATGTGCGTTACTTTAATAAAGTCTATAAATCACATATAGTTTTTTTCCTTTCGTTACAGGAATGATATATGGAGGATAAACTCTCAAATTTTGTTCAAGTTATTTTAGTTTTATTGAGCACTGATGACCCGCGAACAGCATGTTGAACTTTTCATTGCTTGTGTCTTTATGACAAGGCGTAGTGTATCTTATGGCTTCATCTCTTTCTTGATAGAATTTATTTGGTAGCATTCAAAACTTTCCTTTCAACTCAAACATTTCATGTCCATTGCTGTTCTCAAATTTTCTTTCGCTATCATGATTAATATCCATTATTTCATCAGGCTTTTCCCTTCCTTGATAAGTTTCCACTTCCTACGATAAAGATCCCCATCATAGTAAAAATCGCAATGAATCGTACATCAAAGTATTTGAAACCCCTTACTCGTTTATAATGGAAAAATGTAGCATGTTGAAAGAATATATTTTGCAATAAAAATGGTAGCGCGGGGAACGTCGTCACCCCGAGTACCTTAAAATTGTGAGTAAACGTTTTCCTCTCCAAAAAAGAGGCACATGTATGTTACAAATACATTTTAGTTTCCATGAAGACTGTCATATAGGAAGACACTGCCAAGGTCATTTGTAAGAAATAGACAGAATTAAAGAATTTGTGAGTCTGGGGTATAACTGTGCTTCAGTTATGTGAGGAGACATATACAACTAAAATGTAACAATCGTTCAGCTGCTGTATTTATGTAACTGATATTAGTTTACTTTATCTAAAAAATATATTTCCTCCCAAATAAATTCATATTCAACATTTCAAAAGTATCTAATCATACTTCATAAGTAGGAACTACAATTCACAAACTCTAAGCAGTTGTATTTTCGCATACTATGTACTTTTTAGTTATTTGAAAACAATTATCATCCGTTATTAAATGTAATGGAATATCATCCTATAAAATGACACCGATGATAAAAAAAGCATTCTGTTTATTAATCAGAGCATTTTCGAAATGGTCAATGCATCAGGAACTTTGGCGATATTTTTCAGATCCATTGGTTTGAGCTAAGCTATTATAAATACAGATCATTTTTTAATCTCTTTGTTTCCCGCATCACAGTAGAATATTTATTGTTTTATCATTAATGGTGACATACATTACTTCTGCTTTGTTTTGAGGTTATTCTGCAGGAATATAGCGGGTATTTTACAAAATATATGCTATGATGTGAGTACATCGCTAGATTTCAAAGTAATACATCAAGTAGTAGTGGAACGTATCTTTATTGATTAAGGTATTTTTATTGTATAGGGTGTCCAAAAAGTATGACTACACTTTCATAAATTAACCCATTCCCGACTTTTTCCAAGCTGATCTGCGCCAGGCGTAACGTACCATTCTGTCTTATCCCGAGTGTAGCTCGGGCACTGTGAAAATTTAAACTGTGCAATCAGTCTTTCTTGAATAATTTCACATGTGCTTTTTAAGAATTTCGAATAATTGAAATGTATTTCTCAGTGGAAATTTCTACAAAAAAAAAGAGTTTTCGAATTTATCACACATGATCAAATTATGATTAATAATTTCATAATCTTTTATGTGTAATTACAAAAGATGTAAGTAAATTTGTATTTCAATATAAAAGCTAGGTTTTCTAAGCTGTATATTTATAATTAGGATGAATTGACTCCAAAGTCTAATGATTATTGCCATACAGAAAGCCAGTTTTACAGGTAAATGACTCATTTATTAAACAGATATTTTTTACATTAATGTTTTGGAAATTTTGCATGCAAATGGTCCTATTATGTCTAAAAATATATGTTTTTTTTAAAAAAAAATTTGTAGTGGGTTGCAGATTGGTGTTCTACGATTGCAGTCCTAGTACATTCCCTGGAAGCTGGTATCTCCTTTTAGTACAGAGCCATATAGGTGGATACCAATCGCCGCAGGTAATTTTGACGTCAATATTCCTCCTTAGAGGGAAGCACCTAAGCTCAAACGATGCGGACCTGTACTAGGATTTAATTTTTCCAAGATCACCTAAGCCAGATGGATACACTAGGGATCTTTTAGTCATATAATCATACGACATGACCGCTGTCGTTTTTCTTCATCAAGAAAATCCACCGATTTGGACCGGGGCTGAACCCGCATCCTTAGGTTCAGAAAGCTAGTGGCAAACCAACCGACAACCCAGTCAGCTTAAAATATTTGTGAGTTTGAAAATATGCTTACAAAAAATATGTCCTTTTTTGATCCATACATCGGAAATAGCCTGAATCTGGAAGGAGTTAAATATAATTAAACAAAGATTTTCATTTACTCTATGGTATATTCCATAAAGAAAATATTGAAGTTTTTATTTAAAGAAATGTAAACGAGATGACTCGTTTCAAAATAACTTCACTGCAAAAAAATAGAGCGTAATTTTAATCATTGTTCATCGATTTTAAATCTGCAACATATATACAGCATGAAATGGGCACCACCACACACAAGTTTGGAAGTCAGAAAAATTTCTCGGCGACGGATGGAAAAGATAGTGTCCAAAATCCTGACCCCCTCTCTTCGATCCCTAGACATAAAACTTGACATGAAATGTATTGTTTCCCAATCTTCCATTAGTGGCAATGCTGAAATATAATGTTAAATTACACATGTCATTTAGATTGTTGGTGTTGCAGTGCTTCATAAAACGTGACTAGTTATCTCAATATATAATCGATGTGTTGCTTGCAAATAAGGGAAATTATGCGATATAGAACTTGCAAATTTAAAATTTGCAATAAAGCATTGTAAAAAAAACAACACTGTTTTCCTTGTAAAACAAAAGCTCCCGTAATTGTTTCGGGTTTTCTTCTTTTTTTTTTTTTTTTTTCGTTATTAATGTTTGATAGTGTGCCGGCTGGGTGGTGTGGTTGGTTTATCGCTGGCCTTCCACAACCAAGGTTGTGGGTTCGACTCCGTCCCATGACGGTGGATGTTCAAGATGTAGAAAATCAACAGCGACCATGTCGTAGGATTATACGGCATGTAAAAGATACCTAGAGTGTCTGTTTGGCTTGTATGCTCACGGCAAAATTAAATCTTAGTACATGTTTCCATCGTCAGAGCTCAGATGTCCTCCTATAGGGAGGAAACTAGGTGTCCCTCCTACAGGGTGCCGCACTAAAAAGATATAACAGCATCCAGGAATGTAGTAGGTCTGTAATGGTAAAAAACCATTCGGCAGCCCATTAGAAATAAAAAAAAATGATTGAGTTGCCATGGTTTTGGGACACCTGACATTTCTTAGGAGACATAACTGCAGAAGATACGCAGGTGAAAACTAATTTAAATTTCACCAGAATAAAAATTAATCCCTCTATTTCAGTAAATAAATGGAAGTTATTGATCAAATTAGTAAATCAGTTAAAAATATATAAGCACGGCATTCACTGTTTTGCCTTATACTGAACTGAACTCAGTGGCGCAATAGCCCATGAAGGCTGATAGGCCTGTTGTGCTTATCTCAGTTTACGTGAAATTAGACACTGGGGTGCATGTGCGGATGTTTCGGTTAAGTGGTCAGTTTGATGCAAAGCTTCTAGAGCAGATTTTCTCAAACTGTTGGGTGCGTCCCCCTGTGGGGCGTGAGCATATTGAAAATAAAAGGCTTAAAAATTAATTTTTTGGAATGAAGAAAAACAAAATGCTTTCTGACTTAATAAAAAATGCACATTTACACTGATATAATTTATATATATCATCTGGTGTGTGATCATCAAAAATAAAACATTCCACTTCAAACGTTCAATAGCTATCTTTGATGCTATAACCAAATAAGAAATGACATTTTATTTGCTTTACTGTAATCACACGATGAGAGATTTTTTTTTATTACGTTTCTTTTAACCCCTAAAATGCTACTTTTGACTATCATTTATTTGACCTTCAAACATACTGGTATGTTTCACTCCATCTGTTTTTCTTTTAGGAAAGTTGTAAAGAATATTTTTCTGATGCTTTTTTTCCATGTGAATGAGTTATATGATATATGGATAAGCGTATTGAGTACTTTGAAGGATTATTTGGCAAACATACAATGCATAACGGAGAACATTTTACGCAATTCTTTTTTAGAACTAATATCCATATGTGTTATTGAATAACACTTTTAACACGGGATCGGTCTCGCGATTCGCAGAGCCATCTGATGTTCACGAAATCGTTAATTCTGGGAAAACTGTTTATTTGTTACCAATGACCTTGGCAGAGTATCCTCCAATAAAACAGTGTTAATGGGAACTAAAATGAATTTATCACATTTCGCCCTCTTTTTCAGGGGAGTTTCAAACGTTTTTTTTACAATTAAGTTACTAGTTTTGATCGAGTTCCCTGCGCGACCACTTTTATTCAAAAATATTTTCTATGAACATGCTTTATGTCCTTTATTAAGGTCACGCAGATTTGGAGCATTTTCATTAGTTTTATTGGATTTTTTCTCAAAAAATCAAAGAGAAATTGAAAAGTCCTTGAAATTAGGTAAGTATATTTTCTCTTAATTAAATTATTCACTGGAATTAGGATTTTTATCGTGTATAGTAAAATAATTATAAAATAAATTATAGTGTAAAAAAATTTAAAAAACACGCTTTTATAGTGACTCGAACTAAAAAATAAAAAAATAAAAATACACTCTGTCGCAAAAAAATATATGCACCCAGAAGAAATCAAGCTACAATCACGAAACTCGGCAAGAATGTAGTCTGGTAAGAGATATGCAAATGATTAAAATTTCGAAGCCAATGAGACAAGGCTAAGTGTGCTATGCGCATATTAGTTGCGCAACTGGGAGAGTTTAAAAGCATGAGTACGAGCGCCGTACGGCTATCCAAACGAATCTGATGACTTTGATAGACGATATTGAGACTTAGGATGCCTCTAAGACGTAACCGGCGGCAGTACGAGCAGCTGACGGACTTTGATAGGGGCCGTATAATAGGCCTCAGAAAAGAAAGTAGGTCGAATAGACGTATCGGCCGCCACCTCGGTCGGAGCGATATGGTAGTTGCTCGGTGTTGGCAACAGTGGATCACAGAAGGTAGAGTGTACCGTCGCGGAGGGTTAGGACGTCCCAGGAACACAAATGATCGCGAGGATCGTGCAATCAGAAGAGTGGCCACTTCGGCACCAACAACGTCGCTAGCATCGATTCAACGCCACTTACCTCCTTCCAGACATCCAGTGCCATCAAGAGAAACCATAAGGAGACGACTGACCGAAGTTGGCTTGAGGAGCCGACGTCCGCTATGACGCTTACCACTGACCCCACATCATAGGTAGTGTCGACTGGATTTTTGCCGACCTCGGGCAATTTGGAGTGTGACAGACTGGAGACGTGTCATCTTCAGTGATGAATCCCGATTCAGTCTCAGTGCTGATGACCACCGCACACGTGTCTGGAGGTGCACCGGCCAGCGGTCCGATCCGGCATTTATTGTCGAGCGGCATACAGCAATTTCACAAGGTGTGACAGTGTGGGGAGAAATTTCTTGGGACACACGATCATCTTTAGTGGTCCTTCAAGGCACTTTGACAGCTCGCAGATACGTGGACGATATTTTAACGCCGATTGTGCTACCCATGCTATCAAGTCGCCCAGGTGCCATTTATCAACAGGATAATGCTCGTCCACATACTGCGTGACTCTCCCAACAATGTCTTCAAGGATATGACGTCCTACCATGGCCTGCCAGATCACCAGATCTTTCGCCAATAGAGCATGTCTGGACGCGCTGGGAAGGCAACTGCAGCCGTCCTGAGATACAGGAGAATTAACTGCGCAGATGCAAAGACTATGGCAGGATCTTCCACAGGGGGTCATAAGTGATCTAATTGAATCGATGCCACGCCGAATTTCGGCTTGTATAGCTGCCAGAGGTGGCTTTACTACTTACTGATTTTTAACCTTTTGCAAGCTGTAACCGCTTAATAAAATGATATTTTGTTCTGAATTTTTAATCATTTGTTTATTTTCATATACACTACATGCATACCAAATTTCGTGAATGTAGCTCAATTTCTTCTGGGTGCATATATGTTTTTGCGACAGAGTGTATATATTACTCAAAAGTAACATATATACAAAACTTAATACTTATCTTGTTAATCTGTACGGTTTATAATTATGATCGTATTGTAGCTTTAGCACCCCTCCCCCCCAAATGCATTATTATTGCATAGAATACATTATTATTTTGGGGGGGGGGCGCGATAAAAATTATGATTAAAAATTGGGTCGCCAGTTGTTAAAGTTTGAGAACCACTGTTCTAGAGTGCAGTTCCCAAGCAAGCTTGGTACTCATTTATCGTTTCACTGAAGAGAGGAAAAACTGAGTCAACCATGCTCAGCCCAAGGTTTTAAACCCCGGACATGCGGCGTGGAAGTGCGATGCACTACCACTCAACCCCTCTGGGTTTCATTTTTCCTTATACTAAATAGTATGTATACCCTTTCTTGTATGAGTTTATAGAGCAAATGAAATCGTTTCTATAAGCTAATCTACACTATTAAAATTCGTAGGTAAACAAACATATCTATCTATGATGCCCTATCTTCTCACGAGGCAGAAACTCGCCAAAGCTAACCAAATTTTGGGAATGATCCGAGAAATCCATTTTCATCATTTATATTCCGATATTCCAATTAATTAAAAAGATAGTAATTAAAAACCTTAAAACGCATAATTAGTACTATGCTTCTCCACCGGGGAACAAGTTCAAAAATTCGTAACTTCTTTCTTTTTTTTTTTTTTTACATGCGTTTTTAAAACGCGATCTAATTTTTTTCATGAGACTGAGACAAAAAATAATTACATATTCGAAAAGATAATTTACTTCGCCACGATATGGTATAATTTTTTTTTACAAAATAGTTAGATTTTGTATTTTTTAAGATTTTTTTTTAATGAGTTGAAATCGATATGTTTTTATGAGTATGATTTCTAAATTGTTCCACTGGCATTTTGTTTCGCGCTAATGAAAAAAATATTTTACACTAAAAAAGTTCATGCTTTTCTCTTTTAGAATCAGTCATTTAAAAATTTCAATGTCAAAAACTGTTTTTTTTTTTTTTACGATTTTTCAAAAAAGTACTCAAAATTTTATTTAAATACTTAAGATATGTGACTACACAATTTTGCCGTTTTGGTGAAAAATTTCGAACTTTCTTTTATGTTTTTATTTTATAGCCCAAAGATTTTGAGATTCCAAAAACACTCTTTTTTTCCCCTACAATATTTAGAAAGAATGTTAGAACATAATTAGTAAACCGAACATGGAATTTACAAAACCGGAAGTAGATCCCTACACAAAATATTTTTAAGTTATTGAATTGAAATTTTGAAAACGTGTTTTATTTAGTTCTATCTGTGTTATGAATAAAAATCAAATCTCTGTGTTTATATTTATGCATTATTTGCTTTTTTATGAAAAAGGTCATTATTTTTTTTAAAAAAATCTTGTTTTTGCATAAAATTTGGCATATTTAAAATACTTTAAAAAATATTACAAATATTTTAATTTCTAACACATATAAATATATTATACACGTACTATATAAATATTATTTGAATACATTCATTAGAATTTTGTGTAATTGCAATTTTTCATCAAAATTTCAGTAAAAACGACAATTGTTATAGTCTATAAAACTCTCCAGAAAACATCAAAAGGATAAAAAAAAGTCCCAATTAGTTAAGCATGAATATAAAAAGATCTTTACCTATAAATATGGTGAGTTTAAAAAATTTACAATTAGTAGAACATTTTTTTATACTATATTAAAATCTTTAAATGCATTTTCTGAGAAACAATGTTTTTCAATTTCTTGCTTCACGTTAAAGTTCATTACAAAATTTCTTTTTAAGATATTGAATTAAAATTTTCCGAAAATGTTTTAATTGTTTTTATCTCCTGTCTAGACTATAATTTAATCTTTGTGTATATATTTATGTATTTTATTGCACTTTTTGTGAGAAAATACATTAGTCTTCTATAAAAAACTGATTTCTTGCTTAAAAAAGTGACGTATTTCAAAAACTTGCAAAACTATTACAAATATGACAGCTCTAAACACAGATAATGATGTTATTTATTTACTGTATAGACATTATTCAAATATATTAATTAGAATTTTCAATACAAGGTTTACCGTAACTGCAATTTTTCAATAAAATTTCACTCAAAATTCCCAATATATCTAAATTATTTTTAATTTTGCGAAAATTGTACTTGAATTTCTAGTTTTAAGACCTATTTTAAGTAAAAAAGTGTTTATTTGGTTGAAAATTTATGTATTTCAAAGAAAGTGCTCCGAAGGTAGTTACATACTTTAATAACTACTTTATTTATAAAAATAATCTCTCGAAACTTTTTTTCCGCGTGTAGAATAATATTATACGTAATCTGTACAAAGTTTGATAAAATATCTTAAAAATTACGTTTTTTTTAAATGTGTTTTTCGTTTTTTCCCCTTTTTGCAAGAAAGATGTAAGCATTATTTTTTAAAGTGTTTTTGTTTAAAAATTACCTTTGTGTGCAATCCATATATGAAGTTTGAATGCATTAAATTAAAAATGAAGCCCGAAAAAGTTCTAACTTTATCAAATAATGCAATGCGAATTGAACTTTTTTCCTTTCGTTTTTGAGAGGCTTTTATCTGCTTTCCCCCAAGGAGTCGCGGTGCAATTGGTAAAGGCGCTTCTTCTTAGACTATAGTACTCGTGTTCGGAACTGAGGTTTAAATTTTATGATTTTTTAAAAAAATACTCCACATGTTATTCGCGCATTTAAAAACTTCGCCAGCAGATTTGTAATTGGAAAAAAAAGTTTACTTCGTCGCAATGCAGGGATTTTTTGTTTTGTTTTTTTTTTTACAAAACAACGATACTTTACATAATATAAGATTTTTTCTAAAATGAAGCAATATAGATGTGCGTTTAAATGAAAATGATTTTTTAATGCCTTGAAACTTTATATATCGATTGCAAACAACGGTATTTTTTAAAACGAAAATAATGCTTAAATATTTCTTGCAAAAAGAGAAGAAAACGAAAAACACAATTTTTTTAAAAAAACCCGTAATTTTTAAGATATTTTATCAATCTCCGCAATCTGTACAAAAATTGAAAAAATTACTTAAAATGTACGGTTTTTTGAAGAAAAAAAATTGTGTCTTTCATTTTTTCCCTTTTTGCTAGAAATATTTAAAAAAGTATTTTTGTTTAAAAATTATCGTTGTTTGTGATAGATATATGAAGTTACTTAAAAATGAAGCCCGAATAAAACTGTTAATTTTTAATTCGTCACAATTCTGTGTAATTTTTTTTTTCTTTTACAGAACAACGAAACTTTGCATATAAATAAATGAATTTAAAAAAGGTTTATTGATTACTAAATCATATTTTGGAAAACTACTTTGCATTTTAAAAAATAAAATAATAACTGTAATTAAACAAATATTTATATTATACTTCATAAATACACTCTGTCGCAAAAAAATATATGCACCCAGAAGAAATTGAGCTACATTCACGAAATTTGGTATGCATGTAGTGTATATGAAAATAAACAAATGATTAAAAATTCAGAACAAAATATCATTTTATTAAGCGGTTACAGCTTGCAAAAGGTTAAAAATCAGTAAGTAGTAAAGCCACCTCTGGCAGCTATACAAGCCGAAATTCGGCGTGGCATCGATTCAATTAGATCACTTATGACCCCCTGTGGAAGATCCTGCCATAGTCTTTGCATCTGCGCAGTTAATTCTCCTGTATCTCAGGACGGCTGCAGTTGCCTTCCCAGCGCGTCCAGACATGCTCTATTGGCGAAAGATCTGGTGATCTGGCAGGCCATGGTAGGACGTCATATCCTTGAAGACATTGTTGGGAGAGTCACGCAGTATGTGGACGAGCATTATCCTGTTGATAAATGACACCTGGGCGACTTGATAGCATGGGTAGCACAATCGGCGTTAAAATATCGTCCACGTATCTGCGAGCTGTCAAAGTGCCTTGAAGGACCACTAAAGATGATCGTGTGTCCCAAGAAATTTCTCCCCACACTGTCACACCTTGTGAAATTGCTGTATGCCGCTCGACAATAAATGCCGGATCGGACCGCTGGCCGGTGCACCTCCAGACACGTGTGCGGTGGTCATCAGCACTGAGACTGAATCGGGATTCATCACTGAAGATGACACGTCTCCAGTCTGTCACACTCCAAGTTGCCCGAGGTCGGCAAAAATCCAGTCGACACTGCCTATGATGTGGGGTCAGTGGTAAGCGTCTTAGCGGACGTCGGCTCCTCAAGCCAACTTCGGTCAGTCGTCTCCTTATGGTTTCTCTTGATGGCACTGGATGTCTGGAAGGAGGTAACTGGCGTTGAATCGATGCTAGCGACGTTGTTGGTGCCGAAGTGGCCACTCTTCTGATTGCACGATCCTCGCGATCATTTGTGTTCCTGGGACGTCCTGACCCTCCGCGACGGTACACTCTACCTTCTGTGATCCACTGTTGCCAACACCGAGCAACTACCATATCGCTCCGACCGAGGTGGCGGCCGATACGTCTATTCGACCAACCTGCTTCTCTGAGACCTATTATACGGCCCCTATCAAAGTCCGTCAGCTGCTCGTACTGCCGCCGGTTACGTCTTAGAGGCATCCTAAGCCTCAATATCGTCTATTAAAGTCATCAGATTCGTTTGGATAGCCGTACGGCGCTCGTACTCATGCTTTTAAACTCTCCCAGTTGCGCAACTAATATGCGCATAGCACACTTAGCCTTGTCTCATTGGCTTCGAAATTTTAATCATTTGCATATCTCTTACCAGACTACATTCTTGCCGAGTTTCGTGATTGTAGCTTGATTTCTTCTGGGTGCATATATTTTTTTGCGACAGAGTGTATAATTATTAATAAATAGTACTTTTTGTAAATTTTGTAAGAAAAAAACATTAAGTAATATTTTTATAAAAATTAGTTACAAAAAGTTTTATAAAATGATATACACTATGTTATAAATAAGATATTATATAAATTATTATAATAATACATAAAATTTTTGTTAAAATAATGAACATTGTAGTTTTGTATAACGTACTTTTTTTTAGTCAGATACGTGTTTAAATAATTTGCTAAACACAGTGGAATGAAAAAAGGTCGAAATTAGAATGAAATATCAAATTGTATTTCATCAGATAATTTTTTTTAAATATTTTTTCAGTACATGTAAATATATATCTTTAGGCTTTCCCCCTTACTGTTTTTTTTCTAACTTATATATATTTATATGTTTAATCAAACATTCAAACGTTCAGAAAAAATCAATCGTTTGAATAGCTATCTGAAAAATTTTCTTTTATTGATTACTTATAGAAATTTGATTTTAATAAATATATATATATATATATGTTTTTTTAAAAGGATTATTTCTATTATTTCATTACTAAATGAATTCTTTATTAATTAAAAAATACATAGTCTATTATTTTGGATGAAAATACATTTTAGAGGCATTTTTAAGTTAACTATTTGTAACGATTGATTGATTCATGAAAATCTGACATCTATATTTTATTATTTTAAATTCTTAGAGACTAACTATCATTAAAAATTGATGAACGTTTCTCTTAGCATCAGAATCTTTTTCTTTTTAATGCTTCACATTAATAATTTTTTAATTCTAATTCAATATTGTTTTTTATAAGTCATACATCGAAATTTAAAGCAATTTCTTATCTGTGAGAAGGAGGGGGAGATGTAACAATAATTTTACACTAAAAAACGTTTTCGGGCTATAGAGAGGGGAAAGAAACTTGTCTTAAATAAAAAAAAATAAGTGAAATGGAACAAATTTCGGAAAAGGGATATTTTTTGACATAATTTTAGAAATCACTCACATTGTGCGCATACAAACACACACACAGAAATGCAGGTGTCATGAGGAAATGAGAAAGCCCGTGCAATACCGAGCTAAGCGGTAGAGAGGGGTGGGGGTGGAAGTCATTTTGAAAAAGAATATTATAAGTGCTGATTTCGTGAAGGAAAGGAATTTTTTTATAAAGTAGAGAAAGCCCGTGCAACGCCAGGCCATACAGCTAGTTACTATTTAAAAGCTGAGCTTCGAATATATTAGTTGAATGATATACATATAACTTGGTGTATTTTTTTATTGTATAGAGGAAAATAGTTAGAACATTTTATATTTCTCAAAATCTCCAGTATAGCTTAATAGGAAAAAGATGTTATACTTACTAATATTCGAAATATTCATGTATAAGTATTTTTAGATAAACTATTTTCACTTGATAACATTTAAAATTTCTCATAGATTACTTTCGAGAATTCTTTTAATAATTATATATCAAAGATGGAATTTGATATGATTTCTAAATTAAAAGAGTTCTTTAATAACACAAGAATGGAGAAACATTGTAACACAATAATTAATAAATCTACAAAACAATATTATTCACTGCTAAAAGGAGGAAATGAATAGTAGTTTTTTTTATCAAAAAGTTATGAAATATTTACACTGTCACCAGAGACATTAAAGAAAAACCAAATTGAAACCAATGTACTCTTTATAACAGTAATGATAACGGAAACACTTTAAATGGTAGAAAATTTAAAAGGTTAAAAAATTAGAGAGAGCTATGCTTGGTATTTTATTTCATATTATTATTTTTTTTGTACTCAGAATAATAACACTTCAGAGAAATTGAAATTTTGAAAAGATTTTCGTGGAAATAAAATTTTTGGAATACTATTCTCTTACACACACAACTTTACGTATATTCTTTCTCAGCTAATGTTTATCTTTTATTCGAAAGAACGAAGGTTTGGAGGTTTCTTTGATTCGAATAAAAATGAATTTATAGAAATGTGGGTAAAGTGCACTTTCAAGTAGATTTCGACCTAATTAGTTCTAAGAAAAGAGCCAATCGAAAGCAAATGCAGAAAATAAGCAATGGAGTAAAAAACCAGTGAAAAATTTATCTTTAAGATAATTTAAGGTTGCCCTATCTTAATATTAAAAAATAAGGCCCGGATATGGAACATTTTTTCAGATATAAAAGAAGTGAAGCATTTAATATTATATTCGTGCTTTACTGTCCTTTAAAGAGACGCATTTTTTATCCTGCATCCTATTTTTAACCGTTTTGATCGAGATTATCTGGTATAAAAATGTGTTTCTTGTTTTTTTCTCCTATACCGTAATGCTAAATGATCTATCTCTGCACGTATTCTAAATACGAGAAAAAGAGTATTTATTGAATATTTGTGGAAATTGTTAAAAACATTATATTATTAACATATGCATAAGTAATAAAGTTCTTAACTTCCATAAAAAATTTAGGCATTTGTCTGTCCAAAAATGAGCTTCACGTTTAGTGCAATTTGTTGTACTTTTACCTAAGACGGCTTTAAATCTGCAACTGAAGATATGATTGGATCATAGCAAACCTTGGAAAATAGGCATATTAAAGTTTTAAGCTTTAATTCCAAAAGTATGGTAATTACACAAAATTTTCTTTAATAATGTCAGGTTTACTAATAATATATTCTTTTATTGACACGACAGCCCCGAATGGGACAAGATCTTCCCAAGAAACCCAGGAGCCAATTTTCTACAAGACAATGCTCGGACTCACATGGCAAGAATGTCACAAGACTGTATCCACAAAGTTAATACTCTTCTTTGGCCTGTCAGATCCCCAGATTTGTCTCCAACTGAGCATATCTGGGATCATTTCGGACGGCAAGTTGGGCATTCCACGAGTTTGAACGAACTAGAGGCAAAGTTAGAGCAAATATGAAACGAAATATCTCAAGACATCGTACAGAACTTACCCGATCGTATTACATCATGCATTCGCGCTAGAGGAGGGTTCAACGGAGTATTAAATCCTCCGTTCTTTTGCCTTTTTCTCTGAAATAAATTATCCTTTTTCTTTCATTTTCTAATCATTTACTTATACCAAAGTAGTTATTACGTAAGAAAATTTATTTTCATTTTGATTACTCCTTCTTAGTGCTCTAATTTTTTCTGTCCATGAGTGTAGCTTGCATAATTCAAAATTATTTCGCTGTCCCTACAATTTATTCTCATTCACATCTAAGAACTTTACGCTCAAACATGGCTAGCTGTTCAGTCTGTTACTTTGACTAAGTCACAGACCAGTACTAACCTATTGATCTGAAACTCGGACTTTAACTTTTAGATCTATAAGTAAGTATGGGTCTGATGATTGCTTCATACAGCATAATTTTTCTACATGTCTTTTAATTAATTTTGACTTTAAGAAAGCTCTCAGACCATGAAGACAGTGATTAGCAGCAATAATACTCATTTTAATTAAACACCAAAGTCGTTTGGATTGTAATGTTTGAGACCAAATAGGCAACATTATCAACCCCTTTAAATTTGTATAAATTTAAGTCTGCACATATTTATAAGCTATATGAGTTTTTGTAACTGTCATACATTTATTTTTGTTTCTACTAATAATAACTTAACTCAGTGGCGCAACAGCCCATGGCAGCTATGGTGTACTGTGCACGACTCAGTATAAGTGACCTTGGGCCATGAGTTGGATGGGCAGATGATCTGGTCAGGTGGTCAGTCTGACGTAAAACCCCCAATGTTAAGTTCCCAAGCAAGCTTGGTACTCATTTATAGAACCCACTGAAGGTATCAAGGGTGGAGACAACCGTGGCCAGCCCGGGGATTTAGCCTTGGACCTGTAGTGTGGAAGCGCGATGCACTAACCTCTCAGCTACTGGGATCCATTAATAATATCTATCTAACAGAAATCTGTTGGGAAAAAAAAACATTACTTTCTTTTCCAAACATTCTTATTTTTCCATTCATTTGAATTTATAACAGAACTAAATTTTTACTTAGTATGAAAAACCAACCAGAATTCGCTTATTAATAATTAAAAATCAAACTAAATTCAATTCAAAATGTACCTGACATTTCGAAATAACAAACATTCAACAATATCAAAAAAAATATTAGCGCTTTAAAAAAAATTGCTTCTTAAATGAATCAACTGATTCAATAGGCTTCAATTTAGTTTCATATTAAACATATCTGCATTTGAAAGTGGAAAACATTTATTTTAAGGTATATTATAGGTATGAAAGTCCAGTATAGTGTATGTTCATAATTAGGTAAAATGTATTGAAAAATCGTAACATTTGTGTATTTTTCGGAATTTACAATCAGAAATTGTTATGTTAACATTATTGTCAGGAGAAATATGGATGGTAATTGAAAACGTTTTAGTAATGAAAGCATTTATTAGAAAGAATTGTGTTTGAAAGAACCTCGATAATATATCTTGCCATTTCTTAAATTTGTCTGAACCAGCGATTTTCTAACGTGGAGAGGGGGGGAGTTTATCGAAAAGTCAAAAATAAAAAAAAATTATTTGAAAAATATTATTAATTTACTGAAAGGAAGCAAGCTAAAATATACTCAAACATTTTAAAAAATAAAATACGCATTTACACTGATATAAATACACTTATAAATGTTAACAGGAAAAGTAACGTAATGTTTAAAGTAATCTCTTAAAATATTTATTACTTAAAAGTAACATATACAAAATTAAATATTTATATTATTAATTTTACAGTTTACAATTAAGGTTTCATTGTAGCTTTATCGTCAAAGAACATCATTATTGCATCCAATACAGTGTTAATATATGAGAGGAGAGCAGTGAAAATAATGATTAAAAAACGGGTCGCAAATATTGTGTGAGAAGCACTGGTCTAAAGTCATCATAAATCACATTAAATTGCCAATCACTTCAATCGGTTGTTTCATGGTGTAAATAACTTCACGTGAAAAAAGCAACAATCTGAAAAAAAAGGTCAAGGCAAACATCTACTGGTCACATTCATTAGAATCTGAAAAATAAACTAGGATTATTTTTTCTTGAAAGAAGGCGGTGCTTAAAGTTTGAAAGTCAAACTATCGTTACATTGTTAAATTAACTGTAGCATGCATCTCCACAATCAGCTCTTTTAATAAAACAGCCCAATAAAATGTAATTAATGTCGTTAAGAAGGCGATATATTAAGAAATTAAAAAAAACAACCACCTATGATGATATTGGTTAAAATAATACTACCTTACATCCAATGAAAATCTTGATTTGAATCTGAACAATAAAATTGTAAGAGGAGGCAGTACTTTAAAAATTAAGACCGAATTACATCGGTTAAATTTATTTAAATTTTCGTCCAATCAGCGCTTTTATTAGAATCCTAACAATTAAATTTAACTATGTAAAAAAGCGGCACTTTAAAAATAAAACCAATCGCGACGATGATATTGAATAAAATAGTGTGATTTACATCAAATCAACGCTTTCTTAACCAATTTCAGCAAGAAAATCATTACATGTCTTAAAGGAGGCGGAACTTTTGACGTAAAAGCCTAACTATGATAGCATTGGTTAAATTATTTATGGCTTACATCCAATCAGATCTGCCATTAGAGTCTGAGCAAAAAAAAAAATAATGAAGGCAGAACTTTAAAAATAAAAGTCAAACCATGATACTAAATAACATAATTGTGACTTAACTCCCACCAACGCTTTGTTCAGCAATTACAGCAGTGTTTCTCAAACTGGGGGGCGTGATAACCTTACGAGCGGGGCGCGAGCAAATCGAAAATAAAAGATATAAAAAATAATTAATTTACTGGAAGGAATTAAAGCAAAATACTTTCAGACATAATAAAAAATGCACTTTTACTCTGATGTAAATTATAGGCGATATTAAGTCATCAAAAAAAACTTCTTCAATACTTAATTAGCTATCTTTGATCCTATAACCAAATAAAAAATATTTTACTTAATTTGCTGTAATCCCATGATTAGAGAGTTTTTATTACGTTTTCTTTTTTAAAACCAACATTCTACTCTTTCAGAGGAAGAACAGATCCCACATCCAGAATCGAAAAAATTCAGGAACATAAAAAATTCATCACTGTCATTATTTTCACATTATAGCTGTAATATGTTTGACCTTCTAAGTTATTGGTACAGTTAGTTATTACCCCTCTCTTTTGTGTTTATTTCTCATTTAAGGAAGTTGTAAGTAATGTATTTCTCTGTTGCGCTTTTTTTCCATGCAAAACAGTTTTATGATATTTGGAAAACCACGGAGAGCACACAACACACACACACACTTTGATGGATTACTATGCGAGACCAAGATGAGTATTTTCAAACATATAAATCATAACAATTGTTTTTACCAGTAACATACATATTATCATAATGAATACACTTTTTAACCGGAAGTGGTCGCGCGGGACACACAGATCACGAAATTGTTAATTCTGGCAAAACTGTTTATTTGTTACCAAAGAAAATTTGAAAAGTCCTTGAAAATAGGAAAGTAAACTTTCTCTTAATTAAATTATTCACTGGAATCACGATTTGTATCGTGTACAATAAAATAATTATAAAAAAAAGGATTGGGGTGACTCAATAACCCCGCTCGACCGTATCGAGTGCGCACCTGCTCTCAGGTTAAAATATGTTGAAATCTTTTTTGCTTTAAATATTAAAAATAATACAATTATTATATAGGTTGTTACCAATCATCGCATGTTATTTTTATTCCCAGTTTCCTTCTGAGAAGGAGGCCTTAGAACTCTGACTATGCAAAGTCGTTCTGGGAATTTAATTTTCCAAGGGTGACCAACCTAAACAAGCACACAAAGGATATTTAACATGCGGCACAATCATGCGATATAAACGTTGTCGATTTTTTGTATCAGGAAAATCCACTGATTTGGTCCAGGGGCGAACCCGCAAACTTATATAAAACTTAGCTAAGCATATATAGAACTTTAATCAGAACTACTGACATGTATGGAAATGAATGTGGACCCTCAGTAATGCGGTGGAAGAAAAATTTCAAGAAAAATCTTTGAACATATTCAAAAGAACAATGAGTGGAGAATTCAATACAACCATGAAATATTCAGGAAATATGGAAAATAAGGCAAGACTGACAGTGGGAAAACTATAAAAATATCACGTATTAGCTTTCTGTGCCATCTGTATATATATATATATATATATATATATATATATATATAGCGATACTTTTCCAACCAAATATATTAACTTTTTCGAAAATTGACGGGATCAGACGTATAGAGGACAAACACATACACGATGGTTAGACGACATTGAGAAGGACTTCAAGCTAATGGGAGCCAACTATATTTGAAGGCCATCGTAACTGTTAGGTTCAACTGGAGGAGGATCAGCGGGTCGGCCTTGGCCTGCAGAAGGCCGTTCAGCTTATGAAGAAAAAATTAGTAAATTAAATTCTAATGCATGAAATAAACTCTACTTGAGATTGAAAAAAAAATGTTTATTGTGGAAAAATGTCAGTCTTTTTATCCATCTTTCTACTAAATAAACATTAGTAAACCATTTTCTTTATAAAATGTTGGCACAAATTATAAAATCAATTCACTCTTATCTTTAACGTTCAATTTTCAAATTCATTCTGATATGCTGATTTTGCTCACAGCAATGGCTGCTCTGGGTACTGATTTTTAAAAATATATTAGTCCACATTTTCTGAAAAAAATTGAAGCATTTTTTCTTCTTACTATAATATGTGTCCAATAAATATCATGCTGTCACTTGCATTATTGTTAGGTGTAGCAGTTTTAATGGAAAAAAGAAAGAAAAAAAATTGTGAAACAAAGTTATTTAATTTTTCTTTTAAATGAAGATATGCAAATTAAATGGCCAGATTTTTTTTATTTTCTATAAAAACATAAGTAGAATTTTTTTAAATATATTACTTTGTAAGGATCTCGCCTCCGCGCCGAAAGGTGTGGAGAAAAGGGAAGGAAGTCTAGCCATATTCAAAATCTCTTAGTCTATTAGCAACACAAACCACAACGCAAGTTCGATCAATCAAAACTAAGAAATGCACACAATTTAAGCAATATGAATACAATTAACGAGGTACGCGATGTATGAGAAGACTTTAATTACCAGTAACACTTACTTCAGTTCAATTACAATGCTTTACTAGCCATCTAGTCTATATTCAATCTTAAGTGATAAATCGACACCTTAATTTGTACAATTGTCAATTACTAAATATCTTATTTACACTTTAAATTCGATTAATCATTTCTCCGCTAGTGGCCTACCCTATCTCTCTCTACTTAACTTGAAACCTAGACTTTATATAGCAGTCTTACTTTGCCTGTTTACGTTCTCTTATTCAGAGGAAGCGTTGTAATAAAATACTTTTTAATGACCAAAAATTCCCCAAGTTGATTGTTAGTGAGTGAATAGCGGATATATTTACTGTCAAAGAGCTACTTAACTTAATATAAAATTGCAGCGATTGATTTTAATTACTTGAAAACATAAATGTTTCTTTATAAGAGGGCTGTTCAAAAAAGTAATAAGACTAAAATTATTATATAAAAAACAGTAATCGTCATCATTTACTTGGTATTTTACAAAATAACTTCAGCGGCACGTAATGCGTTTATCCCAACATTCCTTCCACTTCTTAAAAAGTATAAAAGTCCGTGTTGTGAGAGTTTCATCAAAACCACCTCCGCAACTTTACACATACATTGTTGCTTGCAAAACGTTTGCCTTGCAATGGTTTCTAAAGTTGAGGAAACAGTCAGAAATGGCATGGTGTGAGATCAAAATTGTATGGAGGGAGAGTGTGGTAAAATCTCAACGTTGTTCCGCTGCGAAACATTCAGTACGTACAATATGTGGTCGGGCATTGCCATGGTGCAATAGGAAGCCATTTTGGAGCAACGGGCGTTTCCTTTTAACGTGTTGTACCATTATTCACAGGTACAAGCCGTTTAATGTAATACCAGGTTGGCAGCGTGTTGATACAAATTCCTTCATAATAAAGAAAAAAATATGGTCATAACTTTACCAGCCGATTTCACAGTTTTTGCTTTCTTGGGAGTAGGTGAAGATGGATGTTTCCATTCACTGATTTGTTGTTTTATGGTTGGATCATAGTAATACAACCAGGCTTTGTCTGCTGTGTTGAAGCGTTTTAAGATATTGTCGCCTTCTTGTTCCAATCTTTAATAATGTCGTTTCATATCAAAGGTCTCCGATGCTGATTTTTGTAGATTTTTACTTCCATTTCGACAACTAGCCGTGTCTCGTAGGCGTTCACAAACACGCTTTATTTCGATCATGTGACACTCAAGAACATGAGTCTGTACACTCTATCTACCGGTAGATTTTGTTAATACATACAACAAACTTTTCGTATACCACAGAAGTTAACATTTCGATGAGTGGTTCCGCAGCAGTAAAATTAGTCTTATTACTTATTGAACAACCTACGTATATTTTGAATGCTATAAGTTAAAATTTTGAATTTAATTCTGGTTAATCTAAAAATAGATATTATAGTATATATTGCTGGCTTATCTGCTCTCTTAAAAATAATAATAATAAAATATTTCACCAATGAAACCAACTAATGGATTTTTTAAACAATTCTTAAAAAATGCAATTTTGATATCATTAAGTTTCAATTTTTAATTTTTTTCATTCTGTTTCAATTGATTTTTCACAAAATCTATTACTTATTATTTTATAACACGTTTTCGTATTTGAAATTCCTGCATCATGCTTTTTCCAAGGAAGCTTTTCTAAAATTAATCCTTTTTCTGTAGAATTTCGGGCCGTATTTTGATTTACTTAGAAATTTAAAATGTATTACATTCCCGTTTTTTAATACTCAAAGAAAAAAAATAAATGATCCCTTCAAGACTGTCGTAAGCAGAGCTGATATAATCGGCTTAAGATGTCGCGTTTCCTTATGTGCATTTAGCTTGTTAATGAAAACAAACGCCATTAGTATATGCTACTTATTTTAAAACACAACATTTCTTAGAGAGTGTGAGACATTTTTCATTTAAACTGTTTTCTCATTTCAATTTTTTTATGATCAAGATGCTTTTAATTACTTAGTCCATCAAGTAATAAGAGTCATCTGATTTTTACAAAATCATAAAATTTGATATGTTTTCAGGATCGATATAAAAGTATATTATTGCGAATAGTATTATTACTAGTAAAGCGTCACAAACGTTATACTATTTTTATTATTAATATTTTTATAGTAAATACATAAAAATATTCTTATAATATTATTTTGTAATTCATAGGACTTAAAGTCAAATTTCGTAATTAATTACGTTTAATATTTTTATAGATATATTTTAAGTAAATCACATTTACAATTAAGGCTGCATTCGGTAAGAGTACGACAGCTCTAAGTAAGCACGAAGCACATTTTCAGACATAAAAATGGCCCAATTTCCATCGAAATATTGCAATATTATAACGCGTACTTATGCTAGCAATATAGTGTTTTTCAAAATTTCAAAATATTTCGTGAATACTTTCCTTTTTGTTTTAATACGTGAAGGAAACGCCCATTCAAAATTACGGTATAGATAAAAAATGCAAAACACATTTTATACCAGAAAAAGAATGAACTCGGTAATAAAAATGGGAAGTATCAAAAAAATGCTTCCCTCTAAACGATAGTGAAGCTAGAATATCAAATTATAATTTTCATTTCTTTTATATCTGAAAAAATGTTCAAAATCCGGGTCCTTTTCTTTAACAATAACCGAAAACAGCCTTAAATACTTCATGATTTTATTGTATTTTCGAGATATTTTCAGATTCAATATTTGTTTCAGGTTTTCGTTAAAAAGTGGTTGTGAGTTATACGGGAATATACCTTAACATTAAATACTGCTGCTTGAAAGCAATGGTGCGCGTTATACTCTGGATTTTATTGTATTTTCAAGATTTTGATGCCTTAATATTTTAAAAAATAATCGTAAATTATTTGAAGAAATGAGTATTTATGACATGTTAAACTATATAAAAACATATTTTATACATTTTAGTATATATATATATATATATATATATATGTGTGTGTGTGTGTGTGTGTGTGTGTGAGTGTGTATGTGTTAGTGTATGTCTGGGTGTGTAGTCACTTAAAATTATAATTATATGTATTTTTTTCTAAATGGAAATTAGGGATTCCCATTTTTGAAACTAGTGTCATTTTATCGCATATTAAAGAGTTAAAACCAATATTTTGATACATTTGTTAAAACTCTTTTCTCTACATTTACCGTAAACTCCGGCGTATAACGCGCAACTGTACTTTCAAGCAGCGGTTTTTAATGTTAAGTTATATTCCCATATAACGTTCACCCACTTTTTAACGAAAACCCGAAACAAAATATGCATGTGCAATGCCCTTATGTTTTGAAGTTATTTATTCGAGATATCATTCCAAACTTCTAAAAATAGTATATTTCTAGAAGTACAACCCTTTAAGTTCATAAGGTATATCGTTTCTTTTCAGCAAACAGTATTTCGATATATTTACGTGCCTAAGTTCTTATAGGATTATCACTTTTTTTAAGCAATCATTTTTATTCCCGCACCATAAATTTCGATCTTATTTTTAGTTAAAAGTTCACGTTATAAGCTAGATTTTACGGGGTACTTAATTTCTAAATAAAAATCTTATTTTTTTAGAAACAAGTATATTATCTAAACATTTTTTTAATGTACCATGTTTTTATAAAGGACTAAAAAGCCTAATTTTTCTTTTTTCGTTTTCTTTATCTTTGTTTACCCTTTTCGCTTTCTTCTTTTTTTACATTGTCATGCATTGTCGCCCATTTCCGAGTTATGGTCCAAATTTCAAGTTTCTAGCTCATCGAGATGTTAATTTAAAATCAATTACAAAATTAAACTAGAACAGACAAGAAATCCAGTTATTAAAAACATGATAATTAATAATTATTTCATTTATTTAAATGATTTCTTATTACAATAATGTCTAATTGGTAATTGGTAACTAATTTTTAGAATAAATAAACTAGTTTAGTATAATTTATCTTTCCTATTTTGTGCTTAAATACCATGAACTGTCTTGCGTTAGATGTAAAGCTTTACTCAACTTGTAAAGGGTGTTTTTTTGAGAGGTATAGAACTTTAAATTACAATAATACGACGATGTATTATTCGATTGACATGATTTTTTTTATTCGAAAGATAATCTTGTGGCATTACATTTTAAATATGATTTCTGGCATAGGACTGCCACGGCTGGCTCGGATGTAGTCCAATCTCGACGTCCAATTTTCGATGACTTTTTCCAACATTTGTGGTCGTATATCGGCAATAACACGGCGAATGTTGTCTTCCAAATGGTCCAAGCGTTTGTGGCTTATCCGCATAGCCCAATGACTTTACATAGCTCCACAGAAAATAGTCTTGCGGTGTTAAATCACAAGATCTTGGAGGCCAATTCACAGGTCCAAAACGTGAAATTAGGCGGTCACCAAACGTGCCTTTCAATAAATCGATTGTGGCACGAGCTGTGTGACATGTTGCTCCATCTTGTTGGAACCACAGCTCCTGGACATCATAATTGTTCAATTCAGGAATGAAAAAGTTATTAATCATGGCTCTATTTATACCAATCACCATTGACACTAACGTTTTTGGCCTTCATCGTTTTTGAAGAAGGATTCAACCAGCCCATAAAGTGCACCAAACAGTCAGTTTTTCTGGATGTAACGATGTTTCGACATACACTTGTGGATTAGCTTCACTCCAAATGCGGCAGTTTTGTTTGTTGACGTAGCCTTTCAACCAGAAGTGCGCTTCATCGCTAAACAAAATTCGCTTATGAAAATCGACCATTATTTTCGAAATAAAATTACACAATTTGAAAGCGTTGTTCAGGCGTGAGTCTATTCATGATGAATTGCCAAACCAAACTGAGAATAAAACACTTGACAGCTGTTAAATCAGTCGCCATCTTGGAAAATAATGCCAGCTTAAACTTCTATAACTGGAAAAAAACACTCTGTAAAACTGCATTCAAAGAATTCCTATTGCGGTTAGCTCAAATCAACTTTAATTCGTCCTTTCTAAACTCAAACTCCTTCACATTGAAATTGAGCATAGTTACAATACATCAAGTAGTTAATAATAATCAATAATGAGGTATTTTCGCGCGTGGCTATTAGCATCTGCTTTCTTTATCTAGCTGGCAGGCTGACTGGTTAAGTGTTCACATGGTCAAAAAAATGCGCACTATTGTCAATAAAGCAATTTTTTGAAAGCAAGTTAATAAAAATCATGGTAACCTGGGGCCCGTTTTGACCCCAGAGACATGAAATGGAATACGTAGACGCAACTCCACTCGTGCAATCGACAGGCGGTCTTTGTTCGTGTAAATTCGTGTAATTTCCGGCACCTGTCGAAATTGGAGCCAGCCTCTTCGGGTGTTCGGGCTTGAGACTAAACCTTTTTTTTTTTTTTTTTTTTTTTTTGCACATTTTCATGCATTGTCATCCTCTTCTTAGCTGTGGTAAAAATTTCAAGTCTCCAGCTCAGTGGGAAAAAAGTTAGGTTAAAATCAATAACAAAACCCTAACAGGACAAATGTACAAGCATCTTCGGGGTTCCGGGTTCGGGACTAGAACTTCTTTCTTTACATTTTCACGCGTTGTCATCCACTTTTGAGCTATGGTCTGAATTTCAAGTCTCTAGCTCATCGGGAAGTTAATATAAAATCAATTACAAAATTCCACTCGGAAAAACAAGAAAGCGAGTTAATAAAAACATGGTAAATAACTTACATTCTCCTTCACTGGAACATAAGATTTTCTAAGTTCTATTACATCTTTCTCTCTTTGTTCTCAAAGTAAATTGGCGAAAAATAAAAAAAATGAACTACGAATAATTTTTGAGCAAACAAAAGGATTTAAATTCGTATCAGAACGTTTTAACTGGATATGAATTAATATTAACTACATTTTTAAAAAACTATATTAAACAAATAGTTCAAGCTAATTTAGTTCAATAAGAGAAACCGAAAAATATTTTCATTTATTGAAGTTAAAAACTATATGAGTATGATTATTGAAAAAGATAAAATAGTTTTGGTTTTTTGCATGACTACTCTAAAATGAAAAAGCAAAACTATAAACCAAAACCTTGGCACAAAAACTAAAATGTTCCTTTCGGAAGATTATTTTTGTACGATTACTGATTAAAAACAATTATAACTCTGTTACAGGGAATAAGTTTATTAATAAATATATCAATATTTAAGTATAGTGATATGTGTTAGTACTTCTGAATTACTCTACAGGTAGAATAATTTATCACATTGAAAGATAGGCTGAACATCATATGATTTTAGTTGCATGGAAAATTACTTATATATGGATGTTTTGAGGAATATAATGTAGATTTTAAAAACTCCGGTTGAAGTGCAAACGATCATTACCCATTGTCCTAGCGTACCGAATTTCATGCGTCAGGATTCTTCCGTTTCCTTGCTACTTTGCACACATTCCAGTATACACATATAAACTCTTTATTATATAGTTTGTAATATAAAACTAATTTAACTGTGAAATGAGTGCGATGCAACACTGTATTTTCGTAAACTTCTCTTTAGAACACTAAATAAAATGCAAAAAGCAATATATCTCCAGTTATTGAAACAAAGGTAATTCAGTATCACACTTTCACAAATCTATCTTCTACAATTTCCGTAATTCATAGCACAAGCAAATCCAATAGCTTCTTTCACTTTCTCTGCTTTCGTATGATAGAGTGTTTCAGAAGAAGAAAAAAATATTTTTCCTAGTATTCCCAGAATGTCCCGTAAGTGGAGGATTGAAATAACTAGTTCCGAGTAATTGCAGCTCAAATCTAAGGAGAACCTTTTTTTCACTCCTTGCAAAAGAGGCGTACGACGAAATGTATCGATTACATAAATGCCCTGGAGGGAGATATAAGAAAATACGTAGAATTAACACATGTTATAGAATCGTTAAAAGGGTTTTCTGAGTAAAACCTTTCATTTTGTCTCTCTCTCGTCAGTAAAGTTACCTTTTGAAATGAGAAAGCCACACAAAAATTGTATATTCATCCAAAAGCAATTCGGATTGAAATCATAGTGTGTGTGTGGTGTGTGTACGTCAATTATTGATATTATATTTATCTCAAGGAAAGTGCATTTATGTGTTCGAAATGTCAGAATGATATATTCTAAGATGAAATGATCCGACTTTATTTCTTCGGAGATACTTCTTTCTGCGTATGAATGTGTTTTATGTTAAGATTTTTGACCCGGATTAGTACTTCAAGAGTTGTTGACATCACATTATGTTCAAATTTAATATATTTGTCCTGGATCTTAATGGTGCTGGTGGCATGTCATTACATCAATTTACCTCATTCAGATTGACTTGAATTATCATTTGAGTAAAACGTCATTGTTTGAAGTGTCGCAATTATGATAAATTTAAAAATCGAGATGCGCATAAATTTGAAATTCCTCACGAAATTGAAAAAAAAAAAAAAACCCACCAACTTAATGTTTTACATTGTTAAAAGATGTGTTTGGAGATAATGTACTTCACACAGTGAAATTTTTGAATAGCACAAACGATTTTCTGAAGATTGGGAAGTGAAATGAAATGAATGTGGGGTTTAGTGGCGCAAGGGCCAACTTTGGCCAAGCTGCGCCAAACACTTGTTAAAATAAAAGTCGTATAATTGTAAAAATATATATGTTTTAAAATTAAATGTACACACATATATGCATGCATGCATGCATGAAATATATTAAAAATACAATGAAACATACAAATCAAATTAAATGTAAAACTCCAATTTTTAAAAGGAAGGCAAAAAGGTTTTGGTGGGGAGATGATCTTGTGCAGAGAATCTACGTCGAAGTTCAAATCTGCTTCCAGGGATCAGCTGCTTCCAAGATCACTAGGGCACCTCGGGAGCGTGAAACCCGTACTCACCTACAGAAGGTGAGCCCCCTGAGGGGCTAAAGATTGGGAGGTTGTTGAAGGTGACGAACGTTCTGGTCTATGTGTGATATCAAGAAGCGATGATGTTCATCATTTTTGTTCAATATTAATAGCACCATTAATATTATTGGGTATTATAAGGCCAGATGCGCGATAAACAAGCACTACTACATCGAGGTCCTGAGAAAGCTTAGAGAAAAGGAAGCATCATAAAAGAGAGAGAAATTAAGTCAATTACTACTGAGATCAACAAAGATAAATTTTATTTTAGCTATTTTTTATTAAATAGTTACAATTCATATAAATATGTATATACATATGACAGAATGACAATATTAAGTGGTAATTAATTTTTATTAATTATCATTAAACATCGTATTGTCATCCCAAACAATCGTGTATATAAATTTCAGTTCAACTGAATATTTTAACACGTGAGAAGAAAACCTTTTCAAGTTTTGACACAAATCAACAAAAGGGTCGCTAACTCACCTAAATTGATACCAACGTAGTTGTATTTGAAATTCTTTAAATAATTAGATTTAATCAATAAATTTTTATTAATTATTGTATTATTATTGCATTGTCATCCAATATAAATTTCAGTTCAACTGAATACTTTAACACGTGAGAAAATAAAAAACCTTTTCAAGTTTTGATACAAATCGCGAAAAGAATAGCTAAGTCAACAAAAATGATGTCAACGTGGTTGTATTTGTAATTCTTTAAATAATTAGTTTTAATCAATTAATTTTTATTAATTATTATTATATTATTTTATTGCCATCCAAAATAATCCTAATAATCCTGTACATAAAATTTCAGCTCAATTGAGAGCTTTAAAATGTATTTTATTATGGATTGAAAATTCCACCAAGATAAATAAATAAATATATAAATAAATAAATAAATAAATAGAGATTGTGAGCTAATATTGTAGGAAGTGAATGAGGAATTAAATGCCAGATCAGCAGAGTAACCACAGGTGGATTTTGCACCAAGACAACGCACCGATGCTCTGTGTACAAACGCGTTATTATTCTCGATTATTCACCGTACTCACCAAATCTCACCCCATACGACTTTAACCTATGTTTTAATGGGAAAAATGCATTGATAAGAAAATATTTTCAGTCATTATTAGAGATAACGGTAAGCACGGCTCACTTACTTTAGATGGTAACACTTAATGAACCACAGCACTGCTTTGAACGGTGAAAAACTTGTATATAGCTATGTATTGATAGGGATGGGGGATGTTGAAGGGGATTACAAGGTATTTGTATATTGTTTTCATTAAAGCTCATTTTGAAGACTAGTCCGATCATTTAGGTGTCACATTACGTATTCTCAAAGTGAATCACATGTATCTATATGTGTTTGATGTTTTTCTTTACTTCTAACATTATCAGAGATCTACAGATACCAACTACAAAGCTTCTGTAATATCCAATATATATTCAACACATATTTAAATTTTTATAATAGATATATTCCAAATTTTGAATACGTTATTTTTGAAAAATCATGTAAAATATCTTTCTATCAATTGAAAAATTATTACATACACAAATATTTTCGTTCTCGACTTCAGGTGTTTTTAAATACGTTTTTCAAAATATTTTTATCCTCACTTTTTATTCTCAAATTTTTAAATTTAGCTTTTTTTTATGTAAGCTACCATACTGCTTAGAATTTACTATTTTAACTCAATGTTTATGTTCTATATTCTGTAGAGCAGTATTCAATTTTTTATCAATATTTTATTTTGATTTGATTTGTGCTGGATGTATAAATAGTTTAAATGAAAATAAAAAAAAATAATCTTGCGCATTTATTTTCATTTAAAAATGTAAAAACAAAAATATCACACAAAATCACATAATTGTGCACTATTTTTTAAAAATACTTTCACTGAAATTCAGAAGTTATAAAAACAAATTTATGAAATATCTAGAAGTTATATCTAACCGATTCGCTGATTCCGAAATGCAGTATAAAAATATACTCTTTAAAAATCATTGAAATTTCAGTTATAACATTAATCGTTCCATATTGCACTGAAACATAATTCTCCTAACCTTCATTTCTTAATTTAAAAGGAAAAAAAATTAAAAAGAAATTTAAAAAAAATCATAATTTAAAAATTTATAAAATAGAATTGTCTTCGAATTGTAATTGAAATAGAATTATATTTTACACTCCAGTAACCCCCTAACTTAAAGTGGATTTCCGTAAAAACCATTTTAAGTGGATCTCTACTGGATAATATAAATATGCAAGCCAAATTTGAAGTCTTAGTCTAATGGATCAGAAAGGAACTTCTTTTATATCAATGTACCTCGGGTTGATTACAGTACCCTTACAAACCCTTAAGGGATCCTTTCTGTACAACCCCTTATTAGCAGATTTTAATTTAAGAAATGAAACACACACACATGCTACCAAATTTCATTATTGCAAGTGCAGTTGTTTGAAAAAGGGAATATCTTTTTCTTATCACCCCAGTAATTATACATACCCCCTTCCCCCCATAGGAGTCAATTTTTGTAAAGTCCGTTCTTAGAGGATCTACATTCAGTAAAAAAAGAAAAATACTAACCGAATTTCAAGTATGTGGACGAAAGCTTTTACCTCTCATGCACCTTGCCCCCTCACCACCTATTTGGGTTCAATTTTCGCAAGACCTTTTCTGTAACGGATCTCTACTTCATGAAATGAACATGCCTGCTAAATTTGAAGTATGTGGGTCTAACAGTTCAAAAACAGGATTATTTTTATTTATAACGCCCTTTAACCACCTCGCAAACACCCTTGTTGGTCAATTTCATCAAAACGGCTATTGTAGGGGATATCTATTCCTTGAAAGAACATGCCAACCATATTTCAAGTCTGTAGGTCACATAGTTCAAAAAAGAGAATGTGTTTATTTATAACTCGTTTATATTAACACTTAAACAATACCTCATTTGGAGTCAATTTTCCAAAAACTCATTCTTAGTCGATCTCTACCCTATGGAAGAATGTTGCCTTCGAAATTTCGGGTATGTACGGCTTACTTCCGAGATGACTTTGAGATGGGCGTAATTTTTTTAAATATATATATATATATATATATATATATATATATATATATATATATATATATATATATATATATCTGCATGTCTAAAGATTCCGGGGATATCTTGATGAGTGATAAATCGAAAAGTCAGTAAACACCAAATAATGCAGTAGCTGTCCCGACGAACTGCTTTTTTCATGCAGTTTGTTTTCTCTTATAATAAAACGAAGAGATTTCCCTTCTGAGAATGGACAAAATACGGAAAATGTGACGACCGGATTAGACCGTGCTAATGTATCATCGGAAGAATTCATTAGGGTAGATGATGATGATGCATGTAAAGATCTAATTATGGCAGACAAAGACATTTTGGAGTTTGTTCAAAGCTCATAAAATATCATAAAGAAGATTTTAGCAACGGACATGAAATGAATAGCGTAGTTTCTGTCCCTACAGCATCCGAAATAAGGAACGTCATGAAAAGTATAAGCAGTTATTTAGAATCACAACCGACAATGGGGGAATGAAAATAAAAAGTGTACAATATTGAACAATTTGCCGACAATTTGGTAAAAAAAACAATGCAAAGAAAAATACCAGATTAGTTTCCAAAAACTTAATAAATGTTTTGTTTTTCAAAAAATTTGAAACTTTTTGTATTAAATTTCATTCAGTTCTAATAAATGTTCTTGTTTAATTGATTTATATTGAATTTCTGCATGTATTCATAAACTTAATTTTTGTTGAGATATGGTTTTTTTTCGCAATATCCTATTACGCGAAACACATTTCAATCTCGTGCTAAGCAATTTTTACTGAATAAAATTCATGACAGAGGCGCTAAAAAAATCCGAAATTTCCTGGAGGGGGTCCAGGATCTAACGTCCACCAATCTCGTATCTTACCTCAACACGCCCTTTCAAACATAATTTTTTTTTCAATTTCGAGACCAGAAAACAGTATGAAGTAAATTATTGAATTAATAATTAGCATGAACAAATAAAATAAACTATTAGTAACTTATACCTAAATAAATTTTACGTACTATATACATAGGATTATCATCAATCAAAAGATAAAATAAGGGCTATGGGACGTCCAGACCCTTGAATCCCTACCCTTATGTGCGTAACTGTTGACAGATATTTATTTCTACAAAGATTTGAGTACATAATAGCAAATGATATAAAATTAATCAACGAGCTTAATTCATGCGACGTTCTAGTCACATAAGGACAAGCACGTGTTTTCAGCCAGTCATGTCTAAAACTCATGTTACGTCATGATAAAAGCAATCGTGTTTTTATCTAATCAATTCGTGCTTTTCGTTGCTGCCAATTTTGGCTCTTTGCAGAAACTTTCTATTAAAAAGTACATATTTTGTCAATACTAATAATGCCCAGATAGACCAAATACATTTTATTTAAAAGTTCATGCATAAAATAAGATTTATCTTTAAATTTTGACATATTTGGAAGAATTTTTTTTAAACACTCGAAAATTTTTACCCAATCATAAAATTTGAAATTGAACGCACGTTTTATAAACAGAACAAGTACAATTAGTTTGATCTCTGTTTTTAATATAATGGATAACACATGTTTGTCTTTATCATGTGGCCTTCATGAACTGAGACCATTTGTATTTGAAATCGACACATCACTTAAAATGTTTCAAAAGATATTAAACATTATCTTACAGTTGTGAACGAGAGCTTTTTAAATTTCAGATTAATATTAAAGTCCCCCATTACAAATATGCTAGAAGTGGCACATACCTTATTTTTCTGTATAAGGCGTTTACATTTGCCACGTGACAATGCACATTTTCATTAACGCTAAAAGCATTTCACTAATTCAAAAAATCCCGACTAGAATATTTTGTAAGAATTTACTAATGCCATTACGGTTGCAAATGGAACCGCATTTAGAAGTTTCAATTTTTTTCCCTCTGTTTTAATGTCTAATGGATTCATCTTTGCGTCTCGAAGTATTTACATATAAAAAATAGATAGATTTTGAGTTTTAAATGGAAAGCAAAGCAGTCATTTTTTTTACTTTAGAAATAACAGTTCAAAGATGGTGTGAAGGTGTTCTGGTTTGGTTAAATGCAAAATCATATTGGTGTAGTTTTATATTCTAAGTGATTTAATTTAAGAAAAAGTCTTCCCCAAATTTTTATTCTTATTGTTTTAAGGAAAGGAAAAAAAATTCTTCAAATTAATAAATCTTCAAATGGTACGAAGATTTATATAAAATTAATATTTATATTTAATTTTGTTTTCCCTTTGAAAAATTGTTCAAATAATTATTATAAGGTAATGTGTTATTTTTCTAAAATGTTTGGAAAAATGTTTCATTGAATTAACATTTGATTATATTTGTCATTATTAGAGATATGATTGGGTTTTCAATGTTTAATTATACCATCGCAGACGATGTTAATTGTTACGAATTTTGTATAAAGAACACTTAAGATGACTTGGTACCCTTTGAGCTACTTTCTTTCTTTATGCATTTAAAAATTATATTTTAACATTTTATATAATGTTTCTATTCAAGAAAATGATACAAGATGAAATATTTTACATATTATTCACACAATTTAAAAAATTTTAATTTTTTTAACAAAATTTGGAAAAATTCAAAATCTTACTCCTTTTGTAATTATTAATTTTTTACCTGATTTTTTAATATCCTTATGGATGATATAAACAACTTTTGTGATCGATTTTACAATAACTGAATTCATTTTTGAGATACAAATAAAATTTTAATATGCATGCTAAAAATCAACGAAAAAGCCAATATGTCTTACATTTTATTTTTTTAAAAAAGTATTTGGTTTACAGCAAAATGGATTCCTAATTTTGTTACATGCTTTATATGCAACACACAGAAAAAAATGGAGGTGATTGGTGAATAGTTGTGGAAGGAGTAGCATTTCGAATGCACTAATGCTTCGAAAAACATAAACTGAGAAAAACCACTTTATAGTTTATAATTCTGAAAAAAAATAACAAACTTAAATAAACTTATAATACCACTTTAAGATATTAGCTATATATTTTTATTTAAAATAAATGTATTTTCATATTTTTTCAATCCATACATTTTTATTAAGGATCAATTTTAAGAAGGTACTAATTGCACACAAGAAAGTTCAAGAAAATTGTTGAACTTTTTTCTTTCCTGCCACGACATAAAGTTTAGTTTCTTTTTACATAATAATGAAATATTACATTTCATTCACATATCAGGAATAAGAACTGAAATTATGAAATTATTAATATAAAATGCCATAGTTGAAAAATTTTACATTCACTCATTTCATAAAGAAGAAAAATTACATTATTGTATTGCCTTGGAAATATTCTGCTTTATATATTACACATTCTTTTCTATAGTTATTATTTCTCTTTATAATTTTTTCATCATAACGCTTTTTTTAGCTTTTTTTTAAAAAGTGTCAAGGCCGAATTACCTAATTTGCTTTCAAATGTAGTTTTATTCACCTTCTAACTTTCCAACTTGCACAAATAATATATCAATCAAAAGATAATAATGCAAAGAATAAGATTAAATAAAAATTTAAAGAAAAAAAACGATAAGTCGGTCATTTTGGGGGTACCAAGAGCCCTTAAAATATTGTAAATAATTTATATCTGGATGTGTAATAAGTTAACAATATTTTATGATGTATTTATTTATGTTAGTATTGTAATATTTGCAAGCAACGTCGTTCCATACATTAGAGTGACTATTTAATGAAAACTTGGCAAAATCTTGGCGATAGAGACAAGTTGGCATCATTTTCAGTGACCATTTTGGTAAGTTGGGAAACCTATGAATTATTCTGGAAATTATTGGAGAAATCTACGAATCTCATCATCTAAGACGAAAGCGGATCGTTCTCGAAATGTCCGGAAGGTCTATAAATAGGGAGTCACTCGTCGAAACTGAGTTAGTCTTGTTTAGAACGTTGATGAATAGTATGGATTAGATCGTTAAAATTCGACCAGTGATTAGTTATTACTTTGGTTGTTGTGTAGGAAGGGCGAGTGTTTGAGAATTTTCATTAACATACTTGTTTTTAGACAATGTTTGTTATGTCTGAGTGCCGTAGAAGGTGTGAAGATCCACAATTTATTCTTCATACTTTGCTGTTATATCCTGTATTTTCAAGGATTGTTTTTTGACAGTAAATTTCTGCCGCTACGGAAGACCTGCCTTATTCTTTAAGACTGATAGCATAAAATCATCGAACCTCGATCTACGACGCATTACATGTTGCATTCCAATTTACACTACAGGCAATTCCAGCTGATATACAATGAGGAAATGCTTACAACAAAATGATATATATTGGATAGGAACATTATGCTATCAAAAATGTTGAATGATAGATCCTGGGAAATCAGTATGCAGAATAACCACCTCTGGCATCAAGAACAGATTTTATTCGCCTGAGTTTTAAGTCAAACAAAGTTTAGATGATAGTGCAGACACAGTTGCTTATGCAGCTTCAACACGATGCCACATTTCATCGACTATAGTGATTGGTTTATGGTTACGAGCTAATCACTGGTCAGCGATTGACCAGACGTTTTCTATTGGTCTGGAGAACGTGCTGGACAGTGCATCATCCGAATATTTTCTGTATGAAAGATGATCAGTACGACACAGTTCGTGCATTATCCTTATTAAGCGTTGTCTTTCGCAGAGTTTGAAGAAAGGGTAGACCAGCAATCCTCAGTAGACAAGAAATGTAACGATCACTTTTACTAAAAGAGGTGACCGCAACGTGTATCCAATGGTACCTCATACAATCTCTCTAGTGAGAGAGGCAATAATGTTGAGTCAATTGCATGTCAACCATTGATCAGACGTTTTCTATTGGTAACGATTCTGAAGAACGAGCTGCACAGAGCATCAACGTTATATTTTCTGTATGAAAGAAAGTCTATTCGATATTAGTCATGCGTTATCCTTCTGAAACTCTGTCTTTCACAGAGATCAAAGAAAGTGCAGACCCACGTGACTCAATACAGAAAAAATGTAAGGGCCACTCATCAAAGTGCCGTAAATAAAAAAAAAAATGTGACCGCAACGTGTATCGAATGGTACCTCATACAATGTCTCTAGGTGATCGAACAGTATCACGATGTTGAATGCACGCTATCAAAGTGGGTCCTCCTCGTTGCAGCGAAACGTGAATGCGCCCATGAAGACGTTGTTAACAGAATTTGAGTTCTTCCTTAAAGACGACGTCAGGTCGCAGCAAAGTTTAGGTACGTCGATCATTGAAAGCGCTGCTGATACAATGTATTTTTAAGGGTAGCCGAAACCATGGTCGACGAGCTGAAAGTCCATGCAGATAAAAACGCTACCTAACTCTTAAGGCAGATACTTGTTCTCGTGAAAATTATGCTATTTGTTCGCTCCAGGTTTGTCTCATAGATTTATTATATATTAAGGCCATGCAGGAGACATGTCTGATTTCTCCTGTTAGTGATAGCGGGCTTATAGACCTTATTTACGAACATAAACTCGGCTACTATTTGATGACATTTTATCACGTGGGGGTCTCCGCCAAAGGACCCATTTCTTGTTAGGGTACTAGTGACGTGTCAACGGCCATTGAGTTTCGTGGAGGAAGTATCCTAGACCGGACACATCGATATGTATGTTCGTACGCAAGACAATTTTAACGTCCTTTTATCCAGCCGAGATAGAAGTGACTGGTGCAAATATCACGTCAATCTCCGGCTTCGAAGTCCACCGCGTGAGGTGTAACTAATACCAATAGCTGAGTAGTAATCTCGGTTACTTCCAAACAGAACTAATTCTACCTCACGTGTCGCTCTTGTTGGCGTGTTGAATCTCACCTTTAAATAAACATTAAAAAGAGAAACCCAGAAACTCTCGATACCCTACAGAGCATCACAGACGCTAGAGAGACACTTCTAGAGGCTTAGATAGTCTGCCACACTTAGAACACTACAATAGATGATCTCTCTGATTGATTTCCAGATTCATTAGGACTCTCTCACACATACTGTGGCCTATCAAGGCTCATACCTAGTAGCATTCCAATGTCGTCCCAACACAGCCTTTCACAGTGACCTCAACATCGGTACAGTTTAGCAGTGCCAAAACAATCACATTGACAAATTAAGGTATCCGACTACGTTCGGAACCGTGATTTTAAAAAGGCGCATAAATGGATAGTTTGCATGATATTTAGTGTCACTTAGATTAGAATGCATGAATAAAACTGTTTTAAAGACATTTTGACAAAAAAACGTTATTTAAATACAATATTTGAGTAAAAATTAACTTAGAATAACCCCTTTATTCAAAATGTTCCTCTTTTCTAAAACATGCTTCTATTACAATAATATTTTGCCTGTATATAATTCAGACCTCTGTTCAGAGGCTCATATATGATTTTTGAAAAATTCACATTATTATCAGAGTTACAACCGGTTGAAATAGTTATCGGCGTTTTTTTTTAAAAAAATTCCTGCCCTCTGTTGTCCTAAAACATGGATAAACCCACTTCTGAGTTATATATTTCTAAAATACTAGTTTAGCCTCTGTACAGAGATCTGAGATATATACAGGCAAAAAATATTATTATAATAGAAGCAATTTTCACAAAAGGAGAATATTTTATAAAAATGGGTCATTCTGCGTTCATTGTTTGTCAAAATATTGTGTTTAAATATTTTTTTTATTGTAATACTATTCTTAAAACAATTTTATATACATTTTCTAATCTAAGTGACATTAAATATCATAAATATTATCCATTTTTTACGCTTTTGCAATATAACGTAGTCGGGTACCTTATAGAATTGGAGAAAGTTTAGTTTTGCAGAACATTCTTCTTTGTAATTTGATACGATTCGGTTATCTGAGAATAAATAGAAAGTAAATGTAAATGGATAAAAAAAGTATTTAATTTATTTAAATAAATCAACATTTCATGCAGCCATCTAAAATGCCCATGTATAATTATTATTAAAACTTAATAATACAATACTTTTGATAACTTTTAATGCATGAATGAGCATGACATATAAGTAAAATTTATAGTTTTACGAAATACAAAAAAAATTTAATACGTATTTCTTTAAATTAAGAAATATCATTGCGATTTCTTTGATGTAATTCTTATTTAATATAATAATTTTTATTTAGTTTTGACGCATTTTAATATAACTGAATTAAAAAGAAAAAAAAATGTTGTATGACTTGTTGTTCAAACACTGCATTTTTGTTCTTACAAATGTTATACACTGAATATATGCAAAAAAGTTATCTTTTAAAACAATTTATCTCGTAGTTCATGTGCAAAGCTAATAATAATTCTTATGCATTAGCTTTAAAAAAAATCACTATCAAAATTCATAAATTATCAAAACCGTTTCCCTTCTCAACATAATAGGAAATACATTAACTATAAAACATTTCATTTTTTCCAAAAATATTTTAATTAAAATGAACTGAAAGAAGTTTCATCGAATAAAAGAGAAGTACGTACATTGTAGTTTAATGCATGCACACATTTTTTTAGAAACAAGAATGGAACACCACATTTAAAAAATGGATAATTTTGTAATTTATCAAATATTTAATTAATAAAATAAGTGTTAAAGGGTATAAGAATTTTTTTAAAAAATCAAATTTCTTCTTTTTAGATGATCTGGTTTTGCTTCAATTAACTTTTCTTAAAGATTCTTTTTAAAGAAATCTTTTGATTGAGTATTAATTTTGGAAGGTCTTATAGTACAAAACGTTTCTTTTCTTTATGTTAAACGAAATGCAATTATTCATCGCTATTCATTATTTTATAAATATTTTCGTTAATTCTATTGCAATGTTTGATATTTCTTTATAACATTCTGTAAAAAGTAGACTTAAAATGTACTAATTATTTCTATGATTTCATAAGTATTTTCTTGGGATCAACTATTAGGTGAATGACTGCTTTTGGAACAAGGATTTTGAAAAATGCGTATTAAGGAATATATTTTTTTATGTTTAGTATCAGTTGAAAAAAAATAATATAAAATTGTATTAAACATACAGTGTGTGTGTGTGTGAAAATCATTTAACACAAAACTGAGGGGTCTGAAATACTTTTCGTGTCAAAGGACATTGCGAAAAATAAAGATACATTCACAAAATTAACTTTATTAGAGTATATTTTACGTAGATGTGTATACACATGTATGTATTTATGGCTGTCTTCGTTAAAAGTACGAGAGCTTAGACAGAACGCGAAGAACATTTTCAGACAGAAAAACGCCTCAATTTCCATGGAAATTTGCAATATTATAACTCATATCTCTGTTAATAATATAGTGTTTTTAATTTTTTTTTAATTATTTAATGAAATTATTTCATTTTCGATTTAATACAAAAAGGCATAGCCCATTTAACATTATGGTATAGGAGAAAAAACGTGAAACACATTTCATACCAGAAAAAATTGGATCCACTCGGTTAAATATGAGATGTATGATAAAAAAAAATGCTACTCTCTAAAGGATAGTGTGATGCCAGAATATCATATTAATCTTTAATTTCTTTTATATCTGAAAGTTCTATCTATTTTCAAGTTTTGAAATTGAACATTTATTAAATTTTTGAAACATAATCTGATATATATATATATATATATATATATATATTTGTATTGTCCTTCTTAGCATAAATTTGTTAACAAATTGTGTGTGTGTGCTTGGTGTCGTATATTTTTTTTTATTCATTTCACAATTAAATTGCACATCGAAATAAATGTACATACTTACCATAATGTTCATTTCGGAGGACGCAGGAAAACGAATTGCATTATTCATTTCATTTTCGTCTTCGAAATCTGTATCAATGATATCCTTTGCTTTAAATAAACTATAAAATATCTTTGTCTTCCATAATTGGGGCTGTATGTACACTATCACCATCTATTGCAAAGAATTCCACCCACGATACAGTAAGACAGTCCAATAATACATAAACGTTCTCCAGCTTTTCATAAAGTATCTGGTGCTTTCGGTATATCGTTCATTTCACTAAGGGGAATCTTTTCGTGTTAAGCAATTTTCGTTTTATCTTAAGAGAGAAAATGCATGTGAAAATCCAAAGCAGCTTCTTTTAACTGTTCTATCATTTCTTCTTAAAGGATTTTTCGTCTAAAGATCTTTCGCGTTAAGCACATTTCACTGTATTATTAACAGAAAAGAATATTTAAAATGTTGCGGCGGTGGGATATCTATATGAACTAGTACCAACATCACGCGAAGACGATCGTTTTGGCGTGAACGGTTAAGTACTCGCATTCGTTCGGAACGGAGGATACCCAGAATGAACCTTCCCTCCTGCATTGGTGACCCGGACGTGATATGAACTCTGCACGCTTTGCACGCCACAGTCGTGGCGCCATCTATCCACCGCAAAACCAAACAAAACGTCAAACATTGACGCAAATAAGCCGTTACTTCTCAAAGCCGTCTCACACAAGTGACGCAACTCCTTACATGCTCGCCGAAAAATATGGTATCGTGCGTTCGCCTATTCAACGAAACACTGGCAAAGGAGTATGCGGCGGTGTGATATCTATATGGAGTAGTACCAACATCACGCGAAGACGGTCGTCTTGGCATGATCGATAACGTACTTGCATTCGTTCGGAACGGAAGGTACCCAGAACGAAACTTCCTTCCTTCAATGTAATATTTTGGCAAAAAATTAAGAAAGAAGAACATATATTCAAAACATTCTCCATTAAGGAAAATGCTTTTTAATAAAACAATTTGGGCTATATGCGAGGGTTAGAGCGTAAGTCAAGACAACTGTTTTTTTCTTCTTTTATGTATGTGAACGGATCACAAATGTATATGTGTCGTGTGGAAGTTCTGCACGCATAGTGTGAATGCATAACAACATATGGCTATGTGATAGATGGTAGAGTAGCGCAGCGAGAGTTGTGAAATCAGTTAATTCATGAGTGTCGTGCGAGATCTAAGCAACCCGTGTTGAAAAGCGCGCTTACATCAAAATAGCCGTTCTCCGAGGGATAAATGCGATGGATTGTCACAGTTAATTAGTGGAAGTCCTTGGGTCCTTAATTAGTGGAAGTCCTCTCTAACATACCCTACAGTAGCACGTTGGGTAGAAAAATTTCAGCAAAAATGTGTGTCAACTAGTGTTGAGCAACGGTTGGGATGACCGGTCAACCACCGTACTCTCCCGTCATTTCACCCTGTGACTTTGACCTCATTCCAAAGATTAAGGAGTCAATACGTGGTAGGCGGTTTGCAACACGAGAAAGGCAATGCTAATGCTGTGCGCCAACAAGTGACCCGATTCATATATTATTTTGCAAATGCTAAGGCTGATAATATTCAGCGCCTCCCACATCGTTGGCGTCGTGTGGTAAGAGTAGCAGGGGACTACAATGAGGGTCTTTAGGTCCAGGTTGGCCATGCCAACTTTATATGTAATGTATTATCATTCTTTTGCACCATGAAAGCCATATTGTCCTGTATAATACTGTAATAAATTAGTGTGTTATGATATTTCAGTGCTTTTCATTGTCCACACACGTAGTTATCACTTTGTCCTTTTCTCTGCATGTGTCACATTTTCCAACGGGACTGGAATCTTCAAGAAAAAAAATATTTGCCATGACTTTTGCCCCACCCCTTGTATATGGCTATTACTTCACTACACAGCATGGACACGTTTTTTTTAAATAATTGATTAACATTTTTTACTAGAAACAGACATAGGATGTAGATTGGATGTAAAGGAAAGAAATTATTCCTTAAATTAATGCATGTATAATTTAAGTGAATTACATTACAACACTAAACAACTTGATGGCTCTAACATAACATGTTCTTTCCCTTTTCTTGTAAAAAAGGATTATTGAAAAAAAATCTTAAAACAATTTGATTGAAATCCATTTGCTAAACTTATCAAAAACTTCAATTTCAAGGTGTCCTTTCTTGTCATAAATTTAATTTAAATGTTTCCCTTTGTCGTATTATAAATTGTTTTTTTCTATACGAAAACTTTGTTTCCGCTGTCTTTTATAAATATATTGCTGCAACATTATAATATCAAAGACATCTCCCATGCCCCATAAGATAAAAAAAATGTTGTTGATGTAATCATATTAACGTCGTGAAAGGCTATAACATCATTTCTCTTACTAGTTCACGAACTCAACACAAATTTGTTCCACCCATTACATGAATACGAGCATTTATATTCATTTGTAATATAACTCTTGACATTATAGTAAAGAAATATAAAAAGCGGATATAAATAGTATGATTAGTGTTTGACTTGAAATGAAGATACTGTTCCATAATGACTTATTGTATCGGAAGTAATGATGAAAAATTTGATATATATATATATATATATATATATATATATATATTTCATTATCCTTCAGTATTTTATTAAATCTTTAATATATCTTTATTATAAATATTATTTTATTTTTAATTATTTTATTAAAAGAATCAGTTTTCTTTTTTTACAATACCTACTATTAACTCACACCATCTATATATTTATTAATTAATTTATTTGTTGTTTATTTATTTATTTATCTTGTCGCAAAATTCAATCATTAATAAAATACATTTTAAAGTGCTCAATCGAGCAGAAATTTAATATACATGATTAGTTTGGATGACAGTACAATAATTTTTAATTATATTTAATAAAAGTTAATTGATTAAAACTAATTATTTAAGGTATCCGACTGCTTGCGACAACTTTTTTTTGAAAAAAAGGTGATATGGAGATCTTTTTGTGATTTTTATATTTATTTAGTATATTTTAAGGAAAAAATCCTAAAATTAGTAAAAGAAAAAAAATATTATTATTATTAAAATGGGAAAAAACTAGTAAAAATGTACGAAAAATTACATAAACGGGGCCCGCTCTGTACAAAGATTTTATGAACAAATTCTCAATTTTTCAATTTTGATGTGTTACTTTGTTATTCCTGTTTGAAGTGATCTTCACGATAAGAGATATTTTAATTTTTACAAAAACTAGAGCACTTTATCTAAGTCATTATACGAAATTGCTTAAAAAAACATTGACTATATTCACATAAAGAACTGCAAATTTTGAAATAAAACAGTTATTGATAAATCTGAAGATCAAAACACTTCTACTGTTATGCAGAACATAAGCAAAAAATTTCAGCTAATTATTTTCAAAACTTTTTGAGCAATCGCGGTCCCCATTTGAGTTTTTCGAAAAAAAACACATTTCGAGTAAAACGCATTTTAAAGTTTGACATCTCGTGTAAAGTTATGGCATTTGCTTTTACTAAAACGCTTGTAGTTTTTGTTCTAGTGGAGGGAAAATAAAGTACTTGGTATTGTTATTAAGTTAATAAAATGGTCTATAAAATACAGTCCTAAAACAATTTGCCAGTTTTTGAAAAAAATCATGGTTTTAGGGTAGTCGAATACCTTAAAGGATTACAAATACAGCCACTTTGGCGACTTAGCGACCATTTTGGCAACATGTGTCAAAACTTGATAATGATTTTTTCTCATGTGCATTCAGTTAAACTGAAATTGTATATACACAATTGTTTTGGATGACAATACGATACTTTAATGATAATAAATAAAAATGAATTACCACTTCACGTTGTGATTCTGTCCTATGTATATACGCATTTATATTAATTGCAACTATATTTAATAAAAAGTAGCTGAATTTTTTTCTTTGTTAATCTAAATAGGAATTGACTTAATTTTTTTTCATATTACTTGTTTAGCTTAACACATTAATTCATTTACATTATAACTATATATATATATATATATATATATATATATATACACTGCTGGACAATTGCTAAGGACGGATAACAAATTGTTATGTATCATAACATTAAGCGAGACATGAGGCCTAGTAGGATAAAATATAGTTGCCACACTGTTCATACATTAGAATAAAGAATATTTATTGTTCTGAAAGTACAAAAGCTGTTAAACATCTGAAAGAAAAAAAAAAGTTCATTTGATCTGCGTACGGAGAAATGGAACAATGCATCTAAAAGTCAGCAGGCACCTTAAAAAAGGTATCAGTACAGGATATGTCCACTGTGAAATGTGATGCAACATTCCACACGTCGTACCATACTTTGCACAAAATTATCCAGCAGCTGTTGAGGCAATTTATCCCCTTCCTCTGTGAGTGCACGGATGAGGATGCTCTTGTTTGTCGGAGTATAGTTTCGACCAGCAACTTGCCTCCCCAAAGCATCCCACACAATTTCAAAAGGGTTTAGATCTGGAGAACGCGCTGGCCATACGAGACGTTGAATACCGTCGCTGTCTAGACAATCCTGAATAGCGAGTGTTCGATGACATGTTGCGTTGTCGTCCATAAATACAAATTTATCACCGACCGCACCACGGAAAAGACGAACATGAGGAAGTAGAACTTCATCAATGTATCGTTGGCCCGTCATAGTCCCATTCGCAACCACATGTAGGCGCGTGCGGCCATTGATCATGATGCCGGCCCACGCCATGATACTGCATGTCCGATATCGGTCCTTTTCCTGGATATTTTCTGGACGATAAGCAGTACCAGTCTCGCGCCAGATCAGTTGGCGTCTACAATCCGATGACAGGCTGAACCTACTCTCATCTGAGAATAGTAAGCATGCCCAGTCCTGTTCAGTCCAATTGTGATGCTCACGACACTATTGAAAACGGGCAGTACGGTGCTGTCTGGTCAATGGGATACACACAACAGGTCTGCGTGCGTATAGTCCTCCTCCGCTCAAACGTCTGGCAACAGTTTTTCGGGAGATCTGCTTTCCTGAGGCAGCAAGAAACTGATTTGCCACCTGCTGAGGTGTGGTGTGCCTGTTCCTTTTTGCTGATAGGACGATATATCTGTCTTCTGCAGGCGTCGTACTTCTAACACGACCTCCCCCGTGCCGTCTACTACACATTCCAGTAGTTTTAAATGACTTCCACAGCCGTGAAACAACGCTGTGAGCGATGTCGAACTCCCTGGCAACATCTGTTATTTTACGCCCTTCTTCGATCTTTCCAATAATTCGGCCACGCATAAAATCATCTATGTGATGTCGGGAAGACATGCCAAAAATTTTAAGTTCGTCTATTAAATCTTTCCTGTAAAACTTTGACTTGAAACAACAACTGTCCACACGCGTCAAAACCTTTAAAGCTCTTATGAACGCTATCACGTGATGAACAGACGTGGAAAAAAATTTGCATACTCATACTTCTTCTTACTAATATCCCGCACTTATTCTAATTTTAAACATTTTGCTTCCTTTCATTTTGTGGTTGGTATGGATGATAGTGTTATCCGTCCTTATCAATTGTCCAGCAGTGTATATATATATATATATACATATATATATAATTGTATGTCTGTATATGTGAAATTGCATCACTCCGATACTGTTCAGCCGATCCCTATGAAAATTGGCATGTATGTGTATTTTTTGTGAAGAAGGTTTTTGTGCTATCATCTTTGTTGCAGACCCCTACCAGGTGGTCTTACAGTATATCAACTTCTGCACCGTTTAATCCCTCACCAAGTTGCCAACAGGGTTGACAAAAATGATGCCAAATTGGATCTATTAACAACATTTCGGTATGTTTCTATTGAATCGTTATTATAATGTAAGTAACGACGTTGCTTGCGAATATTACAAATTATTCATAAAATAAATACAGCAAAAGGTAATATTAACGCATTACACATCCAGATATAAATTATTTACTCTATTTTAAGCGTTCATTACCCCAAATTTGTAACAAGGTGTTACTTTTGCTGAGCAGAATGAAGATATTTTCAAAAATCGACCCACAAGAGAGTTACTAGGTGTTATAAATAAAAAAAAATCCTTTTTATCAGCTATTAGATCTTTAGACTTAAAATAACACTGTATATTATATTAATATCCCTGTGCCCTTTTCCAATAAATTTTATATCAATATTTAAGGTTTTTAATAATATATAGTTTTAAACTTTTATTTTATCTTAATATACTAGTTTTACTTTTATGCGGTAGCGCTATTCTTTAATTTTGCATTGGCAGGAACCATTTACCAGATGTTGTGTTCAAGTGATAAGTTTAATAATCTTCCAGGTTTTATTACAGAGATTTTTAAGTCTGTACCAGTAATTAGTCTAGTTAACTCTATACCAGTAGTATTAAACTTTATGCTTATGTACTATTAACTAATATTAGTGTATCTTATTTACAATAAATACATATTTATAATATTTCTACCTTCCTCTTTGGTGTATAGACAAATTACAGGTGAAGGTTTGCTTGTCAAGAAACATGTTTAAACCTGCAATGTTGTTTTCTAAGGCCAAGAGATTGCTATTGTACTACGGTGGCTAATTTTTTTTAATGTTCTGACTAGTTATACTTGGGTTTATAACTATTTGTAGTATATAATATTACGGATAACATACACACACTCACACACACATATATATATATATATATATATATATATGTGTGTGTGTGTGTGTGTGTGTGTGTGTGTGTGTGTGTGTGTGTGTGTGTGTGTGTGTGTGTGTGTGTGTGTGTGTGTGTGTGTGTGTGTGTGTGTGTACACTTTAAAACTATTTATGGCCAATCAAACAACTTTTTTTGCATGCAATCTGGTTTGCATCTAATACCAAATAGTCAAACTCTAATGTGAGAATATGGATCATTTGGATCGAAATTGCATTAGTGGGAGTTATGAGCAATATAGGAGTAGTGATTGTTGCAGGAAATATGAGAAATTTTCAGAAATTCTGAATTGAAGTATTGAAAAGATGCTCTTGGGTGAGTTTTCAATGATTTATGCTATTCATTTGTGAACATACTAATTTTTTAATTTGAACTTTCAGATTTTAGATATTTTTTCCCTCCTATGGGATTATTTTAAAGAAAGGGCTTCATCTTAGTTGTTCGATGGTTCACTTATATTATGCACTTAATTGTTTTAGAATTTTAACATTTTAATGTTATAATATCTTTCAGAATGCGATAGCGAATTGTTTAACTTTTAAGTATTAACTTTTAAAAAAAAATTTTAAACATTAAATTTTTCAGAATTGGATATTTCTCGCATATATATATATATATATATATATATATATATATATATATATATATAACTTACCAAGTTGCAATAGGGGGAAGGAAGGTTGGTGTCATCAAACTAGTTCAATCCCACCTATTGGTCTTAAGAAAGAGGTTGCAGTTGGATATTTTATAAATTTTTAATTTTGTTTGAAAACTTCGGACTTGTATTTTTTATATTCGCCATTGATATATTCAAATGGGATTTAGTTTATAATATTCATATAATTTAAAATTTTAATTGATTGCAAAATTGTGTGATTGATTTATATATATTTAAATAAATATTTATATATTATTTCAGCTTTTTATAAAAACAAGATTTATATAAAAATAATATCAATTTTCCTTATATTTCCCTAACACCCAAATTTAATAAGTGTCCAATTAAATTTAGATCTATTACTAATGGTTTTAACACCTATATTACACAACCAGGCAAGGTGTTCCAAAAAGTTATACAACACACTATAGACAATATCTCAAACTCTATTAATGTAAAAAAATAGTAAAGATATCGTTGAGAACATGCAAGGCAAGTGTATTAAATCTTTGCATAGCTTTGACTTCGAAGACATATTCATCTCTATTGATATAGAGGATGTGATTTTAGTACTTAGAAATGTCTATATTAAATATTCATTAAATAAATTGATAAATTATGATAAATTTAATACTATTATACAATTTGTTTAGAAATAAAATTACATATTTCATGAAAACTATTATTATCAACAAATTAATGGTCTGCCACAAGGTGGCCCAGTAAGTAATAATCTGCTAATATTTATTTACACTTTTATGAGAATGAAAAGTTGATACAGACTCCTGCTACTTTTTTAGATGCGTCGATGATTCAATTATTTTCAGTAATAAAGTTGACTCTATTCCTATTTTAAAGTATTATCCACACTACTTGAAATCAATAAAAACCAATTGCAATAAAGAGTCAGCAAAAATTCTAGATCCCCAATTAAAAGTTGAAAACAATATGATAAAAAGTAATATTTTTGATAAAGCAGACTCTTTGATTTTAATGTTTGAAAAATGCCATATTGGAATATTTTCCTTCACATTTCAATTTTTAGAAATATTATTCTAAATTATATAAAAAGAAATAATGATTTAGTATCTGAAGAAGTTTTAATGATTAATAATTATAAAAAAATCTTTCAAAGTTGCCTAGACTATAACTATCCAGCTAATTTTATATATAAATATATGTCTTTAAAATTATAGTTATTTAATTATTATTATTTAATATATTCATTTCTATTTAGTTTTTAGTATATATTATTCTTAATTTTCTAATAATGTTTAGTTACTAAAATAAATATAGAGGGTGTTATTATTCTTAGTTAAGCTGTTTTTGTGCTTGGTGTCAGTACACTCATGTAATCTGTATACATCGGGTAAGATTTAGTTTCTTTGCACATTTTCATTGTTTCTTATGGTCATAATCATTTGTAAACTCTTTTGCGAATATTTTTGTTTATACATATTTATATTTGTCTATTTCGGCCGGATTCCTATAGTAATTTAATATTCCTATTTATGTTATATTCAACCACTTGAGTTTTTGGGCTATTGCCTTGGTTTATCTCCTATGCTATTATGTCGAAAATTTCTGCAGTAGGAGAAGGTTGAGATCTCACAAAACACTATTTAAACTTGTTTCACTGTCCTAAGCCAGTGGCAGCTAGGAAAATCATAATAGTTTTTTCCACTCTATCTAAATTTCCTTTTTTTCTTCGTTTGTAACGGTTCCATGTTTTTGGTTCTTTCGGTTTGATCTTAAGATGACTTATAGGATTTATTAGTCTTCTTTTTAATTTATTTACTGCTATATATATATATATATATATATATATATATATATATATATATATTAAATAAATTAAAAAAAAGAAGTCTAATAAACTAATAGACTAATAATTATTTATTTACTACTATATATATATACATATATACATATATACATATATGTATATATATGCATATACATATATATATATACATATATATTCACATATGTATATATATATATATACATACATATATATATCATTAAATAAATTAAAAAGAAGACTAATAAATCCTAAAACATCCTAAGAACAAACCGAAGGAACCAAGAACATGGAACCATTACAAACCCAAAGAGAGAGATATAGCTAGAGTGGAAAAAACAGTGAAACAGGGTTATATATATATATATATATATATATATATATATATATATATATATATATATATATATATATATATATGTGTGTGTGTGTGTGTGTGTGTGTGTGTGTATGTATGTATGTATGTATATATATATGTGTGTGTGTGTAAAATACACAGGAGAGCACGTCTAAATGAAAAGTAATAAAATATGCTTTACCTTAAATGATTACAAAAATGTTAAATAGAATTTTTTTTTAAAGTTGAGTGTTTAATGCAGAGTTAAAAAACATTACTCCCCCCTACACATTCATAAAAGGGTGGGGGAGAAAAAATTATGGCATGAAGTAAAAATGATTAAATTACAATAATGAAGCATAGAAATATATAATGAACAACTTTTAACCTTTCAAAAATTTAATGATTAAAGAATACATTAATTTACATCTGCTCAAAAATAAAAAAGTAGTTGAAAATTTTTTTTTTCAATGAAATGAATTTAGTTTTTAAAGAAATTATTATTTTATAAAAGTTTAAATTGCCTCCAACTTTTTTTCTGAATAGTTAAAGTCCGACTCATTCGTGTAACGGTCCCAGCCTGAAGCATTTTTTATTACAGTAATCCATAATTTAATATGAAAAATAAATAGCTGCCGTATTAGATCTGTTTACCATCAATACTTATTATCACTTTTGAACAAAAAGAACAGTTTATCTATAGTGTATTGTGAACTATAAATATAAACATTATTTCTCTTTTAATTGAAATGTCTTACTGATATTTACAAATCTAATATTATTTATTGAATTGGAAATAAATACATTGCAATATATATTAAATAAATAACGTATTTATGTTTTCTATTCTTTGTTTTTCATTTTGAGAAAATATAAAACATTTTTTTTCCGATAATACAATTATGGTGAAGAAAACTTAAGAGAGTAAGAAAAACCAATTAGAGAGAAGTAAACATTTGCTATCGAAAAGTAATGGTCTATTTTTTTGTTTTTCCAGGAATCGGAAGTTTAAAGAGAACATTGTTAAAAATGATTTAAGACACGAAGCTTTAAATTTTATTTCTTTCGATTTAGTTTGACATGAGCAAAAATTATTTCTAGGTTAATTGCAGTTCACAAAGCAGTAAACACGAAAAAAATATTTTAATAAGCATCAATTAGGAAAACAGGTCAACAATAATAAAATATACAAAAATGAAAGATTAAATGATGTATAGAGAAATAAAAAATAAATTATAAGACGACAGAGATTTTTTGTAGATTGTGAATTTCATAAAATAAGCTATTGTTAAAAATTCACATTTTTGTGAGATTTTAATTGAACTATTGACAATTACGTATATATATATGAAAAAAGTGACATATTGGCAATTTTTTGAAGACGTAAAAACGAAAAAAAAAATTGGACTACATTGATGAGTACCTTTCTTTTCTAGGATTTTTAATTAGTTTCGAAAATGTTTTAGGAAATATTACTTTATATTATTTTTTCTCTTTTATTTGTTTCATATTTCGTTAGTGAGAATGCAGTTGAGATCTTGTTATCAAATTTGTGTTAAAAACTTCCGTTCTCATCATCAAATAAATGCAACAAATACATCTTAAATTATCCTTATTTTAATAGCAACATTTCACACTAGATATTTCTTTCTCATATATAATGGAAAGTTAATTAAAATTAAGTCATTAATGATAATTACTTTTTGAAAATTATTAAGAATTTATTATCAAAAACATATGATTGTATAAAATTTCAGAAATTAAAAGCATCAGGAAATGAGTAAAAATGCATAACAAGGTAATCATTCTAAACATGAAATCTCGTGAATGCAGATAGCTTCTTACTTTTCCTTAATAAGATTATTTATATGTTACCTAATCCACTTTATCATATATGTTCCTAATTTTGATAAAATTTATAAACGCAGATGAGCTTTATTTTTCATATGCTGCTTTAAAAGCGTTCCTGAATCAACAACGATATAATCTGTAAGGTATATTTTTTTATTAAGGGCAATTTGCTTAAAACCACTTATTTAAATAATATTTACATAAATGAACTAATGTTTCGAGTTATTCCTGTTAAATCAACGCATTCGAAACCTGAACGTGCAAATAGGTTTGGGAAATATAGTATCATTAGTGGATCAATATATATATAAATAGATGTTTGTGTATACGATATCCATTCACTCTAACACTGTTTAACCGATCACTATGAAAATTAGCATGTATATGTATTTTCTATGGAGAAGGTTTTTGTACTATCCTCTTTGTTGCAGCTCCCCACCAAGTGGCCCTACAGCATATAAACTTCTGCACCGTTCAGTCAATCGCCAAGTTGCCAACATGGTCGACAAAAATGATCCCAACATTTCGCTATGTTTCCATTGAATCGCCATTATAATGTAAGGAACGGCGTTGCTTGCAAATCTTATAATTTTAACATAAAATAAACGCAAAAGAAAATAATATTGAAGTATTACACATCCAGATATAAATTGTTGATTCTATTTTAACCTGTTTTATCCCAATTAATTTATTTTGTTCACATTTGAGAATAATCATATTTTCTGAAATTAATTAATCTTAAGTAAACTAAATATAACAAAATTTGAGAATTTCTTACATTTTATATAAGAAATCTGACATATCCTCTAAATAGGACACTGGGATAAAGGGGATAAAATTTTCACTTACTGGTTTTAGTGTATTTTGTAAAAATGTGTACTCTATTCGAATAATACTTTCTTTTTTACAGGATAGTTCACTTTTCATTCGAATTTCACTTTAATCTTAGTTGAAAGGTTAAAAACAAGTCTGAAATAGTTCTTTGTCACGTATTCCACAGTAGGGTTTTGGTTTCCCTTTGCAGATCGCTCTTTGACAAAATCTCTATTCGTCACGCTAAAGTTTAAAATGACTATTACTGTATTTACCAATGTCTTATTTTGCATCAGAAGGTACAGTGGAGATCCTACGTCTACCTCTAGTTCTTACCACAGTTATTTTAGGTATACTTTCGTTACAGTTCTTCGGAACTCCTTAAAGATTAGGTCTTCATCTTTGTTGAGAGTTTTGTGAATTATTCAGACGTTTACCATAACCATACCCAGTGAATATAGAAAAAGTGGCCTGTAACACTTTGTTCCTACATATTTTAATGGAATAAAGTCCAGCTAACCAATCGCGGTAATTCACATCTCCCACATGTTTGTTGTAAGAATTCGTTTCTTCATGTTAACTTGATCTTCGTGTCTTCATACTCGTCTCCAAATTTCATAAAACGATTAAGTATGACAAATAAAGGTTTTTCTTTAAGTGATCAGTACTAGGCATGTCGACTTACAGTACCATTGTTCAAAAAGTGTAAATAATATTACAACTTTTGCAAAAGATTTCAAGGTATGTCATTTTTCACCAGGGTAAATCCAAGGTATTCAGTGTCTGACCAGTAATCACGTTTACAGGTAATTCAATAATAACCAGTTAGAAGCAAACTTCCCATAAAAAACATTTTCTTCGCTTGCAGTGATCAAGAAATCGTGTTCGTTTTTTTTTTTTAATTTTGCATATCGTACAGTTTCTTTTAGAACGAGGTCATAAACTTCACTGGAATAAAAGTGCTCACAAAATACTTTGATGGAGTTTTACTTTCAAAGCAGTGTCAATTTGCTTGATAAAATCAGGTGTAAATGATTCAGCCTGTGGTTATGATTTTGCATATTGCGATGATTTATTGTTTATCCAAGATGACTCATGTCTTTTAGTTTTTTTCTGTCTTTTGTTGTCGAAATACTAATCTTTGTTCAGGCTGGAATTATCTCAAGTTATAACTCCAGAGACCCAGGAACATCGTTTTCAGTAATCTCATCAGTATTTATTTCATTTTCACACCATTAATCTGCGTCAGTTAGTGCATTGGCATATGGTGGTAACACACCAATTTCAACGTCGCTCTCTTCCGAATCTAAACTATTTAAGGTATCCGACTACGTTCGGAACCGCGATTTTAAAAAAGTGCATAAATGGATAATTTGCATGATATTTAGTGTCACTCAGATTAGAATACATGCATAAAATTGTTTTAAGGACACTTTCACAAAAAAAATTATTTAACTATAATATTTTGGCAAAATATTAACTTAGAATATAATCCTTTTTTCCAAATGCCCACTTTTGTGAAAAATGCTTCTATTATAATAATATATTACCTGTATATAGCTCAGACCACTCTACAGAGGCTCAACTAGAATTTTTTAAAAATTCACATTTTATTTTCAGAGTTACCACCAATTCAAATAATTATTCGCGTTTTTTTCTTAAAATTGCTCCCCTCTGTTGCCGTAAAATATATGAATAAACCCACTTCTAAGTTATATATTTCAAACATTCTAGTTGGCCCTCTGAACAGAGTTCTGAGCTATATACAGGCAAAATATTATTCTAATAGAATCATTTTTCACAAAAGGAGAACATTTGGTAAAAAAAATTATTCTAAGTAAATTTTTTGCCAACATATTGTATTTAAATAAATTTTTTTGTCAAAATGTCCTTAAAACAATTTTATGCATATATTCTAATCTAAGTGACACCAAATATCATGAAAACTATCCATTTATGCGCTTTTACAAAATCACGGTTCCGAACGTAGTCGGATACCTTAATAATTCTAATGCTTTCTCTAACTTCAGAAACCTTTGCATTTGCACTAACATAACTCAACAGGGGTGAAACACTGGTAGTGAAGTTTTTTTTATTTTTTACTCTTAGGTGTTAAAAGAGAAAGAACGCGTTAAATGCATGTGCATCGTCCCACTGTCCTATTTAGAGGACAGTGAAAAAATAATGCTCACAAAATTACCTAAGAGAAATATAGCTCTAATTAACCGCCAGGAGGATAACGAAAAAGTACTATTACATAAAAAATGCCCCACCAAGTGTCGAACGTAAACTAAAAAGGATTCTTCTTATAAGGACAGTATTGGGATCCTGACAGACAGCAGAAGCTTCATCCAGTATTTGAAGAATTGGCCAAAAAATATGGACAGTACTGGTCTAGATATTTTATCCAAATTAGTTGGGCTAGGTCAGAGGAAACAAGTATGTCTCCAGTGGATTCATCACATGTGGATGTGCCTGGGAACGAAGCTGCTGATGAGCTGGCTGGTAGGGGATGTGATTTCCCTAACCCCAGTTCCACTGTCTTAACCCATTCGGAAATTCATTCCTTCCAGAAAAAAAAAATAAAATGAATTTGACTTGGCGAAATCCTCCTGCTCACCACTAGTACGCAGCCAAGAGTCCTGGTCAATCTATACAGGGCAGGAGTTCCAGGGCTTATCAGACGGCTTTGGCGCTCTTAAGAAGCGGTCACCTGCGTAGTATGACTTTTGTGCAGGGGGTAAAGTCTTTCTTTACCTGTGCTTGCTCTCTCCTTGCTTCTTCTGGACTGCTGGGGCATTTCCCTGCGACAGTTGTATGAAGAGCAATGCCTGGTGTGTGACACTATTACTCGGAAAGCACAAATTGACTTGGTGTAGGCTTTCCTGCTCCAAAGAGGATTGGAAACAACAACAACAAGGCGATGAATATGCAAAAATTCCTGAGGAAGGTTGAGGGGGAGAAAAAAATAACTCACGCTAGAAGAATCTAATACATATCCTTACATGTACCAACTGACAAAATATTGCTAACATAAATATATATAATGATTTCCACATATTTTTGTAGCTGTCCTCTAAATAGGATAGTGTGATAAAATGTGTTAAGCGCTCATTACACAAAATTTGTAACAATGAGTTACTTTTGCAGAGCAGTGATCAGCTTAGGAAGGTGTTTTCAAAAATCGATTCGCAAGATAGCTAAATAAAAAAAAATTCTTTTGACCAACTATTAGATCTATAGACTTAAAATTTAACAAATATGGGTATTTTTGTTCAGCTGCAATATGCAAACATATTTTTTTTTATTTATTTTTCCATTCACGTAAAATTAACTCATTAAAATTTTCTTTATCCTTTAATCTGAATTGTTTAACTTTTCAATTCACCCGTATAAAGATCGGGTATACCAGCTAGTCTTCAATAAAGTTTCTCTCAATAGATCAATGAATTGTTAGGACTTTTAATCTCCGGCTGTAGTATTAAATTTCTATGAACATTCTAATGACGTATTTTATGTGCATTAAATTAATTTGCAAGTTTATTTAAATAAATTGTATATAGAGTTCGACGCTTAACTGATGGCGATTTATAGAATATTTGTAAATGCAATACCACTTTCGGATAAATGGAATTTTTCGTTTTCGGATTAAGAAAGTTACTGAATCACATACAATCACTTATTTCTCTACACACACAGGTTTTGAGGTGTTTCGATGGAAGATTTAGAGCCCTTACACAAGAGACCATTTGTGCCACCCTGAAAAGAAAAGATGCAGACATTCGGGTGCAAGTTTTGGACAAATATTACCTGGATCACTTCCCACATAGTCAACTAACACTACTTGTTGTGAAGATTTTAACTAAAATCAGCATCCTTCTTCTTAAAAGTTCACTCAATAAATGGGTAGTGTAGAAGGTACGCTTTTCACACGCGGCTATCTGTGTATTAAAAATCGAGAAGGATTGTTATTGCTTTTCCAGTCTCAACCGATGCAGTCGTGAACTATGTTACGATGCTTCCTTTTGAGTCAACTTTGTGACCGTGTGTGTGAAAGGAATTATCTTCCTTCTTTATCTTTAAAGCAGTGTTTCTCAAAGTGTGGGGCGCGCCCCCCTGGGGGGGCGCGATGACCCTACAAGGGGGGCGCGAGCGTATCGAAAATTTAAAGATTTTTTTTTTTTTAAAAAAATAACCGGAAAGAGAAGTAAAACAAAATGCTTACTTCCATAATAAAAAAAAATACACACAACAACACTGACATAATTTATGTTTATTATCTGGCTTTTTTCCGTCATCAAATAGCTATCTTTGTTCCCAAAACCAAATTAAAGAGAAAAAAACATTTTGTTTTATTTGCTGTATTTCCTCAATGATAGATTTTTTTATTACGTTTTAAAATAAAATGTTACTCGTACCCAGTACCACTAAAGACCCGCCGTGTAGGGCAGCGATGCACATTAAATCAGTTGAGAGTTGAAACGTTTTCCCGTTGGTGTGGTGTGGTAGTTAGGAGAGAGGGGTGCCAGCTCAGGTGTCATCCACGTTACTTGACCATGGTTCAAAATTACGTGGTCCGTCGTCAAAAGCCCTCGTGCAGCTGAACAGTGCGACGTTAATATTTAATCAATCAATCTGATTACTAAATTAAGAACAAGTTTAACAATTATTAGGGACTTCCACGGGCTTGTCTTGTAGAGGAAAGTTTTTCAAAGGAAGGTTTAATATCAGAAATTGACACTTAAAGAGTTATTTTTCTATATTTAGCTGAGATCTATATTTTGTCTTCAAGTCATCCACTGCAGAAAATCCGGTTTGAAAAAGGTAGGATGTTGAAAATGGTAATAGTATACGAAGTGCTTTTGTTTTCAGTACAGATAATTCCTCATCCACCTCTACCCCAAATTCAAAGAGCGATTCATTACAAAATTGCCTTTTAATTTTTCACTGGATGTGGAATCTATGAAGATTTCTTCTTCGGAAGTTGAGAGCCCTTCTGGAGTATCTTGAAATAGATCCCTAATCCACTCGTAACTTGCTACCAAGCTGTCCTCATCCAGAAAATACTTTTTAAAATTCTTTGCCAACATAGCTACATGATTTTACATGTTTTAAAAACAACTTTCACATGTTCTACAGATTTGTAAGTTTTAACACATATCGAGCTGGGGCTTTTTTTCCATCATTTACTTCAGTAGTGGTAAATCCAAAATTTAAGTATTTTTGAGAAGATCGCCTTGATTTAATTTTCGGAACCATGCTCGTTCGTCTGTGTACTTGTTGATTCCTTATTATGGTCGAATGTTTGCTTACGACTTAAAAATGTATGTATGATATTGTTTTAATCTACTGCCGTAAATATTTAATTACCGTGAATTACAATTAACGTGGAAATTAAAAAAAAATGTACATTCAAGCTAGATTCGGTAGCTATAGGAGTATCGAGTCGACCAAAACTGACTGGAATTGTACGAGGAAAAGCATTTTTACATGTTTTGCGCAGACGTCCGATACGTTGCCCAGACTCACGCAAACGTACCCTATAATGCCAGATGTGATGGATATGATAGAGACTGATATAGACATTGATTAGACTATTTTTCTAATGACATTTTGTACTTTGAGAAATGAATGCTGAAGGAAATAAATCTTTAATTAAATACATCATTTTGCGATCTGTTCCAATTTAAAAATTAGAGAAAGAAAAATAACATAATTCTAAGTAATATTTATTTTAAGTAATTTTCTTAAAACATACATTACTTAAAAGTTACATATACACAAAATTTAATATACTTATCGTATTAATTTGTACGGTTTATAATTAAGATCGTATTGTAACTTTAGCGTCTCTCTCTCAAAGTGCATTTTTATTGCAGTAAATACATTATTGTTGTACAGGGAGGGGGCGAGACAAAAATTATGATTGAAAATTGGGTCGCCAGTATTGAAAGTTTGAGAAACACTGCTTTTAATGTATGAGTGGTGCACAGAGTATTTTATGACTAATTAATTAATACTAAATTAAGAACAAGTTTAATAATTATTAGCTACTTCCATGGGCTTGTCTTACAGAGCAAAGTTTTTGAAAGGAGTTTTAAGATAAGAAATTGACCCTCTGAGTTCATTTTCTATATTTAGCTGATATCTATATTTTGTCTTCTAAGCAACCACCGCATTTTGTAATATGTTCCAATTTAAAAATCAGAGAAAGGAAAAATAACTTAGTAATTATCCTATTACTTAACTTTTTTTTGCTTAAAAGTAACATATACAAAATTTAATACTTATGTCATGAATTTGTACGGTTTATAATAAATATTGTTGCTTTATCGTAAAAGTGCATTATTAATCCATTCAGTAAATTATTATGTATAAGGGGGGGCTCGATAAAAATTGTGATTGAAAAGGGGGGCGCCAGTATTGAAAGTTTGAGAAGCACTGCTTTAAAGGAATGATCTTTCCTCTTTTCCCTTTTCTTCCTTCTTTTTTGAACGACTGGGGAGAGGAAATAAGTTGACTGGCACCAAATTGCTTCTCGTGTGAAACTAAGTACTGCATCACACAGTCAAAATAATTTTTCTATTTCAATCTCAGATGCTCATTGCTTAATAATCTCAGTTTGATATTGATGTGTTTGATTCTCAGTTAATATTGATGTGTTTGATTCTCAGTTAATATTGATGTGTTTGATTCTCAGTTGATATTGATGTGTTTGATTCTCAGTTGATATTGATGTGTTTGATTCTCAGTTGATATTGATGCGTTTGATTTTCAGTTGATATTGGTTTGTTTCATTCTCAGTTGGTACTGATGGAGTTGCAATTTCTCAAGGAAAACCGATCTTGGAAAATAAATTATGCACTATAAATTCATGACTTTTTGAAAAGAAAATATTGTAACATAAAATAGAAAATGGTTTTTCCTAAAGTGTAACTTAATTTATGGTATTTAAACTTCCAAGAATTTATGGTATTTAAACCCCATGCCATCGGGGAAAATAAAGGCTATAATGACTTGATATGTATCTATGTTAAAACAAATATAGATATTATTTTATTTATTGGCTTATTGAATATCATTTTCAGATATTTAATATGGTTTTGAGTGACTTTTAGAAAACGAAGCTTGTGTTTTGAAATATAAACTCATTTATTCTCAAACGCATAAAAAAGCGTAATTACTTTAAAAGAAACTCCAATTAAAACAAAAGTAACCCTGTACAACCAATAATAAATCATAGAAAAAGAAATAAATGACCTGAATCATTTTTATAATGAAAACTCTTGTAGAAAAATTAATTCTTCTAAGAAAAAAGTAACATTTTATTATTATTTGAGTCATGCAGATTTCTTTCGAATAGATTATATCACCAAATGATTAAAAGAAGGAAAATGTTTTAAATGCTCAAAAACAATTTATAATGTGTTTCTTTGAAACGTTTAAGACATTAATTTCAGAATTTAAGAGATTTGTACATTTTTTTCTGTATTTAAGGCGTAATGGACATTTGTGTCCAATTATAGAAAATAATGTTTCATTTCGAATTACTAATTTCTTTAAATTGTTTTTTTGATTTTAATAGAATCGCTTAAATACTTTTCTTTTGGGCACAACCGTTTTAATATGAGAGAGAAAAATTACGCCATACATTAAAAAGGCAAGTGTAAAGAAGTAATGATAAGGGATTTATTTTTTAAATAAAATAAATAATTAGTTTTCACCATTTTTTTTTGTAAAAATTACTTGCTTGAGAATTGAAATAATGAAAAGAACAACAGGCAAAACAAAGAATTAACAACAAGCATATTGTTACGTAGACCCGGGTTCGTGGATTTTATGCAAAACAATCACAAAGAAAATAAACAGTTTTTTACGAGCGATGCGAATTTATTATCGAAAATCCAATCATTTAAATACATGATTCAACAGCAGTATTCACAGGGTAAACATCCGAAAGTCACCACACCTTCAACAGCAATCAGGCACAGTCACCAGTGTTTAAAAATACACATAAGTAATGATTATTTTCAAGCACAGCTGAGCTAATCGCTAGGCAAAACAATCATCTCTACTCGCTGGCTTAATCAAGACTTCTCGCCGTATCGACGAGCAACTTTTTAGAGGCGCGATAGAAACTCCCAGAAATATAACCGCTCTGTCATTGAACGTGACACTAGTGAATATATCTACTACTTTCTAAAAGATTCCAGAGGGTTCCGAACTCGCTAACATGGTCGCCAAAAATTATGCCAACATGGCTCTACCGCCAAGATTTCGCCAAGTTCTCATTGAATCACTATTATAACGTAAGGGGCGGCGTTGTTTGTGAATAGTACAATTTTAACATGAAATAAATATAACATAGAGTAATATAAATGCATTAAAACTCAAATACAAATTATTTACACAAAATTCGTAACAATATTTTCAATTTCATCACTGTAATATTGTTTTTTTTTTAAAAAAATCAACCACATTCACACAATTATTCATTAATGCACGGCCTCTCTATTTTAGTAAATACCCTGACACTAAATGCTTCTTGATTTGTACGAGAAGGTAGCACTTAAAATAATATACACATGTACGATATAATTAAATAAATTTTTTTTTTTTAATTTTTTAATAACTGAAGTACAAAATATTTTACTGGTAAGATTCAAAAGTTCCGGGACTGAGCCTATAAGTTTCAAAATTTTTGCAGTAGAAAATTATGATAACATTTCTGTGTTATTGCATTTTTTCACTTTTATAAAAATAAATTTTGTTCCAAATTCCGTGGTAGGTCGGTAGCGACGGTGTCGTGTTTAGACGTCAGCAATTGAAAAAAATTGCGTTTGCTGAGCAAATAATGGATATTAATGTTTGTTTTCGTTTGCGAAAAAGCGCTACGGAGACTCACGAAATTATGAAGCAGGTCTAAGGCTGTGTCCGTCGTGATCGCAATATTTATAAAGGCATTGTCGTTTCAGAAAAGACACGGAAAGTGTCGAAGATGGCAAATCCTGTACGTCCTGATCCTGTACGTCCGGAGACTTCCTGCACCACCGAAAACATTGAAAATGTTTCTGCGAAGGTACGTAAGAACATGTTTCAAACAATAGCATAATCAGTTTGAATATCTCCTCGACCACATATTAATGGAAAATTATTTAACATCTTAATATTCATAGAGGGTGTCAACATATCGTTCCCCGCATATTAATCAATCTGCAAAGGAAGTTAAAAGTACATCGCAGGTTGTATTAAAGGACATGGCTAAAAATGTGTTTCAGAAATGTTTCGAAGATCTTTATAATCCATGGCAAAAGTGTGTTCTTACTCCAGGGTCTTATTTCGCAGGTGGATGTATTTCAGAAGTTTTAATTGGTAATAATTTTTAAGTTATATGTACAGTCTGGGAACATTTGAATCCTACTACGTATAATCAATTGCATTATCATTAAACTGCTTTTAGGTGCTTAGATTCGAAATTGCGAGATACCCCTCTCAAATAATAATATATTGGGTGCTAATTTCATCACCGAGTGCTATTCACAAGATGGGTGATAACACTACAATATGGTAGCCTACACTATGACCTTAGAATATAACCTTGATATTCGTATGTTGTGGTAATGTAGTTGTGCAATGGCATGATGTATATAATAGTTAATTTTTATTTTTATTTCCATGCGAACCCTATTAATTTCGAACGGTTTTAGTTCGATTTCTTGAAAAATGTAACCATTTTTATTGCAATCGTACTTCAATCTAGCTGTTTCAGTCTTTTGTATTTCATGCTGTTTTCGTATATGGACATTTCAAATATCATTGGCTAGTCACAATACATATTTAAAAAAAATTCAGGGGTGTCTTTCAATTATTGTAGCAAAATGCGCATTCACACTTTATTTTACCTTTAAATAATGCATTTTCAAACGTTCCTTGTGCGATGTAATTCATTAAAGGAACTCGCAGTTTCTAATATATTGCAAGTTATCATCAATTATTAATTGATATTCATTATTGATTAATGTTAAGGTACATTACGTAATTATTTTATGCATAATAATATTATAATCATACAATGTCATTATTATTATATATAATAATTAATATTTTGTTATATGATTAATATTACATATAATGCTAACATTACATTATATTATATTATAAATTATAATTCCATTATAATTATTACTATATTATATTATTATTATTATATATAATAATTATTATTAAACTGTATTTTTATTAGTATTATTATTATTATTATTATTATTATATTAAATTATTACTATCATACGATTACATCATAATAGGTATTAAATTATATTATGTAATATATAAAAAAATAATCATATAATATAATTATTATACACATTATCATTATTATGAAGCCCAATGACTGAGTGGCTAGTGCATCGCGCTTCCGCACCACAGGTCCTGAGCTCAAACGTCGGGCTAGGCAATGTTGACTCAGCCTTTCATCGTTTCACTCTGTCCATAAATGAGTACCAAGCTTGCTTGGGAACTTAACACTGATGGTCTTATGTCAGACTGACCACCTGACCAAAACATCTGTTCAGACACCTCAGGACCCAAGGTCACGTATACTGAAATGGGCACAGTCCGCCTTGGCCCTCATGGGCTGTCGTGCCGCTGAGTTAAGTTAATTACTATTACATTATATTGATATTAGTTATTGATTGATTTTGGTTATTTTCAATCTATTGCCACCTTCTTTATTTGAAATATATTTCAAGACAAAAAAAAAGGCTTCAAAATTGTTTTCTTGGCGATGTGTTACCACTAGACAGTCATCTTGGATTCCAAATCACTCGCCACCAAGCCTTCCTTGTCGTGAATCCTTAATCGTGTCTAACAATGCTTCGTATGTAGCATTCATGTATCAACTTAGTTCTATATATTGATTACTTGAAAGCTGCTGAGAATTAGAGAGTAACAAGTTTTTCGCTTAAATAAAGAACAATATCTATTTTATATAAAAATTCCTAAAGCAATAATTTTTAAAATATAGTTTCCTCGTGATAAACACAACGTTATATATATAAAAGATGAACGAGTTCTTTATGTTCGTATTGTATAGAACATGATTTTAATATTTAAAAAAATAATAATGTTATTTTAATTGTTATATTAAAATAATCATGTATATATATATATATATATATATATATATATATATATATATATATATATATATATATATATATATATATATATATATATATATAAATAAGCTTTACTATGATACATAAGTTTTAAAAGAAACAGTAAACGTTATCATTTTAATTGAAAATGTGTAAAATAAAAAAATTCAAGCAAAACTTAACGAAAAAATACTACACTGTATACTTAAATTTACATAAAACTGATCATTTTAGATACGACATAAATAGATTTAAACTTTTCAAGGTCTCTTACGCATTATATCGTCTTACCGATTTTTTAATACAAAAGACAGCGCCAATTCAAAATACATTGCCACATTCAATCAGTGTTTTGTAGTATTGCATTTGAAAATGTGTGCAGGACTGTTTTTTTTACTGTTGGATGTATATCGTGGCATTTGGAGAAGTCTTTTGACTGGAAGAAATTGATCGATGGTGCAATACGAACGTGCTATTTTAATTAAAAATATTTAGGTAAGCTAAATAATACATAGTAATGAACCTGGCAACTAATAACAGCAGAATAATCGTAGTTAAGTGTGGTTCCAATGTTATAAAAAGTTTGCTGTACACATAATACTTGCTTTAAATACCAGATCATCCTATTGTTCCAACGAAAAAACCTTATTAAATATTCAAAAAAATAAGTTTTAGATATGTTGAGGTATAAAAAAAGCTCGAGTAAAAGATTTTGTTGCTGTAAAAAATAATAAATATAACGCTTTACAATATTAGGAATCCTAAAAGAAAATATTTCTGAAGAAAACGAAACTTAACAATAATTTTGAAATGAAGCCTAAACTTAATTTGTGCAACTTGTGAAGTTCCACAGCTTATAGAATATTCATATTTATCGTAATACGTATTAAAAATAGTACATTTATTTACGTTCATTGGAACTTTTATAAAAATATTTTTAATTCCCAAGCTTTTCAGAAAAGTAACTTTATACAATCAGATGTATATAAATATCATAATTAAACACCGTAACACAAAAGCGTAAGTCTACAGGTTGCAGCTTAATACCATATTCTAGAAGACAACCGTTAATCTAAGTGAAATTAATGCAAAATTAAATTCACGGTATAACATTAACAGTATATGACATTAATCCTCTTATCCTAAAGTTCTACATGAAAAATAATTGTTTTCGACTTCTCTTAAAATCTCTGTTAAGTACTAAAATATAAATCCAGAGAGAGAGAGAGCACTTTAAAATCTTTCTTTTTTTTTAATTTCCATTCTTAACTGCAGATAACATCATTGGTTGATTGGAACAAACAGGGTGTGTTGTGTGTGTGTGTGTGTGTGTGTGTCTTTACAATACTGCAAAATCATACTGACGTGCTAACTAATTAAACAAAATATTGCGTCATAACTCATTGACTTTAGATATTCGCAACGAGGGATTGATTTAAGAAAGCAAAAGATTAAAATTTTAGTATAAAATCTTGTTTTCTAAAATAAGCTTAAAGATCTTAAGGGAGATTAAACAATTTCCAATTCTAAGGTTTCGAATCAAAATTAACCGTAAAACATTTCTTAAAATATATTCATGATGTCAATAATTGCTTTGATGTATCAAATAAATAGGGGTGTTCTCTGAGGGCAATATTGAAATATTAGTAATAAAATATATATATTAATAAACTTATATGTTAATGTCCTTAGGAACTAATGAATATGTATGTATTATAGCTTACATTCATAAGCCACTTAACCTCTTCCAGGTTCATTTTATTTCTGGATAATGGATCTAAAAATGTCAATTTTTTAAATTCTTATTTTCAAACATGCATATCTTTTTAAACATAGTAGAACCTTCATATACAAAATTTCCTAAAACTTAATGTAAATATATATATATATTTAATTTACCTGTAAAGTTGGTTTTCTGTATGGCAGAAATCATTAGACTTTGAAGTCATTTCCCACTAACAAAAATATATAGTTTAGAATACCTGGGTTTTATCTTGGATTACAAATTTTATTTACATCTTTTTCATCTACATAAATGATTATGAAATTATCAATTAAAATTTAACCATGCATGGAAAATTCGGAAACATGGTACTGCACAAAATACAACATCGCGATCTGGACAGTAGACTTTTGTTTCTCTTGTTCCCTTTACTGTATATTTTTAAGCAGCAAATAATAGACTGTCGTGTTGGTTGTTCTATCTTGGGGAATGTAGTCAACAAAGTTTCCATCAGATAAGCGTCTAGGAGGTGTTCAGTGGAAGGCAATCCTCTTTTTGCTAAAAAAAATCACACCGAATGATTCTTTTCAATTCAATTTAATTAATTTTCAAAACCATAAAAAACGCATGTGAAATCGCGAAATTCCGATTGCACAGTGTAAATTATCACAATGTCCAAAGTACACTCTAAAGGAGCCAGGATGGTACCTTTCACCTGCCCGAACTCAGCTCGGGAAAATCCGGTAGGTGGTAAATAAAAATTTACACTCATGTATTATAATATTATAAAGGACTTTAAAAAGTGTCAAAGCAGTATATTTACTGTGTCTAACTTAAAGCCTCAGAACAATAATGTTGCATATTGAATCTGCCAAACTTTCCTTCAAGAACTTCGGGACTTCACACCGGCATGCGCTTTTGACCCAAATTGTTGATATATAATTTTATTATTACCAGTTTTTCAAAAATTCTACAATTGTTATATCACATTCACCTCCAAATAAAATTCCTGACTAGAAAATTACAAAATAATGAACAAAAAACAAAGGTTAGGGTATCATGAGGAAATAGTTAGCGATGGAGCAAAACGGAGGTCGTAATCCTATTCATAAGGTCATTTTAATAATAATTTATAGGAATGGAGACAGAGAGAGAGAGAGGTCGATTTTCACACAAACTCACACACAGGCAGAGAAGTGTTACTTTAAAAAAAAATTTGGTTTATTCCTTTAATGATGGAAAACGTATTAAAAATCGGTAATAAAACACCAAATTTTAAGACACCAAAAGGGACGAAAATGTATTTGATTTTTCGGAGCTTGAGTAATCACTCCAAAATTAGAAGCTTCACTTTGAATTTAATGTGCGAAAATGTATCGAATATTTTGATGTAATATAGATCTATTTTATCTGAAAGTATCTAGAAAACCTAACGAAGTCGTATTTCATGCGAATTAAACTTTCCGGAAGTTTATTTTCTTTAAAATGAATTTATTTTAAATGTAAAATATTGTTCCATAGATTGGATTCAGAGGATTTTATGCAATCAGTCGTAAAGAGCAAGATAGATCTTCAGGGCGATAGAACTTTATTCTCGAAAAAATAATTCTTGAAAAACAAGATAGAGTACTCAAATTCGCTTAATAAATCTCCAAAGACTTCACACCATCGACGGCTCTCAGAAACAACTATCAGTGTCTAAAATGCAAACATGATTAAAGATAATTCGAAAGCGCTCGCTCGTCCAATTCCACAACCGAAGTTTTCACTAATCGCTGGTTGACTCTTCACGGTCAAATCAATACTTCTTTGCAATTGTCGAAACAAGAGTATATTTCGGTGAGCAATTGCCTATTTATACGCCTCAAGGATATTTTAAGTAAAATCTGCTTGTGCCATAGATCATGATATTAGTAGATTTCTTCCGTAATTTCCAGAAGACGCCATAGGGTGGCGAACTGATCAAAACGGGTTGTGAAAGTCACCAAATTGTCACCAAAATTTATGTAAACTTGGCTCTATCACTAGAACTCATGAGGTTTCCATTGAATCGCCATATAAACGTAAGGAACGGTGTTGATTGCGAATATCACAAATTTAACATAAAGTAAATACAACATAGAGTAATATAAACATATTATACGTCCATATATAAATTATTTACACTATTTTAAGTATTCCTTGCACAAATTTCATAACAATAAAATAAAGGAATATATAATTACCAGCATTCAGTTATACGGCTGTGATTTTCTGTTAATCGTTTCAGAAAACTGACCCCCACCTTGCTTAATAATACAATGAAGATTTTCAAGCAAAATTCACACTTTCTACAAAACTTACAAACAATTTAGGGAGCATGATGTAAAAGTCAAACACTGTTATTCTGATGGATGGGTGGATTACTTATGAACGTCACACACGAACATCGTACTTTAAGCTACGTTCATGTGATTAGTATGGCAACAGAGTTGGACCCTTCAGGTCCCAATCCTATTTTTACCACCTTACTAATATAAGGACATAAAGCCTTGACTTATTTAAGAAGAATTTTCTTTATTACACAATGGTTTGTATAGTTTTGGCTACTTCAAGTTCTGAAAAGTGTCTAGTTAAAATATTTCAGTCACAAAATGTAAATTAAGAAGTACTGTGATTAAAAAAATAAGAAAATAAAAATTCCCAATAGCGATATTCTTTTAAAGTAACTGACTACATTTGGAACCGTGATTTTGCAGAAGCTTATGAATGAATAATTGTACATGCATATTCTAATTTAAGGGATGCTAAATATAAAAAAAATATTCATTTACAGCAGTGATTCTCAAACTTTGAATGTTTGTGACCCAATTTTCAATCATAATTTTCATCGCTCCCCCCCTTCATACAAAAACACTGTATTGAATATAATAATAATTCACTCCAACGTTAACGCTACAATACGATTGTACTGGAAAACCGTACAAGCCTACGTGAACCTTTAGTAATTATTAAGCTTGTACTTCATTTAATATTGTGAGAATAATTATAAGATACATTGTACAGTACTAATACATTTGTAAGTATAATATATCCGTGTAAATGTTTATTTTATTTTTGCTACGCCCGAATGTATATTTTTTCCTTCGCTTCCGTACAATTGTAACTTTTTAAATTCTTTATTTCTGTCTTTTCAAAATGGTCACGTCACCTATCACACCCTTTTAGGAGAGCACACCCCACAGTTTGGGAAATGCTGGCTTACCGTAATACAGCGTTTATCAAACTATGGGGCACCCCCTCCCCTTGTGGAGCATGGCATTTCTACAAGAGGGACGCAAGCTTATTGAAAAGACAAAAACAAAAGATTATTTTTAAAAAAAAATTATTAATTAACTGAAAGTATTTAAACAAAATACTTTCTGACATAAAAAATAAGATACACATTTACACTGACTATGGCACAAATATATCTGTGCTACACAATGTATTTTATAATTAACTGAGCAATACTAAGTTAAAAGCAAGTTTAATATTTACCATTGACCCATAGAATTGTCATATATATGAAATTACATACAGAAATCAACACTCATCTTGGTAATTTATATGGTTCATTATAAATCCCTTAGCTGTCGTTTAAAAGTTACGGGGAGAAAAGGAATAAATAAAAGCAATAAAAAAGAGCCTCTGAAACTAGTAAATTCCACGCAAACACTGTTAAGGTCATTTTATTTCATTCCAAAGCTTTCGGAATAATTTTATTGATACCAGTGCACACAAAAGATTGTACTTCGAAAAGACGTATATATACGTCCGATGCAATTAGCGCACTTGAGTGAGACGTTTATATACGCCGGTGGCACCTAAGAGGTTAAAATCGTCTCGTAGCTTTAGAATCGAAGTATAGTATTATTGAATTCATTACATTGTTATTGTAGGGAGGGGAACGCGATGAAAAGTATGATTAAATATTGGGTCGCGAGTATTGAAACTTTGAGAAGCACTGCCGTAATTACCTCGAGTTAAGCCACCCCAAATTTCGTCGATTCGTATTTTTTTAGCACTATACAACTCGAATACTCACGTTTCGCTTCGTATTTATTTATGTACCACCTGTTCCTATTACCGAATGCACTGCATATACACTCTGTCGCAAAAAAATATATGCACCCAGAAGAAATTGAGCTACATTCACGAAATTTGGTATGCATGTAGTGTATATGAAAATAAACAAATGATTAAAAATTCAGAACAAAATATCATTTTATTAAGCGGTTACAGCTTGCAAAAGGTTAAAAATCAGTAAGTAGTAAAGCCACATCTGGCAGCTATACAAGCCGAAATTCAGCGTGGCATCGATTCAATTAGATCACTTATGACCCCCTGTGGAAGATCCTGCCATGGTCTTTGCATCTGCGCAGTTAATTCTCCTGTATCTCGGGACGGCTGCAATTGCCTTCCCAGCGCGTCCCAGACATGCTCTATTGGCGAAAGATCTGGTAACCTGGCAGGCCAGGGTAGGACGTCATATCCTTAAAGACATTGTTGAGAGAGTCGCGCAGTATGTGGACGAGCATTATCCTGTTGATAAATGGCACCTGGGCGACTTGATAGCATGGGTAGCACAATCGGCGTTAAAATATCGTCCACGTATCTGCGAGCTGTCAAAGTGCCTTGAAGGACCACTAAAGATGATCGTGTGTCCCAAGAAATTGCTCCCCACACTGTCACACCTTGTGAAATTGCTGTATGCCGCTCGATAATAAATGCCGGATCGGACCGCTGGCCGGTGCACCTCCAGACACGTGTGCGGTGGTCATCAGCACTGAGACTGAATCGGGATTCATCACTGAAGATGACACGTCTCCAGTCTGTCACACTCCAAGTTGCCCGAGGTCGGCAAAATCCAGTCGACACTGCCTATGATGTGGGGTCAGTGGTAAGCGTCTTAGCGGACGTCGGCTCCTCAAGCCAACTTCGGTCAGTCGTCTCCTTATGGTTTCTCTTGATGGCACTGGATGTCTGGAAGGAGGTAAGTGGCGTTGAATCGATGCTAGCGACGTTGTTGGTGCCGAAGTGGCCACTCTTCTGATTGCACGATCCTCGCGATCAGTTGTGTTCCTGGGACGTCCTGACCCTCCGCGACGGTACACTCTACCTTCTGTGATCCACTGTTGCCAACACCGAGCAACTACCATATCGCTCCGACCGACGTGGCGGCCGATACGTCTATTCGACCAACCTGCTTCTCTGAGGCCTATTATACGGCCCCTATCAAAGTCCGTCAGCTGCTCGTACTGCCGCCGGTTACGTCTTAGAGGCATCCTAAGTCTCAATATCGTCTATCAAAGTCATCAGATTCGTTTGGATAGCCGTACGGCGTTCGTACTCATGCTTTTAAACTCTCCCAGTTGCGCAACTAATATGCGCATAGCACACTTAGCCTTGTCTCATTGGCTTCGAAATTTTAATCATTTGCATATCTCTTACCAGACTACATTCTTGCCGAGTTTCGTGATTGTAGCTTGATTTCTTCTGGGTGCATATATTTTTTTGCGACAGAGTGTATTTGAAGAATGTTAGAAATGAGTGTATAGTAAATATTTAAAAATAATCACTGCATTTAGATGATTTTTCAAAATAAATAAATTAAATAAAAGTTTAATATGATCTAAAGTTTTTAACATTTGGGTATTGAGTTACCTAAAATCAATAAAAATCAGGGTATAGAGAGGATTACTATATTTGTATAAAGTATTATTTAAGAAGAAAATGAAGCTGCTAATTTTTTATACAAAAAACTAAATTTGTCACATGGGGAAAATATTTTTCCTGACAAAAATTTACGAAGGCGACCTGTTTAAAATTTCTGAGCATTTAATTTCTCTTTTGAAAAACAAATTGTGGAGGGGGGAATAGAGGTAAGGAATACTTTCGAAGTACTCTTAAACTCTCTCATACACACACACACACACACACACACATATATATATATATATATATATATACGCATGTATTCATGATAAACCATCCAAATTTTTATTTGATAGTTAAATAAACTAGTTTAATAAAAAACACAATATATATATATATATATAATATAATACTTTGAATACATTTTTAAATTTTTGTTTATTGAAAATCTTTAAGCGGCTTGAATTCGTGTCATTGCTTTATATTTTGATAAGGATAATATATGCATACGTTGGGTTGAAAAACAATTAAAAAAATTGTTTTAGCATTATATATATATATATATATATATAGTAACATCTGCCTCTTTTCCTATAGAACACGTCTGTGGCTTATACACTTTATGACTTATAAAACAGTTTTCTGTATTACGGTATTAATTGGTATCTGAGAGTATGCAGGTGCATTAGATTGAAGTTTAAATTATGGATAAACGATCTAATAATTTAACAGTTAAAGGAGAGTTAAGAAGAATTAATATTCTAATAGTATATTCATGGATAATAATATTACGATGACTTCAAAGTTTAATATGCTTCATAAATATTTTCTCCTTCCAAAGGGAAATTTAATATGTCATTTGCATTAAAATTTAGCTCAGTTCATGGTACTATGGGAATAAAACATAAATTAAAAAATAATGAGGTTTCTTTTAAAAATAGAAAAAGTAAATTCAGTTTAATATTCTACAAATGAAAGCATTTATCTCATGAATTATTTTCTGATGCTAAATGTTATATGACATATACAGATCAAGTATGGAGAAATCGATTATTTGAATTAAATGAGTATAAAAAGTTTCTTATTTCTTAAAGTAAGAATGAATTTTTACTTTATTGCAGCAAAAACGAAAAAATTAAAAAAAAAAGAAAGTTTTTTCCAAAGGAGCTGGTTTTCCTCCAATTAGCTTAAAGAAAAGCCATGATATACACTAGTGACCATTAAATTTGCTACACCACGAAGTAATGCATATAACAAAATGATATTTATTGGACAAATTTCTCATACTAGAACTAACAAGTGATTTTTTGGATCAAGATCCTGAGAAACTAGTTCTCAAGACAAGCACTTCGTGCAATAATAACAGCACTTATACACTTGGGCATTGAGTCAAACACAGATTGAAGGCATGTACAGATACATATGCCCATGCAGCTTCAATAAAAAATGTCACAGTTCATCAACCGTAGTGACTGGCTTCTGGTGACACTCCAGTCACTCGGCAACCATGGACCAGACATTTTCTATTATCGAGAGATCTGGTGAAAGTGCAAGCCAGGTCAATAGCTGAACAATTTCTGTGTATCAAGGGAGTCTCGTACAATACCGCCAACATACCGTCGTGCAATATCCTGCTGAAACGTTGGGTTTCGTAGGTCTAAAACAAAGGGTAGAACAATGGGTCGTAACTCATCAGAAATGTAACGCGCTCTATTCAAAGTGCCATCAATGTGCACAAGAGGTGACCGAGACGTGTTTCCAATAGCACCCCAGATTATCACGCCGGTGATGAGTCAATATGGTGATGAAGAATGCCCGATATGAATGTTAAGCCACGATACTGCCAAACATTCATGCGACCATCTTGAAGCTTCACACAAAATTTGAACTCATCTGAAAAAATGATGTTTCGTGCACCCAGGTTCATTATAGCTAACCATTGAAGATGCGGCGTCAAGGGTAGCCACAGCCATTGTCTTCGACCAAAGAGTCCGTATTGCAGTACGTTTGTACAGACATTGATTGTCTTGCAGAAGACCCCAATTCTTGACTCAGAGCTCATGACGGGGCAGCACGAGCATTAAGGCAGTGTTTCTCAAACTGCCCGCTTAAGAGGCGTCACAACTCTACGAGGGGGGCGCGAGTATATTGAAAAAACGTAAACAAAATATTATTTGAAAAAAATTATTAATTTACTGAAAATATAAACCAGCAAAACACATTCTGACATAATAAGAAATGAAATACGTATTTACACTGATATATATTACACTTATAAATGTATCAGTGCTACTTAATAAATTTTAGTAGCACTGACACATTTATAAGTCGTAATTTATACAATAATAGTAATCCATTTAACAATACTAAGAACAAGTTTCATAATTACCAGTGACCCCATGGGATTGTGTTATATAAAATTACATGCAAAAATTAACACTTATCTTGATAGTTTGTACAGTTTATAATTAATTCCTTAACTGTCGATTTAAAGTTACGCGATTCGCTTACAAATGCCATTCGTTTTCCACGTAGTTGAGCGTATGTGGTGTATTGGGGGCAGGAATAAAGCAGTAAAATAATCTGAAATAAGTAAATCCTTCGCAAACCTTGTCAGGTCCTTTTATTGCATTTCAAAGCCTTCGGAATAGTTTTATGAATAGCAGTGCACATCAAAGATCGTACTTCAGAAAGACGTATATATACATCCGGGGAAATTAACCCTCTAACTGGACACCTTCCTCCTGAAAAGTTATTCCGAAAGCGTTGAACTCTTATTTTGCGATTCCCTTCAAAAATGCAACAGACTTTTTTCCTTTCCCCCTTTTAGAACTTGGGAGGTCGAACGGGGAAAATTTTACGACCCAGTTCGGTCGCTTTGAAAAGTAAGAACCAAGAGATCAATCGTTTACAGCTAGCTGTTAAGTTGCCTTGGGCAATATTCTTTGAAAGCGTAGATATCCTCTCTTGATCAATCCTCTTTGAAAAAGATACGGTGTTTCTTTCTCCTATATGTTCAGTCACAGTAAAATTAAAAACGAAATGAAAAAGAAAAAAGGGGAAAAAATGAATTAAATAGTATGTTAGAAGTTGAAAAATAATTATATTTTTTTCAAAGAAAATTTATTTTTCTGTCATTTTTTAAAAATTAAAATATATATATATATATATATATATATATATATATATATATATTTGGTATTGCGATTTGAACCAGAAAAAAGCATCCTGTATTCATTTTTAAATATGAGAGTAAGAAAACGCGCTCACTTTCCTGTTTTTTAAAAAAGTAATGAGGTAAAAAGAGCAAAAAAAAGGCCCTATCTCATTTTTAAACAATAACACAATAAATATTACATACAATGATTATATTTATGAGATAAAACCGATCTTTCTCTATTCAGTTATACTTTTAATTTAAAAATAGCATAAAAGGATTTCAATACTTTTAATTTATTTTAATTAAAATCATATAAAAGATATTTTTATGTTAACTGAATATTTTTCGGAAAAAATTTAAATTTTCCTTCCTAGTGTTCTCTTTTTCGAACTTCTTGTATTAAATAAAAATTCCTTTTCTACATCGGCATTTGTAATGGACATAACACACATTCAGTCAATAATTTTTAATTTTAATGGGGGATATACTTCTTCAAATGCGCATAACAGTACTTCTAACCATTTTCTACTCAAGTTAAATTTCTTATCTTTCTGTTTCTTTTAGTACAAGGAAAAATGTCACACATCGATAACTACATTTTTTCACACAATTCAGTCATTACAAATTCTATTGTGAGAAAAGTTCTCCCTAATTAATCTTGTCTTTCAAAACAGTACACTTAAAACAATTTTGTTCAGTGAAGTTAACCGACAGTTCCACAATGTATTCATACCAAATTTTAAAAACAAATTTAACACTTGGAAATGTATCCTGTATTAAATTTTTCAGTATACACAAATATTTCCTGCTGTAGGGAAGATATAGTATGAGATGTGGTGTGCGGTTGTGAAAGAATATTTTCGTACGTGTAGACTATTTTTGAAAATTTAAATATCACTGAAGCTGATCATATAACTGCAAATGAGCCTTATTTTAATGTGTGCTGGTATCAAAGTAAAACACTTTACAATATTAAACAGCCTATGGGTTTATACTCAATATCAAACTGTTCGGAAAATGGCTTACAATTTCTATTCAAAATGTAAAGAAACTGAAATATAAATATATCTTACTGCAGTCAAAAATATTCATAATATGTAAGTATCCTCTTGCTCCACTTATTTCTGTACATTTTAAAAACTGTAGCTGAATGCAATTTTTTATATTTATAAACGAGGCATAACAGCTCACTCAGTCGTAAAAATGTCCTTATTTTTAAATATACTACTATAAAACGTATATGGATTGTAAGATCAGTTGTAAAATCCTAAAAGCTTTTAGAGAAGCTAAAAACATATAATTTTGGACTGATCAAATTTTTAATATAATACACACACACAAATATACATGTTATTAAGCAAATACATTTGAAAAATCAAACTTCCTTCTGAAATAAACGTAATTGAAAGAAAAATGTTTAATTGCAAATGAGTGGAAATACATGTTTATCTAAATGGTATCCAAAGTGAGGTAATCCTCAAACTTAAGACTCAAACTCAGAAGCACAACAATCCATGAGGGTCAGGAACTACTGTGACCATCATAATACACGTGACCATTGGATGCTGAGGTGCATGAACAGATGTCCCGATTTGGTGGTCTGTCTGAAGAGAGACCTTCAGTGTTTAAGACCCGAAGCAAGCTTGGTACTCATTTATCGACCCAATGTAGCGGGGATGAAAGGCAGAGTCGACCTTGCGCAGCCCGTTAATAGAACCCCAGACCTGTGGTGTGGAAGCACTATACACTTTCACTCAATCCTATTCGGTGAAAAATAAAATTTAATGTTAGAATCTTATATAAATCCCTAATGAATGAAAGAGTCCAAACTTTTTTTTTCATGTAAACTGTTTAGACGGAAATGGTTAAATATGAACATTTCACAAGTTGCATAAATTAAAATTAACCGTTATAGTTAACATAAATTTTTTTAAGGGTACAAAAGGTGTATTTCGGCTGCACGAATTAATTTTAAAAGGAATACGGTTACGAAAAAGTAGTACAAATCTATCTAAAGTAGGGTTGGTTACCTTACATATTGTCAAACACAACAATGTATTGGAAGCCAATTCCACAATTCGTTGTTATAAAAATGTATGGAAAATTACAAGATTTATTTTTGCATTTGTAATTTATATATATACATAATTTTTCCTGGGAGCTTTAAAAGCTAGAGCGGCATCCATCAAAACCGCGGTTCTCTCTCTGTTATTCCAGATCGCCCCTGACTAAGCCGGCTCTGCCATAGTAAGTGAAAATGCCGGATTTTGTTTGTCAAGATCATTTTATAGCAGACTGCATTTTTAATGTATTTTAGATGGTCGTTTTATTTTTTCTACATCAATATCTTAATGTCTGAATTTAAAATTACATAAAATTCTTGACATTCGCATCAATGACCATGATAATTTTCATTAGTATATGAATGTGTCATCAAACGATTACATGACTAATATTAACACACACACACACACAACATTATTTTAACCATTTAATTGATATCAAATATAACATAACGCACACAAATTTTCTAAACTTTAAAATAAATATTTCGAAAACTACTTCAGATATACTCAAAATTTTTTATTCCTACGCTTTTGCTACTCAGTTTTGCTTCTCTATGTAAGAATTTATTTTTATTGTATATTCATCAATTTTTTTAGTATATTTTTGCTCTTAGCATGCGGTTTTCAACCGAATTGTATGAAATCTTCGAAATATATTAAATGAATGATTGAATATTAACGTCGCACTATTCAGCTACACGAGGGCTTTTGGCGACGGACCACGTAATTTTGAACCATGGTCAAGTGACGTGGACGACACCTGAGCTGGCACCCCCCTCTCCTAACTACCCCACCACACCAACGGGAGGACGTTTCAGCTCTCGACAGATTTAACGTGCATCGCTGCCCTACACGGCGGGTCTTTAGTGGAACTGGGCTCGAACTCGTGACAAAGCAAGCCACGTTCCGATACCTATACCACTCGGCTACCGCGGCTGAAATATATTAAAATATACCAAAGAAGCTATATAATAAAATTTGAAATTTTTATTATACTCAAACAATTGCTAAAATTTATGGTAAATAATTTTTAACTGCACGATGCATTTTTTTTTCGAAATTTCAAATGGAATTTCTAACATAAAATTTCTAGCTTTATAAGGTCGAGATTTCAAAACATATCCAGATTTTAATTACTTATTCAGTTAGCCTTTAAAAAAGATAAATGTTGAGGTATTTTGTATAAATAGATATTTTTGAACAATATATAATTCGAATGTTTTTCAATAGCTCGAATTTAAAATTGATTTTTATGTTTATTTATATGCATATAAATGTCTACTGTAAATGTTTCCGTATATTTTTGATTACCATTTATTCAAACATTCCAGTTATAAAAAAATGTGTGAAAATCTTCATTCATGTTGTCTTTGATGTAAACTGAAGTTCAAGCACTTAAAATTCAAATATAATTCGGTGTATTTTAACAATATATAACCAGGCACTGTACTTAAACTTACCTGAACACTTAGGCTTTGAAATCTAAAAAAAAAACCTAATAAATCTTAATTAGTTTTATTTTCGTTATTATTTTTATCAAAGTGTAAGAAAATGTTTCAAATGATTTGATGAAGTTTAAATTTATTCATTTTTAGTGGTTGGAAAATTGAAAAGGTTCCAAGTTTTAAGGAGTTTGATGTTTTATTAATTTTTTCGGTATCTTATAATAAAATAATCATGTTTCAAAAACTGAAAGCTTTGAATAAGAAAAATGAAGCGAAAGAATATACTTAAAAAAAGATAATTTGTCTAACTATATAAAATAGCAGATTGCCCTGACACGCCCCAACTTGTTACAGTTTGAAATTAATATGAAACCAAAATGGAATGTAACATATTTTACTTATGCGTTGGGACTTTTGGAAACTTTTAAAATACAAGCTAGCAAACACTTCTTGGGTTGTAAAGAAATTTCGCCCCGATTTTTTACGATTGGGGGGTCAAAACATGGGGTTCCCTGCGACCCATAAAACTCCTGCTGTGTTGCTTCCTCCGTCCCTCATTATCTTTCAAGATGTTAAACCTTAAAAGGGGAAAGGATTTCAGAAAAGTGCGGCTGATCCGCTTTTGAAAATGTTACTTGAAGGCAGAAAAATCCGTGCAGTCCATTTTCGAAGCCTATCTAGTAGGGCGGAAAAATCCGTTCTGTGCAGTTGGAGGGTTAATGCTTAGACTGAGTGAGACGTTTATATAAGCCGGTGACACTTCAGAGGTTAAAATTGGATGGCAGTTTTGCATGAAAGTATAGTATTATTGAATTCAATACATTTTTATTGTATGAGGGGGGCGCGATGAAAATTATGATAGAATATTGGGTCGCGAATATTGGAACTTTGAGAAGCACTGCATTAAGGTCATGGGAGTAACATGCCAGTCTTCTCGAATGTTAATGATAGGAAGCCGTTGAGAATCAGATCGGCGTTCTTTATTACCGTCCTAAACCCACCGATCCATATTTTGTTAACAGTAATCGATCCATATTTTGTCTCGACCAACGCGAGCAGCAATACTGTGATACGATAAACCAATCTATCCCAGTACGCTACAATTCGACCTTTACCAAGGTCAGAAATGTACTGGTACTCATCCCTGCTTCTTACACGGGGCATCACCAGGGGTGTAGCTACCTACGTGTCAACCTTATCCTAGATAAGGGTGCCCCAAGCTACAGGGGCCCCATCATTAGTCTCTAAATGTTATCAACAGTCCCATTAACAGAATTCCCATTTCAGTGAAAAAGGCTCCTAAAAAATTTTGATGCAGGGCCCAATCAGGACTAGCTACTCCATTGGGAATCACAACAACTTTTCACCAGGCAACAACGTTCAAATGCAATTTGTATATGAGAAACCGGATGAAAAATGCTCTCATTGAAACACATTATAGATGTCGTTACCGGTGCTTGCGTTATATGAATGGGCTGAAAAGAGCTAATCAGTTACACACATATCGCAGTACCTTCTTCAAGTCATTTAAATTTCACGTGTGTAGCATGTCACCTTCTGTGTGTAGCAATTTTAATGACCGGTAGTGTATATGTTTTTATTGGTCTATACTGCAACCTGAAGATGAAATTATAGTTATTAAATATTTTTTGACGCCCATACTGTTGACGCTATTAAAAGAAAAACAAGATTAACATTTCTTAATGCAATTTTTGATATCTAACTAAGATAAGTTTTCAAATGTTTCCTGCAAAATAAAAATGCAAGTAAGTATTCGTTTAAGGTTAGTGGAAACCTTCATATGTATATTCATTTTATAAATGATTAAAAATAATTAAGAATTAATTAGATTAGTGTTTTCTAGTAATTTTAAAAAGTAATATATTTAAAAAAACTGTCAGAAAGATAAGAAATATGACATTTACTTTTGTTTTCAGAACAATTAATGTGACCACAAACATAATTCATATTAAAACACATAAAAATAAAATCAGAAAAAAATGTGAGATTTAGGTTTTTTTATCGAATAAGCTACTGTAATATTTCTAATTGGAATTAATCATTAATCATTAATTAGTAATAATTCAAATTCTTCTATTAAGTTAATTAAATAGAAATGTTGCTAAAATGTAAATTGAAAGACTAAATTTAAAAATTAAAAAGCAGTTGAATTATGATTCTTGATATGTAGAAAAAAAAGGTACAAATATCCAAATATATTTCATTGTAAGTCCCAGAAATATTTATTTATAATTAAATCTAGCTTTCAGAACGCTCCGCATTCAATTATTATATTTTTTACCTGATATCCAGGCAGGGGCGTAGCTACCATCGTATCAGCCGTATCAATGATATGGGGCCTCCAAGCTACAGGGGCCCCAACAGGAGTAATTACAGTCCTTCTAAAAGGGCTTTCATACCTAAATTTGAGCCCGGAGGAATTTTAATACATGGCCAATTTAGAACTAGCTACGCCAGTATATCCAGATCCTACCTGATTCCGTTTTTCTTGCTTACAAATCTGCATGACTGCAAAAGAATTTGGAAAAATATGATTAATACTAATGTATAAGAACAAAGAATAGTTTTTAAACTTAAAGCAATATTCACCATATATCCGCAGCTATTTAATTCAGATTCATTTTGCAAATGCAGTAATTTAGTCAGAAAATATCATTTTGCACTGAGCTACCGCATTAAGCGGAACTAATTCTTCAACGTATATCAGTGTTTCTCAAACTGTGGGGCGCGCCCCCTTAGGGGGCATGACAACTCTACGAGGGGGGCGCGAGCATATTAAAAAATCGAAAACAAAAGATTACTTAAAAAATTATTATTTTACTGAAAGTAAACACACAAAATATATTCTGACATAATAAAAAAATAAAATACACATTTACATTGATATACTACATTTATAAATGGATCAGTGCTACACAATGCATTTTATAATTAATTTAACAATACTAAGGTAAGAGCAAGTTTAATAATTTCCAGTGACCTAACCCCAATGGGATTGTCATATATAAATTATATACAAGAATTATCCCTTATCTTGAGAATCGGAACGGCTAATAATTAACCTCTTAACTCCCGATTAAAATTTACGAGATTCGTTTTCCACGTAAGAGAGCGTATGTGGTGTATTGGGAGGGGGAGGTGAAGAATAAAGAAGAGCAAATAATCTGAAATTAGAGTAAATCCTTCGCAAATATTGCCATGGTCCTTTTATTGAATTCTAAAGCATTCGAAATAGTTATACGGATAGCAGTGCAGATAATAGATCGTACATCGGAAAGACGTATATATACGCACGAAGAAATTAATGCTTTGACTGAGCGAGATGTTTATATACGCCGCTGGAACATAAGAGGCTATGGTCGTATTGTAGTTTTAGCGTCAAAGCATAGTATTATTGAATTCAATACATTGCTATTGTATGAGGGTGTAGGGGGGGGCGCAATGAAAATTATGATTGAATATTGGGTCGCGAATATTGAAACTTTGAGAATCACTGACCTATATAACATGATATAAAAGGAATAGAACTATTTTTCAAGACTTGATCATTTTAGTATTAATAGTATTATGCCGATTGGAAAAAAATAGCGATGTTTGGATTTCTTCCAGCTCTAATATATTTGCTATAAAATAATTTACAGTTATTAAATAGGTGACTTGCGTTCTTAAGCGTTTACAAAATCTATTAAGAAAATATAGGAAATTTAAAAGAAATCAAACTTATAGGAAAATTTATTCTTGATTTTATTAAAACATATTTTGCGAATACACAAAAAGAATTCATTATTCTCATCCATGTATATTTTTTTATATATATTTACTATTCATATTTCTTTATAAACTGCCTGAGCACATTTCAATAGCTCTTCGTGTTGTCTTCTCCTTTTTTTTTGAAAATTTAGCATATTTTTTTAAAAAATTTACATTGTAAAAGTTGTTTTTAATTAAAAAATTTTTAAGTCACAATATTTTAAGATTGTAATTTATTCTATAATAAATATAACTGATCCAAATTTTGAAATCGTTATTAGTTTTAAAAAATCAGCTTAAATAAAAATACTTACAGAAAAATGAGCTCTTTTCACAAAGAACTAATGCATTCACATGTTTTTTCCCTATCCAAATGTGATTCAGTTCAAATCACATACGTCACTTTCATTATTTTAAACCGAAGAATATTGATAAGTATCTTCAAAAAATATGAACAACGATCGTTTAAACAATAAGGGCAGATTTAAAATGAAAACACTGATGAAAACTTTCAATAACTTCAAAAGTTGACTAAAGTTTCTACTAAAAATTACGCGTGACATAAATACATACTAAAAGTATTTATTTACACTCAAACTGTACACTGAAAGCGAAAAACAAAGCTTTTGAATTTGCTTGCGTTCCTAGCATTCTTAAATTGCATTAGCCGTTTTAAGGAAAGTAATATCATGGATTTTAATTATTTTTTTTCCAAAATAATAAATCACATTTTAAATATTTACATTTGTAGTTATTAATCAGATTTTAATAATAATGAAACATTTCTAATTTTAAAAATATTTTTTAAATTGAATTCTGAACATACGAATTCTTTTTGTGGGCATTTCTCTGATTTTACATTATATTATCCCACAAAATAATTTGATTTATTTTTAAAAATATTACATGTGTAATGGTGATATCTATATTAATCCAGTAATAGCCTCAGAACTGCAGTGATCCTTTTGGTCACGAGATAAGTTACGTGCTTACGGAATCAAAGGTACTGAGTTCTATCCTCATTGGTGACCCTGGCTCAACAAAGAAAAACGCAACCGTCGTAAGCTGTCGTGACGCAACTACCCGCGCATAAGCAGCCAAAGCCGTCAGACCCACATGTCGCAGCAATCAAAAGCCGTCAAACCCAATTGACGCAACAGCAACCACTCACACGCTCACCATAACAATTATATTGTTCGTTGCTCTATCCACCGATTTTGATACCATCGTCCGTCTATCCTGTGATATCTATATAAGCCAGTAACAGCCTTCGAACTAAAGTGATCATTTTAGTTCAGGGGTAAGTTACATGATTACGGAACCAAAGGTACAGAATTATATCATCCGCATATGTTAGCATAATGTACTTTTCAGAAATAATTCTTTGCATTACTTAAATGCAATGAATTTATTATTTTTTATTGTTTACTAAATTTTAAATTTTTATATTATATTAATATCAGATTATAATTTCTATATAAGAAATAAAATATTTTGATTGTATAATCTTAATAAAAAATTGCTTTTGAATTAAAGTATATATAAGTATAAATCGAAGAAGCAGAAATATTTTCTTGCTGTATGAAATCGAAACAAGAATAAACCAATTACTTTGCTCCAAAAAAAGAATATATATATATAAAGTATACCAAATAAATGAGAAAATCGTAACTTATTTTTTATTTTTTTAAAAATCAGATTAAAATGTGAAGAAGTACAAAAATAAAAATAAGTTTAACGTTCATTGAAGAAGAAAGAGTTTCTTCTCAATTCTGTTTGCAACCTCACACATGTTCGATCCATGATCCTCTTGTTGAGATAATAATACATTTGACGAAAAGAAAAATTTACTTCAGTAACTCTTTTTTTTCAAATAGGTAAATCTAAACATGAAGAAGATTCAAGCAACAACGCAATTGAATTATGAAAAGAAAAGTAAATAAATCCTCGAAAAATATTGCTTTGGAAACAAAGAAACTATAAATTCACCTTAATTAAATACGTTTCTTTCACTCTTTTTTTCTGTTCTGAATAATATAATTATTGTATATCAAAGAATAGAAAGTCAGTTGAACAACACATATGCGATAAGTAAATAAAACCCTTGAGAATGTACTTGCACAATTCATTTATTAAAAAAAAAATTTCTTATGAAATCAAACAAAAGAAATTCCACACTTACTGTTGCACTTCTAACTTTAATCCTCTATTGGATTTCCTGTTCAAAAGGGATTTATTGTCCAATTTTACTTTCTTTTGTGATTAGAAATCTCGACGGAAATTAAAGATTGAGTACGGAACACAATGTTTCTCGTATTTTCTTTATATTTTTGTCAGTATATATTGTTGTTAAAAATTTTAATTCAATACCTCAACGTTAAAAAAATAACATGGAAATAAACCGATAGGTTTACTAGTATTGTTTTGTCTCTTCTATAGAAAGAAAGTTTTATTCGAAGTTATTATTTTACTAAGAATATTTTTTTTCAATGAAGAGAAGACTTTTTTATTAAACAGCTTTAACAAAAGAAAGTCACTTATTCATCGACATTTCAAAGCATCGAAACTAGAATAAATTCACGGAAAAGCTGATTCAGTTTTTATATATATAATTTTGATACTAATTTCCATAAAGAAAGCTGCTTTGAATTAAACACCTTTCTTCTTTTTTCTTGAGATTCGTAGAAAGTAACGTTTTCAACAACTCACAGAAGAAAATGTTTGTTTAAAAAAACTGGCTGGGTAGTCTAGTTGGTTTGGCGATGGCCTTATACGCCCAAGTTTGCTTGTTCAACCCTAGCCCATGGCCCAATTCGGTTGATTTTCATGATTCAAAAGCTGGCAGGGTACATGTCGCATGATTTTGTGGCAAGTTAAAAATCCTTAAAGTGTCTGTTTGGTTGGGTGTTCAAATTCCTTGTACAATTCCTAGTATTTGTTGCGTTCAGAAGTGGTGTTGAATACGATAAATTTCAATTTAGAATTCGTGATGAATGCACAGTTTTTGTAGCTGAACTTTTATGTTTAAACGTCGCCATTAAATGGATCACTGAGCAAAATAGTGTCATCTCAGAATATCTCATCTGTAATGACTCTCTTTCCTCCTTGGATTCTCTTAAATGCATTTCATCATCTAACAACATAATCGTCGAGATCCAAAAGCAACTTAAAAGTCTAAGATATAAAAACATCTCAATAGATTTTGCATTTGTTCGCGGACACACGGACGTTCTTGCGAATGAGCTAGCCGATTGGCTTGCAAAAGCTGCAACCAAGCGCAAAATTGACATTGGAGTTAATATTCCTAAATCGTTTTACAAGATCACGAAAGAAAGAATGTTGAAGTCTTGTAAAACCAAGAATATCTCATTTCTAATAAAGGGAGCATAACAAAGAAATTTTTCCCACCATTAATAAGAGACTATCATGCCATCATTTATACACTAACTACAAAATAATCCAATTTCTCACTGGTCATGGTAATTTCAAAAGCTACTTGAACAAATTTAATTTAGTTCCTTCATCTTCCTGTGACTGTAATATTGGTGGTGAAGAAAATGTAGAACATGTAATCCTTCTGTGTTCCAAGTATGTCAGAGAGAGAGAAAGATCATAAGACTGGCGTTCAAGAGACTTAACATTAATTGGCAACCGAAATTTCACCAACTTCTTTCCACCAGAAGTGCTATCAAACATTTCTGTAAATTTGTTGTAAAGGTTTGTAATTCTTCTTAGCCTCAACTTTTTTTTTAAAAAAAAAATTACTTCCCTTGAATGTGTGTTTAATACTTATTTCTGTAAGCCCCGTGTGATACTTTATGGATCACGGGGATTTTACAATTGTTTTCAATAAAAAAAGCCTATTATAATTCTTTAGAGTTCAGAGTACCCCCCTTTAGGTAAGAAACTGGGCGTCAAAATTGCATTGTGGTAATTGGTATCCACATCTGTGGTGGCCCACTAACAAAAGTGATAGCAGCTCCTGGAGAATGTACAAGGTCTGCAATGGTAATTACCAATCCGCAGCCCCGTTGGAAAAAAAGACCTGCTGAGAAATTGATATTTCGAATAAAATACGAGATGAAGATTAAAAGAAAAAGTTTCAGCGTAGGCTTCAATAATTTTTGAATTGACACCTTACACAGTACCAAAAGATGCATTGACTGTGAGATTTTTCTCTTTTTGCTATTTGAAGGGAAAAACTTTGCCCATATTATTATATTAAGCTTGATAATTAAAATGTCAGTATTACCATGTTGTGAGGTCCCCACCATTGGGGACCTCCGTTCTACACTATCCACGTGATCTGTGTCTGTAGGGAAGAACGAAGAATTACTAAAGTCATTCATACTAAAATCTGTTTATTAAGATCTTAGTTTAAACACAATACAACAACAAGAATAATCTAAGGAGTATCATCCAGAACGACCAGACGCAACACGTTTTACCAATTGATAGCGCAACTAACCACTGAATCTAACTTTATAGATTAAATACTATCTCACTGGTAAAGACTTAACTATTCTTAAAGTTTAACTATTCAATCTTACCGCTATATTCTAGATAAACAGCTGCGGTCTTTATCACTTCTGTTCTGGCTTTTTAATGCGGTTATACTCCGTTGAGCTCGGACCCACTTTAGGTGAATCTTCATCGGCACTGTTAGGCGAATTTCCAGGATTAAGATTCCTCTTCTAGAATATATCTCATATCATCTATCGACTACCTTTCTACTTAACAACCACACCTAGCGACTTCACTTAGCGACTCCACTTAGCGACTCCCCTTAGCGACCACGCGAATGCTAAACTTCCTATATATATATATGATTCCCAATTTACATAAACACGTTCTTCTTCTAGAGTTGATTGGAAAGAATTGCCATTTTGGCTCCAAAGAAATCCCAAGTGAACAGTTAATAGAAATCGCGATAAAAGCCCCGCCACAATGTAATTATAAGTAGCCTTGTTGAATTGCAGTAAATACTCTGTAGTACTTGTAGGAAAAAACACTGCCCAAATTGTTATACTAAGCTTGATAGCTACAATTTCAGTATTATATAATTATAAGTAGCCATGCTGTGAATTGCAGTAAGTACTACATGTTCTCGCACATATTGTTGGATTGCTTCTAATTATTATAATTTGTCAAATGATTGAAGTTTTTGAAAATCACAACAAGGTATCTTTTAAACAAGACTTGCTGTCAATTTGTAAAGGAAACGATTAGTTTAAATGACAGCTGGTTCGCAATAATAATTAGAATGAATATATTTTTATGTGAATACACAGATAATATATAATCAATTTTAATTAACTAACTGAACTGGTAGTAGGAATTCGAAAATTTGTTTGTAATGCTGCATGAGATTTAAAACTTTGTTTCAGAAGTCAGAAGTGTGTGTAATATTATTCTAACAAGTTAGTTTTTTTAAAAATGTGTCAAAACTAGGAAATTATAGTCTCATCTTTGAATACGTATTTGAACTTCTCACGCCAAAAACAAATAGAAACCCACATTTGTTAAAAATAAAAACAATGAAACTAAGTTAAATATTAGCATGGTATTGTCATTCTTCAAAAATTAATTAAAACTAAACATATGTTTGTAGCTCAAGCTATTTTATTAAATTAAGACTACGGCATTTTTCGACAATTTATGCTTCCAAAGCAGTTCATACTGAACGATTTTAAGCAAATAGTTTCATTCCAATATCACTTAAAGTACTGGCATTAATTTCGAAGCTTAAGTTATTAAAAAAGAAACAAAACTTTTTTTAACCTTTATAAGATTAAAATTAGAAAACGTATAACGTAATTTAAGGTATCCAACTACGTTCGGAACCGTGATTTAAAAAAAGGCGCATAAATGGCTAATTTTCATGATATTTAGTACACTTGGATCATAATACATGTACAAAATTCCTTTAAGGATATTTTGACAAAGAAAAATATTCAAATGCAATATTTTGGCAAAAAATTAACTTAAAAGAATCTTTATTCAAAATGTTCTCGTTTTTTACAAAATGCTTCTAAAAAAATAATATTTCGTTTATATAAAGTAAAGACTTCTCCAGAGAGTCTGAACTAGGATTTTTGAAAAATTCACATTAATTTTACAGTTACGACCAACTGAAATAATTATCGGCGTTTTATTCAAAAAATTGCTCCCCTATGTTGTCGTAAAGCATGGATAAACACACTTCTATGTTATATATTTAAAAAATTCTAGTTGAGCCTCAGTAGAGCGGTCTGAGCTATATACAGGCGAAATATTATTATAATGGAAACATTTTTCACAAAAGGAGAATATTATGAATTTGGTCATTATATGCACATTTTTTATCAAAATATTGTACATAAATAATTTTTATTGTAATAATATTCTTAATCCAATTTTATATGAATTTTCTAATCTAATTGACACTAACTATCATAAATATTATCCATTTATACGCCTCTGCAAAATCACGGTTCTGAACGTAGTCGGATGCCTTAAAACCAGCCTTTTTATCTTTTGAGAAATAGGTCATCAGGTTAGGATTGCAAATCAATGTGAAAAAGATCAAATGCACGCCTTGCCCTAAATCCTGTTTTGACAATTCCTACTTTAAAATTGAAAAGTATAATTTGAAGTTGTTGACAGTATCACTTATTTAGGTTAGGAAACGCTTATACTACTGAAATCCGAAAGATAATTAATATGGCTAATAGGTGTCTTGATGGAATGCGAAAATATATATGAAATATCAAATTTAATAATAAATAAGTACGCACACAAGTTCTATTGTATAAAAGTATTTTAAGATCAATATTAACTTATGCACGTAAAACTTCGACCATGTCTCGAACAGATCAGTACATTAAACGCATCTACTAAAGGAAGGTTTTAAGATTTATTTTTGGAGGAATTCAGGAAAATGTAACGTGGCGAAGATTAAATTTCGAGATCTATCAATCATATAAAAAATCTGTCACTGCTAACTTCATCAAAACACAACGAATTTAGTAGTCAGGTCAAGTAGTCAAAAAAGACGAAGACCACGCCACTAAAAAAGTTTTCGATGTCCAGCCAATTGGAATACGAAGAAAGAGCAGGCGAAATCTTAGATATATTAATAGCCTAGAAAAAGGTCTTCTAGTTTTGAGAACTAAGAATTGGAGAACACTAGCAGGGAGAAGGCTTCTTGAGAAAGCCAAGGCCCGCCCTGGGCTGTCGAATCACTGAGGAAGGAAGGAATTCCTTCGTAAAAAGTGTAGGAAAAAAATGATTTATATGCATGACAACTTTTTTAAATGGAAAACACTTGTATAATAATATTTTTCTTACATTTAGCTAATACTTCCCTACAGAGCCTGAACTAATATGTTTGAAATAATATAAACGGGGGTTTTCAGTTAAAATCTATCTACCTTGATGTATAAAAATATGAATAAATCGCTTAAATTATGTATTGCAAAAATACTATTTCAGACTATAAGTAGAGATCAAAAAGATACAAAATTAAAAAATATTACTATTATACAAGCATTTTAGAAATAAAGAGAATGTTTTAAAAAAGTATGTCCTTTTTCTTAATTTTTGCCAAAACGAAGTAGTTAAATAATTATATATTAGAATAATATTCTTAAAGTAATCTTATATGAATATTCTAATTCAGATGACACTAAATATATAAGGAATATATAAAAAATATTCATTAATACTTTTTGTAGTGTGGTAGTTAGGAGAAAGGTTGTCAGCTCAAGTCCTCCATCGTCACTTGACCATGGTTCAAAATTACGAAGTTCATCGCCGAAAGCCTTCGTGTAGCTGAACATTGCGATGCTAATATTCGCGCTCTCACTCATATATCTTTTTATATAAAAAATACGTGTCTTGGTGTTTGTCCACGATGAACTCCGAAACTACTTAACCGATCCTGACATAATTTTGCATATTGTGTGTCCTTTTGTCCAACTTAAAATATAGAATAGTTTTTATATCAATTTTTGACGTCATTATTTTTTTTATCGCCAGAAATTCGTAGAATCCGGGAAACGGGAAACTTCGCAAAATGTCGGAATTTGTGTGTACCTGCGGAAGTGGAGTTTGTGAACAAAAGTGCATGAAAAGTCAGTACCTAGTATATTTTGAGGAGTGGAATCCGAATTTCAAATTGAATCCCTAAAACCCCCGTAACCTTGCCACACAATGCCGGATGACCGTATTTTAGACACTTCCTGACAGGGAAGCTTTACCTTAAAAGCTATGGAGTGAGAAAACTTTATCACTGGCGTATTTGGAAACAGACAACCTGAATCTGTGATTTCCGACATAAGAAATTGTCGCAACTTTTCGGATAATGCCGGACAACCGTTTTTAGACAAACCCTGGTAGGGCCTTACCTTAAAAGCCTTGAAACGAGTGACCTTGATCCCTAGCGTATTTTGAGACGGATAATTTGAATCTGATATGCAATACGAGAAATAGCAACTACCTTGCCGGATAATGCTGGATGATAGTTCTTTAGAAACAGCCTAGCGGGAACTTACTTTAAAAGTCTTGGAGTGCGTAAAGTTGATCCATGGTTTATTTTGAGACGGGCAATTTGAATCTCATATCTGATATGAGAAATTGTCAAAAATTTGCCGGATAATTCTAGACAACTCTCTATTACACAGACCGTGACATGAGATTTCTTAAAAGACTTGATGGAGGAAAAGTACTTTTCTGATCATTTTCGAAATGGTGAACGAGAATCCTTCATAGGATACTAGAAATGCCCGTAACTTTCCTGTTAATGCCGGACCACCCTAATGCCCCTTTCGAGCGACTTCACTTGCGGGCTCAGAGGAGCCAAAATTAGTCCTCGGTTGTATTAAGGGGAGGAAAACAAGAATCTAAAATCAGGTTTCATCAATTTTTATAAATATACAGGATATTACTGAAATTAGGTGGAATGTCTTCGCGTTTGAGTCTCATTTACGAATTTTCATTCTCTCAAGCGGCTGAATTTGCAAGCGCTAGGGCACCGAAATTCAGCCCCGTGTGTGTTTCGGAGAGGAAAGGGAGAATCTGCAATAGAATTTTAGGTGTTCCGGCAACTTTCTATGGAATAATGCCGGACGACCGTAATATGCATGGACAGCGGTGTCAGTCTAACTTGCAGACGTAAGGACGCAAAAAGTGAGTCTCAGTCGTATTTTGAGACTGCCGATCCGAATATTTAATCCAATTTGAGAAATTACCACGTTAAATAATGCCAGATGAAAGTATTTTTAACGAACCATGGCAGGGTTTGTGAAGGTCTCTCGGGACCTCACTTTGAGAACGAGAATAATTTTGAGTCACAAAAGAACCAGTAGCCATTTTTATAAATAACTTTCTTTATTTGGTTATCTTTCCCAAATAGAATCAAAGACTTATTAACAATTATTTCTACCAATATTATGAGGTTTTAAAGATAATATCCTTTAAATTAACTCAATTAATTAATAATCTAATTAATTAATTTATTAAATAACGATCACGCAGAAATTACCACGATAAGAGATCCTAGAATTATATTTAATAATGTTCTTATTGAACATTTAACTTTAATCTGACTCTTAAAACTTTAATGAGACTTTAAACTCAAAATAATATTTACCACTCGGAATCTCAATTCTTCATGAGATTAAATTATCAACAACAATAAGACTTCAATTCAAATTCACTATAACTTTATGTTTCAATATCTATCTCCTACTGCTCTAACTTTACTATTTCGTTTGACTTAAATACTGAATCTAATCTACATAACAAGGAATCCTGTCCGCTTTTTGGAGTTGATTGGAAATAGGTAGGGAATTAAATTTCCCTCAAAAGGTCGGTTCAGAAGGTTAGTGATAAAGTTCCGTATAGATTCGTCACAGGTTTACCTTAAAATTCTTGGAACATGTGTGTGAAAAGTGGGCTCCAGGTGCTTTTCTGGGTGGGGAACAAGAATCTGAAATCAGACTGCAGAAATTTACCGGATAATGCCGGACAATAGTACTGCCTTTCCCTTCAGCAATGGAACTTGCAGGAGTAGAGGCACCAAAAGTGGGCACCAGGTGCATATAGGGGACGGAAACGAGAGTCTTCATTCGGATTTCAGAAACTCTCTTATTTTTTTTTTGGATATTGTCCCAATGATGCCAAATCTCTTTGTGTTTAAGTCCCACGTCCGTTTTTTTATTCCATATAGCTAATAAACTTTCAGGTGTAGCCTTGCGAAAATGTGACCAACAGGAAATTGCATCCGCAATTGTACCTTCAGGCATGTGGACAAATGTCCATTCAGCATTTCAATCATTAGACATTCTTGAGAAACATGACGCAATGTGTAACATTAAAAAAAGAGCAGAATTGCTACGGTACTGTAAGGGAGTTCAATCATAATCTGCAATGGCCCATAAACACTCACTCAAAGCTTTACACAGAACTTTGTCATATTTAAACGGTAACGAGAAAATATTCGGTGGTGCTGTCCTATTACAGTCTGTGTTAATTTACAACATTGCAAGTCATTTCTCGCTAGACTTTTCCTCACGAGATTAAAGTAAGTCTAAAACTATTGTTTTTATGGCGAAACGTTGAAAAACTTCGATTAACCATAAACACGGTAGTTCAAATGCAAGAGGATCAATCGGTGCAAATATTATCTAACCAAATGCTGTATGTTGGAATCAGAGAAAAAAAACTACATCAAAAAACATAATGGATGAAATTGGATGACAAAAAAGGAACTCCTGTTGAGAGTGTCTTCTCGGATATACTGTATACCGTTTGATTCAAAATAAGTGTGACCAATTTTAAAACCATATAACTATTTATAACGAATTTCTACAGTTTTACTACTGTTTTATTTGAAAAATGGAACATTTAAATTACCAATCTAATCATTTATATAAGTGGGAGTAAATTACAGTACTCAAATTAGATCCTCAATCCCGGAACGACATTTTATAGCTTTTGAAGGATGATTGTTCAAATTATGTAAATACGAAAGCATTTAAAAATAAAAAAAAAAAACTTTTTTCTATTGTATTAGTATCTAAACATCAAAAAGAAATAAAATTTGGTTCACAATAAAAAGCTCCAGGGAAAAAATGTTAACGCGAGTATGTCCTTAATGAAAGAGAAAAAAAGAAATTGAAAATACTTATCGGTGTAGAAAATTCAAAAATTCAAAAACCGATGACAAAGAAACTATAGATACACCAATTGACAATTTATCGACAGATAATGAAAATTGGCTCTAAAAAAGTAAATTTTCCAGTCTGAAGTCAAATGTCTGTTAAGACCGTAGAAAAATGAAGAAAACGTTCTTGGCTTCTGTATTAAATGTTACGCGAAGATAGATACAAAGCATGTATAACTTCTGATGAAACACTGTTTCATCTGTCATTCACAACTGTCATTCCTCATTCACAACATTTCATAATTTTTTATGCAAAAAACGTTGCCCAGACATAGCTGTTTTGAAAAATGCAAGTTGGACATCAGGTGTTATGGTAAGGACGGAAATGTTCTCTCAAGGCGTAACAAAACCACTTTTTGCAGAACCAAACTTTAAAATTGATGCTAAATACTAGCGGAATAAAGTTTTAATACTTTTGATCAAAAAAAGTAAAGATATTTACCCTCAAGGAAACTTTGCTTTTCACTAAGATTCTGCACTAAGTCATACTGTAAAATCAACTCTAAAATGGCTGAAGATTAAAATAAACAAATATTGTGCCTCCTGATAAATGACTATCACTATCTCCTGTTTGTATTCCTTGCCATTATTTTTAATGGGGAAACTTAAAAAAGCAATTAAATAGACTTAATGTAAGAACATTTCAAGGGCTTCAAAAAGCAATTTAAAAGGGAGTTGAAGAAAAAAACCCAAAATGATCGAAACAAATCTTTTAGCACAGCCAAAATGCTTAAGAAAAGTGTACTGTACTAGAGGAAATCACATTGAAAATTCCAAGTGAATAACACAAACTTTATTCAATAAACATTTATGATCCTGAGAAAATGGTCACACTATTTATGAATCAACCGGTAATTATCTAGTTAATCACTGGATCTATGTGTAATCCTTTTACTTTTGTAGAAAAAAATGCTAATGTTGACGAAAAAATTTCAGATGCAGAATTGCTGCCAGGTGATCTAATGCCTTTTAAATCAATCGACAATATTATTGATGAAAACCAAACTGTAATACTTTTGAATTTCTTGGATATATTAAAAATGTCACCTCACAATCGTTGCTTGAAGATTGGTTCACTTCTTATTCTGCTGCGTAACTTAAATACACCTAGATAATGTAACGGTACACGTTTGGTCATCAAAATTACCAGGAATCTTCTTGGAGCAACCATTTTGATTGTAAAGTTTAAAGAAGCAATTGTCCTGTTGTCACATACTCCACTGATACCGTCAGAATTTGCAATACCATTCAAAAGGCTTCAATCCACACAATTTGTTAGGCTTTCGCGATGACCATAAATAAATCTCAAAGCAAAACAATGTCAATTTGGGGCTTGGACTTAGAAAATCAATGTTTATCGTGCATATATGTTGCATATTTACGTGTGCAAAAACCACCGAATATATTTGCGTTCGGCAGTGTTTCTCAAACTGTTAGGCGTGTCCCCATTGGGGGGCGTGATAAACTTTCAATGGGGCACGAGTATATCAAAAAGTCGAAAACAAAAGATCATTTAAAAAACATTAATAATATACTGAAAGGAAGCAAAACAAAGTACATCAAGACATCATAAAATACAGATTTACATTGTTATAATACATTTATAAATTTATCAGTACTGCACAATGTGTTTCATAATTAATCTAACAGTGCTAAGTTAAGAATACGTTTAATAATTACCAGTAACCTTATGAGAATGTCATAAAATTATATGCAGATTTCAATACTTATCTTGATAATTTGTACAGTTTATAATTAAAATCGTATTGTAGCTTTACGTCAAAGTATAATATTATTGAATTCAATAAATGTTATTTTATGGAGAGGGACACGATGAAAATTATGATTGAAAACTGGGTCGCAAGTATGGAAAGTTTGAAAAGCACTGGAGAATGCGAGACAAGTTACCAAAAAAATTATTTATTGTTTTAATTTAGAATGATAAAAATAATACTAAAAATTGCTGAAAATCAACGCTATTAACCTCTTTTATAAAATTAAATCTGCATATGCTGTTACTAACAACTTCGTAAATAATTCGTTCATTATACTATACTCAAATAAGTGATGAATATAAAATGCAAAATTAAAAAAATATGTTGTTTTTATATGCTTAAATTCAACTCCTCAAAACTGTAAGCGTAAAATAAATTTTACTTCCTTAAATAGCTGAGAATAATATAAAATCAAAGTAAAGGGTGTTTTTTGAGAGGTTTAGAAATTGAAATTGCAATGAAACAACGATGTATTATTCGATTGACATGAAATTTTTTTTATTCGAAAGATACTCTTGTGGCATTACGTTTTAAATATGATTTCTGGCATAGGACTGCCACGGCTGGCTCGGATGTAGTCCAATCTGGACGCCCAATTTTCGATGACTTTTTCCAACATTTGTGGCCGTATATAGGCAATAACAAGGCGAATGTTGTCTTCCAAATGGTCAAGCGTTTGTGGCTTATCCGCATAGACCCTTGACTTTACATAGCCCCACAGAAAATAGTCTAGCGGTGTTAAATCACAAGATCTTTGAGGCCAATTCACAGGTCCAAAAAGTGAAATTAGGCGGTCACCAAACGTGTCTTTCAATAAATCGATTGTGGCACGAGCTGTGTGACATGTTGCGCCGTCTTGTTGGAACCGCAGCTCCTGGACATCATGATTTTTCAATTCAGGAATGGAAAAGTTAGTAATCATGGCTCTATACCGATCACCATTGACTGTAACGTTGTGGCCTTCATCGTTTTTGAAGAAGTTTTCCACCAGCCCATAAAGCGCACCAAACAGTCAGTTTTTCTGGATGTAACGGTGTTTCGACATACACTTGTGGATTTGCTTCACTCCAAATGCGGCAGTTTTGTTTGTTGACTTAGCCATCCAACCAGAAGTGCGCTTCATCGCTAAACAAAATTCGCTTATGAAAATCGACCATTATTTTCGAAATAAAATTGCACAATTTGAAAGCGTTGTTCAGGCGTGAGTCTATTCATGATGAATTGCCAAACCAAACTGAGATTAAATCACTTGACAGCTGTTAAATCGGTCGCTATCTTGGAAAGTAATGCCAACTTAAACTTCTATACCTGGAAAAAAAACACTCTGTATTAGAACAAAGCCACAACAACGCGTGGCTGGGTCACATATATATATATATATATATATATATATATATATATATATATATATATATATATATATATATATATATATAGATATATATATATATATATATATGTGTGTGTGTGTGTGTATATATATATATATGTGTTTGTGTGTGTGTGTGTATATATATATATATAAGGAGAGTGTGAACTAACAGTAGGAGTCGGAAAATATGCAGGCGATAGATATAATAAAATGCAGAATATAAGTAATTAAGGATTTCTCTCTCATATTTGAAATTTTTTACATGCTATCAGTGTCTCTTAAGGGTTTATTGAATCAATTGAGGATTCGTGTTACAATGTGGATTTTGATTGACTGAAATGCAAATTATCAATGTACTATTGTCATCTTATGAGCTTTTTCAAATACATTCTGTATTTTAAAATAATACATTTGTGCTAGTTTTCTTTATTAATTTTTCTAATGTTGCGATGAAGTACACTTTTACTTTAATACAGTGAGTGGTTCGATACATTGAACCACTCTATCTTACGTCTGGATTTGACAATTCAAGCTGTTTGCTTTAGCAAGTAAAGTGACGCTCTCTTTTGGCTCTACTTTTTCCCAGGAATCACATCTCTCTAAATAGCTAATTCGTAGACTTGGACAAAACGTTTTTTTTCTTCAGTTTGATAAAGCGTAGGTAGTCATTTCGTGGGAATAGAAATTATCGTTGTATCCTCGCAAAAACTCTTTATTATTTTTTTTCTTTAGAACTCATGGAATTCTCGAAATCCTGTAAGAGGGATAGATATCAGGGATCCAAAAATAAATTAAGATAGGGAAAAATTGGTAGGGTTTTTTTTTTCAAAGAATGGTTTGGATTTTAAGTACGAGGGAAGTTGCAAAATGTATATTAAACATTAAGTAATGAAAAATTATCTGATAATATTTTTTGTCAATATTTTTCCTATTTACTTAGGGGAATAATGTCCTTTTTTAACCTGCAAACAAAGACAAATTAGTTTTCTATTTTTGCACATGTTTGGGATTGATAATACTTTTTTTTAATAGAATCTAGCTCTTTTATTTCATATTGAAATAAAATTGGAAACTTTTCACCATCCAAAATCATTCACTTCATCATTTAAAACAGATGAGAGATTTTAATCAAAATTTATTTCGTGTACCAAAAGCCTTGAAAAGCTAAAATTAATTGGAATTCTAAAAAAAAGTATTCAATGGAAAAAACTACTAAATCATAGACGAATTGTTTGTATATTATTTGTATTCAAATGAACTCTCTTAGAGGAATTTTTAATTAAAACTATTTTGCAACTGTGACTACACATCAATTACCTAATTTAAGACAAGCTGTCGAACAACTATTACAAAAACATAAAGGGAAACTTTTTTAATATGTTCTCTTTCTTGTCATAATAACTGCAACCGACTCTCCCAACAAGCAGAAGTGTCGTCTAGCGACCTCATATATTTACTAGAGCATAGGTGAGGAGTGAATGTAATAACTATGAAAAACATTCGATGTTCTTTGCCCATTATTAAAGATTGCAATACCGGTATACCAGCGTTTCTCTCAAACTGTAGGGGGTGCCCCCTCTAGGGGGTGTGATAACTCTACAAGGGGGGCACGAGCATATTTAGAAGTCGAAAATAAAAGATTATTAAAAAAAACTATTAATTTACTGAAAGTGTAAACAAACAGAATACTTTCTGATAAAATAAAATATAAAATGCACATTCACCCTGATACTTGTAAATGTATCAGAACTCTCTACAATGCATTTTATTATTAATTTAACAATACTAAAAATTAAGAACAAGTTTTATAATTACCAGATAACTCATGAACTTATATTAACACTTATCTTAATAATTTGTACGGTTTACACAATTAATTCCATGACTGCCAATTAAAAGTTACTCGATTCGCTCTCCAATGCTACCGTTTTCCACGTAGACACGCGTATTTTGATGGGGATTTTTTGGGGGAGGTGGAGGAGAAAAGGAATAAATAACCAAATCCTATGAAATAACTATATCCTTCGCAAACACTGCTAAAGTCCTTTTATTTCATTGCAAAGAATTCGGCATAATTTTATGGATAGTTGTGCATGAAAAGATCGAACTACGGAAATGCGTTCATATGTGTCCAAAAAATTAATGCCTTGTCTGAGTGAGACGTTTATATACGTCGGTGGCATATAAGAGGTTAACGTCGTATTGTAGCTTGGGTGTCAAAGTATAAATGTGAAATACCCGATCAAGCCTTAATTATATACACAAATGGTAGTCGTTCGGATACCGGTAGAGCAGGGAGTGGTATTTTTAGTAACACTCCTGGGAACGATGTTAAAATCAGCATCAGGAATCCTGACCACTGCTCCATCTTTAGATCGGAACTCATTGCTATTAGTGGAGATCTCGATCATGCTCTCAACTCTTATAAGGATAGTATCTGGATCCTGACAGACAGCAGAAGCTCCATCCAATATTTGAAGAATTGGCCGAAAATTATGGACAGTACTAGTCTAGATATTTAATCCAAATTAGTTAGGCTTGGTCAGAGGAAACAAGTATATCTCCAGTGGATTCCATCACATGTGGGTGTGTCTGGGAACGAAGCTGCTGATGAGCTGGCTAGTAGGGGATGTGATCTCCATAACCCCAGTTCCACTGTCTTAACCCATACGGAAATTCATTCATTCCAAAGAAATAAGATGAATTTGACTTGGCGAAACCTCCTGCTCACCACTGGTACGCAGCTAAGAATCATGGTCTATTTATACAGTGCAGGAGTTCCAGGGCTTATCAGACGACCTTGGCTCGCCTTAAAAGCGATCACCTGCGTAGTATGACTTTTGTGTAGGTTGTAAAGTCTTTCTTTACCTATCCATGTTCTGTCCTTGCTTCTCCTGCTCATCTTCTGGACTTCTGGTGCCTTTCCCTGCGACAGTTGTATGAAGAACAAGGCCTATTACGCGGAATGGTCAAATGGACTTGGGGTAGGCTTTCCTGCTCCAAGGGGATTGGAAACCACAACAATGTCAAAGTGTAGTATTATTGAGTATTGTTATTGTATGGAGGGGGTGCGATAAAAATGATGATTGAATATTGGGTAACAAATATTGAAAGTTTGAGAAGCACTGCGGTATACCGAATACCGGTATTTTGAGCCATGTGTACAATTTAGTAATACAAGTATTCACAAGTTTAAATACCGTTTTTTCGGTTTTTACTTGAAATTTTTTTAAATTGTCTCCACAATATGTTTAGAGATCGCCAACATAGCAAAATAGTATACGTTTTTGCTCTTATGTCTACCAATAACGGTCGAAATTATTTATACTGCTAATAATAAGTAATAAAATACAATAAAAAGAAGTGATAAAATACGTGAATCATCCAAGGAAGTGGCCAAAACTATCCTATTGCAGCTCAGAGCGATGCTTCACAAACACAGGATTCGTACTCTGGTATTCGTATTTGGGAAAACAAATTTGTAGTTGGGAAGAAAGTGCGTAATATTTCGATATTTTTTTTAAATTGGAGTGTTTGTTATTCACATTGCATTTGCATATCCTATATTTCAGGGCTCAAAATATATTTTCTTCAAATTTATTATATATATATATATATATATATATATATATATATATATATATACTCAGAAATAACAATAACGCATAATAATGAATGAAAATAACTTTAAGGTATCCGACTACGTTCGGAACTGAGATTTTAAAAAAGCGCATAAATGGATAATTTTCATGATATTTTGTGTCACTCAGATTAGAATACATGTATAAAATTGTTTTAAGGAAATTTTGACAAAAAAAATTTATTTAAATATAATATTTTGGCAAAAAACTAACTTAGAATAATCTTTTTTTCCAAATGTTCTCTATTTATGAAAATTGGTTCTATTATAATATTTTGCATGTATATAGCTCATACCTCTGTACAGAGGATCAACTAGACATTTTGATTAAATTCACATTATTTTCAGAGTTACCCCCCATTGAAATAATTATCGGCGTTTTTTTCTCAAAATTGCTCCCCTCTTTTGTCGTAAAATATGAATAAACCCACTTCTAAATTATATATTTCAAAAAATTTTGTTGAGCCTCTGTAGAGAGGTCTGAGCTATATACAGACAAAATATTATTATAATAGAAGCGTTTTCCACAAAAAGAGAACATTTTGAAAATAGATTATGTTAAGTTAAATTTTTTGCCAAAATATTGTATTTAAATAAAATTTTTAGTCAAAATGTCCTTAAGACAATTTTGTGCATATATTCTAATTTAAGTGACACTAAATATCATGAAAATTATCCATTTAAGCGCTTTTGCAAAATCACGGTTCCGAAAGTAGTCGAATCCCTTAAAGAACATAAAAAATAAGTCGATAATGCTTCGGTTTGGTTTCAATATTTATGTGATGAAAATCAGACCACAGACTGAAAAGTGATATTTACAATTTTTTTGTGGTTTAAATCAGTGCTTCTCAAATTTTCGATACTGGCACCCCGCTTTTCAATCACAATTTTTATCGCGCCCCCCTTATACAATTATAATGTACCGAATGCAATAATAATGCACTTTTTTTTACGCTAAAGCTACAACACGCGGTCTTATTTATAAACATACAAATTAATAACATAAGTCAGTTCTTCTCAAACTTTCTATACTGCCGACCCAATTTTCAATCAATTTTATCTCCTTTATACAATAATAACGTATTTTGACGCTAAAGCTATGTATGATGTTAATTATAAACCGTACAAATTAATAAGAAATGTAATAAATATTTTATATATATTACTCTTAAGTAATATATATTTTAAGTAAATTACTTTTAAGTAATAGGTTATGTTATTTTTCTTTCTGTAATTTTTAAATTGAAACCGATTCATAAATGATATTTAATTACAGATTTATTTCCTTCATCATTCATTTCCAAAAGTACAAATGTCATTAAAAATAGTCTAATCTATGTTGCTCTCTATCATATCCATTACATCTGGCATTCTCAAGAACATTCACGTGAGTTTGGGCCACCTAACGGACGTCTGCACAAATCATGTAAAAAAATGCTGTACCTCGTATAACTCCAGTCAGTCTTGAACGATTCCATTAGCTACCGAATCTCTCCTGTATGAACATTTCATAATTCACGCGTTAATTGTAATTCACGGTATTGAGTATTTAAGGCAGTGGATTAAAACAAAATCATAGATATATTTTTAAATCACAGCGAGCATTCGACAATAATAAAGTATCAACAAGTACAAGACGAGGGCGAATTGATTGTAAGTTACGAATGGGTTAGAAATCAATTTCGAATACTTCAGAAGGGCTCTCAACTACCAACAAATAGATCTTCATAGATTTCACATCCAGTGACGAAATTAAAAGGTAATTTTGTAATAATCACTCTTTGAATTCTGGATAGAGGTAGATGCTGCATTTTCTGCACTGAAAACAAAAGCATTTCGTATACTATTACCATTTTCAACATAATACCTTTGTGAATCCGTATTTTCTGTGATGACTACTTTGAAGACAAAATACAGATTCCAGCTAAATATCAAAAAATAACTCAGAGTGTCAATTTCTAATTTTTAGCCTTCCTTTGAAAAACTTTGTTCTGCAAAAGAAGCCCATGGAAGTCACTAATACTTATAGTTATACTAATACTTATAGTTCTTATACTGGCTGAAGTACCCACTCATAACACGAGTTTATTTTTTTAAAAATGATAATGAATTATTTTTGATATAATAGCTTAATTGTAAGGAGAGTAAAACCAAGTGCATGGCAATGTATACAAAAATGTAAAATGATTTTTTAAAATGAATGAATGCTCATATTATAAATGATTTTGAACGAACTGTAATTTTAACCCACGCAGAATTAGCATTTAGAATTACTGTTAAATAATAAAAAAGACTGTAAAATTGCGATGAATAACAACTGTGTTATTTTTAATATTTAAAGCGAGAAAACTTCAAAATGTTGTAGCCCAGGATCAGGTGTGCACTCGATACTAACGTTAATGGTTGCGCGGATTGACTCACCCAATTCTTTTTTTTATAATTATTTTTAATATACACGATGCAAATCACAATTTCAGTGAATAATTTAACTAAGAGAAAATATACTTACCTATTTCAAGGATTTTTCAATGATAATTTGAGAAAAAATTCAATAAAACTGAACTAAATTGTTTCAAATGTGCGTGATCTTAATACAGGACACAAATCACAGACACTTTTCACTATTGCAGGAAAGTTACTTTTAAGCAAAACTGTCATAATTTGTTCACGTTATTGTAGATTTAATATCCTTTGATGATCGACAAATACCCTGTTGAATTTTTTCTAGCTTGTGTCTTTTTGACAGGGCGAAGTGCATCTTGCGATACACTTATGGCTTCATATTTTTCTTGATGGAGTTCTTAATATAACAATTGAAAATTTTCCTTTTCATGTTCATTGCTTTTCTCAAATTTACTTTCGCTATCATGATTGATATGCATTATTTCAGCAAGTGTCTCCCTTGTTTGCTCAGTTTAGATTTCCTTTCAGTAAGATCATAGATGCCCATTTCTTTTTTTTATATATATTCTGCTCATTTACATTTATAAACCATAATCAGCCGTACAACATCACAATTAAAACCACTAATTTATTGATAAGGGAAAACGCAGCATGTTTAAGAAATACTTTTGAACAAAAGTGGTGGCGCCGGAAACTCGGTGAAAACAAGTACCTTAAAATTAAAATAAACGTTTGCCACTCCCAAAAAAGAAGATAAGTGATCAATTCATTTTTTGGTTCCCTGTTGAAGAATTCTCTGTCAAGATCATTGGTAACAAATAGTTTTCCAAGAATTAATGATTTCGTGATTCTGGGATGACTATATGTGCCACGCTTCCGTGTTTACAGTGTATTCAATATAAAAAAAGGAAGAAAGTTCAAAAAAATAATTATGTAAAACGTTTTTCATTATGTATTATATATGTTTTTACAATACTCTTAAAATAAATCATGGCTATATAAACCTTCAAAGTTATCAATATGCTTAACCATATATCATAAACTTTTTCACATTGAAAAAAACGCAACAGAAGTGTATAATTTACAACTTCACTAAAAAAAGAAGGGACGCAGATAACCATACCAGTAAGTTCAAAAGTCAGCAAAAGTAATATTTTAGGTTAAAAGAAACGTAATAAAAAAATCTCTCATTGTAGGATGACAGCAAAGCAAACAAAATTTTTTTTTATTTAGTTATAGGATCAAAGATAGCTAATTAGCGTTCAAAGTAGAATCTTTTATTTTTGATGACGTTTTTTCACGAGATGATATATATAAACCATATCAATGTAAATCTGTATTTTTTTATTATGACCGAAATTATTTTGTTTTACTTCATTCCAGTAAATTAATTGTTTTAACCTTTTATTTTCGATATGCTCGCACCCTCGTAGGGGGAAACGCCCCACAGTTCGAGAAACACTAGTTTAAATCAATTCCTTGTTCCATTACTCTTTTTGTTATTCTTTATATACTGTTAAAATTTATAAGTTACAAATAATTGTTGTCATCTATACACTCTCTAATAAAACAGGCAAATAAAACACAGAAACACACCTGTATTTTCCTTCTTTTTCTTAAATTTCTAATGCCGGTACTAGAACCGCTATATCACCGTATAAATATCTAAAAAATACCGAATACTGGCATTGAACTTTTATTCCGATACTGCAATCCCTACCCATTATTTTTGGAAATGGTATGTTTTTTCTTTGTTAAACATAATTCAAATCAATAAATAACTGCTACGTCACGATATATTTCATTGAACTTTACCCTGAATTTATCACCACATTATATTAATCTTTAATGTACAAATCTACTTTTTTTATTGTAATTCTTATCGCACAAAAACATCATTTCAGGAAACTCTCTAATTTGATTTCCATCTTCAAGTTCTTCGAATATTTCAGCGGCAGTTCTTAGAATAATAATGAATAGGGAATAAAATAACTGATTATTTTTAACAGAATGTTTCTGATTTCAAGACTGATTTGAAGGAATATAAAATTTCTTTTATGGTGATATTTGAAAGCCTTCCGCTCGAATAAATCTGAATTTCACTGTCTAATGGCTTAAAAATCAGTTATTTGACGAGTTCTAATACAAATTACAAAAAAATATTTTTAAATACGCTGCATTGAATATTCCCTAGATTAAAACTAGTATGTAACATTGAATATGTATTTTAAGAAAACAAAGCAAAGCTTTATAGTTTTTTATATTGCAAGACGTTAAATTTATATAAAAGAAATACTTTCTGTAAGGAATCGAAGAAGCTCCTTAAACACAAAAGTTATGTTCTCTTTTACTATAAAAATCCTAAAATAAAAGTTCTGAAAATACATTAATGCTCTAGAAATAAAAGTTTCAGACTATTTTATGTCAGAGGAGAAATTTAAGGTAAGTAGATTTCCATTTCAGAGGAATGCACGGAGAATATTTCATATTTCTGTTTGGAAATAAAATATACGTATATATATATTAAACCAAATCTATTGAATAACACAATGCAGGTTTTGATGTAAACCTTATTCATTTAAAACATCCATAAATCGTATTCCATAAGCTCTGATATATAAAAAAAACATATATTCTTATAAATTATTACAAGTTGTTACCGAAATATTTCGTGACGCAATTTTCCTTAGCCGTAAATTTTAAAAAGCTACAACAGTTTGTGAGCAATGGGCTAAATTCATGACTGTCACATGATAAGTACAATCGTGTGTTCTGTTAATTCAAAACGAACTGACATTAGACTTGCGCTTGTTGCTTGACTCATAACACTTAGACAAAATTTCATATGTGATAAATGAGTAAAGATGTTCAAATGTCAATAATGTTCAAACCCTTACGAAATTAATATATAGTGTTACGAATTTTGTGTAAATAGTGAAAATAATTTGTATTTGAGTGTTTAATGCATTTATATTACTCTATGTTATTCCATGTTAAAATTGTACTATTTACAAGCAATGCCACCCCTTACGTTATAATGGCGATTCAATGAGAACTTGGCGAAATCTTGGCGGTAGAGCCAAGTTAGCATCATTTTTGGCGACCAAGTTGGTGGCCTATTTGGCGACATGTCGACCATTTTGGCGTCATTGGTGACCATGTTGGTGGGTTTGGAACCCTCTGGAATCTTCTAGAAAGTAGTGGATCTCTCCACTAATGTCACGAGCGTTTATATTTCTGGAAGATTCTGTCACGCCTGTAAATAAAGATGCTTGCCGGTATGGCGGTGAGTCTTGATTAAACCAGCAAGTTGTAAATATTGCTTTGACTAGCGATTAGCTCGGCTGTGCTTGTGAATAATCTTTTACATACATGTATTTTACACATGGATAATTGTCTTTGATTGCTGTTGAAGGTGTGAAGATCTTCGGAGATTTAATCTGTGAATATTGCTGCTGAATCCTGCATTGAAAGGATTGGATTTTTGATAATAAATTAGCATCGCTCTTAAATAACTGTTTATTTTCGTTGTGTGATTGTTTTGTATAAAATCATCGATCCCGGATCTACGTAACAATATATGTCTGTGATGAATTCTCAGCTCTTTATCTGTCAGATGTGTTATTTGACTTAGACTTCGGTTCTCTTACTCTAACTACGTGGACGAATGGTACGCTCTCTCGATCGAAGCTTAAAACAGGACTCCACTCTAGTCAGGGCTAGGGGGGACATAATGATTTGTAAAACTCTTGGAATAAATTGTTATATTATAAAAGGTTTCACACTTCATTATTCATATTAGGCACAAATACGTCAGAAGTATATATATTATAAGTTTATATTTAGTGTAGTTTTTTTATGTATGTACGTAATTATTGTTGACAAGTAGGCCCCTTTTAAAAGAAAGTTTCAATAACAACAAATATGGCAACAGTGAAGTGCATGAGCTGATTGACTGGAAACACGTGATTTTCATCACGCGCCTATGGCGTCATATGAATTTACCCCATCGTGAATTGAAAAAAAAATCATTATCCATTTCACTAATTACTAAATGTGTAATTAATTATAAGGAATATAGATTCATTTTCAGAATTGGAATTTTTTCATTAGGGTATTTATTTTTATTAATAAAATTGAACATTACAAATCATTATTTTGGTGTTTTTCCAATTTATATTCATATGCAGTTGAGAATAATAAACTTATTTATTTTTTAAAAATATCTTAAAAACTTCACAGAGAATATGCTCATTTTTTTCTTAACATAGACCATATTTATTTTTTCCCCGATAATTTTTTAACAGATTTATATCAAGTAACATATATCATGTCAATTGAAATTATATATATATAAATTATATATATATATATTAAATAAATTCACTTAAATATGAGTGCAATGAGTTCAAAAACGTTATTTATCTTCATTTAATAATGATATTGATAACAACTTTTCACAAAACAATCCAAAGAATGTTTCCACAGTTATCTGTATTCTATCGAATTTACAGCTAAATATAACTCGAAGAAGTAAACACAATTTTCTTTCGGTTTATATGACATTTTTAAGTTGAACTTTAAACATTAGCGAGAAATCTTAGATGGCCGATGGGGCATGAAATTGTTTTGGCAAGGATCCATTCAATTCCAAGTACGATTCAGATTGTGAGATAATGCATCACTAAGTTTGAAGGAGAGGAATTTGTCAAAATATTATCTGTACTACTTTTTTCTTCTATTTCTTTTTTTAAAAAGCTTAAAAATTTACTAAGATTAAAGAAATATTACACGTAATTCACTGCAATATCGCAGAAATAGAACTTTAACACTAGATCATCCAATGGTGCCTATTTGACAGCGGAGCCTATTCAGTTTGTTCTCCATTCCGTATTTCTGCAGGTAATTTGAAAATGTTTGGTGACTTTTAATTATTTTCCATGGTAATTATACAGTAAACGTTTTGTTCTTCTAGGTTAATTAGGAGAACTTTTACAGCTAATTATACCTAAAATGTCCAATGATGTCATTTCGACATCAAGGCAGTTTATCATCGAAAATAGATGCATTTCATCTTTACTAGTAAAAAAAACTTCTCAACGTACTGTCGCACATTTATATGACTTTGAATGCAGTGTTACTGGGTTAAGAGCGGAAACTAATATATGCTTCTAAAATTGTTTTGCTAAGGGTTTCGTAACATAGCATTTGGTTATCTCATCATAAAAAAACCATTCGATTTTCTAACCTTGTGCAGGAAAGGCACCACGAAACCATGTCTCGTAGAAGAGATTTAAGCCCTTATGAAATTAATAATTTATTGCTAAAGTTTTCTGAGAATGAATCGGATAGTACTTTGCTATATTGATCTATATATATATATATATATATATATATATATATATATATATATATATATATATATATATATATATATATATATATGTATATATATATATGTATATAATATTAATATGTAATATAATATTATTATATGTACACATAATATATCTATATATATATATATATATATATATATATATATATATATATATGTACAGAGTGTTTTTTAGAGGTATAAAACTTTAAATTGCAATAAAACAACGATGTATTATTCGATTGACATAATTTTTTTTTATTCAAAAGATAATCTTGTGGCATTACATTTTAAATATGATTTCTGGCATAGGACTGCCACGGCTTACTCGGATGTAGTCCAATCTGGACGTACAATTTTCGATGGCTCTTTCCAACATTTGTGGCCGTCTATCGGCAATAACACGGCGAATGTTGTATTCCAAATGGTCAAGCATTTGTGGCTTATCCGCATAGACCAATGACTTTACATAGACCCACAGAAAGTAGTCTAGCGTTGTTAAATTACAAGATCTTGGAGGCCAATTCACAGGTCCAAAACGAGAAATTAGACGGTCACCAAACGTGTCTTTCAATAAATCGATTGTGGCACGAGCAGTGTGACATGTTGCGCCGTCTTGTTGGAATCACAGCTCCTGGACATCATGATTGTTCAATTCAGGAATGAAAAAGTTAGTAATCATGGCTGTATACCGATCACCATTGACTGTAACTTTGTGGCCTTCATCGTTTTTGAAGAAGTGGTCCACCAGCCCAAAACGCACACCAAACAGTCAGTTTTTCTGGATGTAACGGTGTTTCGACATACACTTGAGGATTAACTTCACTCCAAATGCGGCATTTTTGTTTGTTGACGTAGCCATTCAACCAGAAGTGCGCTTCATCACTAAACAAAATTCTCTTATGAAAATCGAGAACAACGGCAATCTCGTTTTGGGCCCATTTGACGAATCTACGCCTGGCTTGATGATCGTTTTGATGAATTGCCAACCCAAACTGAGAAAAAATCACTTGACAGCTGTTAAATCGGTCCCCATCTTGGAAAGTAAATCTAACTTAAACTTCTATACCTGGAAAAAAACACTCTTTACATTTATATGTATATAATATTATATTTAAACAAAAATCCGAGGATTCATTATATATTCTGAATTTTGATAAATCCATTGATAATAGTAATAATGTTGGTTTTGCGAGAACTTCAAGAGCTAAACGTAGAAAAAGAGTTACTGGAGACATGGCAACCCTCAAGAATTCTATGTTAGAATTACCTGTTAAATTAGAGGATAACTACAACACAGGCTTAACTAAATCGTTTATGTTTGACATGAATAAAACTGAAATTAAAATTATGACAGATATTTAAAGCAGATATATAAATTTCGGGATTCTCATGGTATGCATATGATTCGAGACCTTAATAAATATTTAGTACAAAAAATGAATATTAAATTAGATGCAAGTGAAAATTACTCTACAGAATATTGTACATTATTATATATTTATGAATAAATGCTTTAGCAAAATTAATTTTTCAAGTTTATTTAAAAAATATCAATTCTTTTTTCCTATTAAAAATATTATTATTAAAAAGGCTTTCAAATACAACAAGAAACTTGGTAGATTTATATTTAATTATAATCATGTCTCGTAGCTCCTAAGTTCAGAATCATGTAAGTGCAATCTATATGTGGACTATATTGGTGATTATCATCAGCACGTTGTCGCAGGAGACCATGGCATCGTGAAGGATGATTTGTTAAGAAAATTTATAGAAAAAAGTACCGGTTTTAGACTGATGAACATAAAAAATAAATCTAACGTTATGAAACAAATCATAAAGTATTTAGATAAATTCTACCTTAAAATTGCAATTAAATACGGAATGCCGATTGAAGCTTTCAATCAATTTAGATCTTTTGTAGCAACAGAAATTCGGGAATTAGATTTCACTGTTGAAAATGAAATTATGTAAAAAGATCTTAAATCATCAATAGAAAATATCGAAAATGACTTCGTGAATACATATGTCGATAAGGTTCTTGTTAACCTCGTATTAAAAGAAAATTTCATTGCATTTGATCAGAATCTTTATAAACACATCAAAGGATTACCTCAGGTTGGTCCAGCTAGTAATTGTTTAGCGAACCTATATTTAGATTTTTTTTGAAATTGATAATGTTGTAAATGATTCTAACTTGATTTATCGTTATATAGATGATTAAATAATTTTTGGTAAAAATAGTAATGTTTGGTTTGTATAACGTTTTTCTGAAATAACGTAATGCAAACCAAACATTACGTTCTACCCTGATTATCTCAAGCTCCTTAAAACTAACTTCAACTCTAATATGGAGGAATTTTTGGATTTAGACTTGCATCTTATTAACAATAATGTAGTCAGTAACATTTTTGACAAAAGAGATTCGTTTAAGTTCCATATAATTAAAATTCCTATTTGTAATAGTAACTTGCATATATGAATTTACAGAAATATCATTTTGAATTTTTTATTTAGAAATGATAACTTAACTACCCTCAAAATAAATAAATACAATAATATAAAAAAAATTCAATGTTGTTTAGATCATGTGAATACCCTTTTAATTTCTTAAGAACTTATATTCATCACAAATACATTAACCGTCTTGCTACTTCTAATTCCAAAACCACCACACAACAATAGGATTTCAAAGTCATCATGTTAGTGGTCTTGCTGTGAAAATTATATCATAACACTCTTATCACAGTTTACATTTTTTCCACACACATCTTGAACATCATACACATTGTTGACAACCAAACAAATTAGAACCTAGCAAATTTACATTTTTGATAATCAACCAATTCAAATTCTACCATATTTGATTGTCGTCTTTTTTGATATCTGTCTTTGCTGGCTGGTTTAAAAGTTATCTCAAAAGATGTGTTTATTTATATTCGAATTTTTTAATTTGGTGAATAATTGATTTTCATTGATGTCAAAACGCTTGATTCTCTTCGTAAAAGCTATGTGAGTAATGAAATTTTTTAAAATTATTTTTTGAAAAATACTTTTCTTATGTAATTGTTTTATATATATATAAGATTTTTCTACTTTTCTTACGTAATTGTTTTGCAATTTTTCTGCATTAAGAGTTTGAGAGAGTTTGTTACATAATAGAAGTGAGTGGTTTTATCATACTCTCTGAGTTTTTACATACTCTGAATTTTTGTTTATTTTATTTTATTTGGTTTTTCCTACCGAATTGCAAAATGGGAAAGTTGGCGCCTTCAAACTAGTTTAACTCCACTTATTTGGTCCTAAGTCCGAAATTGCTTTCTGACTCGCTAGGTTCTTCTTTTTTGTAGTTACTTTTTTTACTTTTTTATAATTTTGATCTTTATGTTTAGCTTTTATATTTTTATTACGCAACTTTTTGTTATGTTCATTATCTACTATTTCTTGTTTTTGATACAGAATACAAAATTCTTTTATATGTATATATATATATATATATATATATATATATATAAAGAGAGTTTTTTCCAGGTATAGAAGTTTAAGTTGGCATTACTTTCCAAGATAGCGACCGATTTTACAGCTGTCAAGTGATTTTTTCTCAGTTTGGTTTGGCAATTCATGAAAACGATCCTCAAGCAAGGCGTAGATTCGCCGAATGGGCACAAAACGAGATTGCCGTTGTTCCCGATTTTCATAAGCGAATTTTGTTTAGCGAAGAAGCGCACTTCTGGTTGAATGGCTACGTCAACAAACAAAAATGCTGCATTTGGAGTGAAGCTAATCCACAAGTGTATGTCGAAACACCGTTACATCCAGGAAAACTGACTGTTTGGTGCGCTTTATGGGCTGGTGTAATCATTGGTCCGTACTTCTTCAAAAACGATGAAGGCCACAACGTTACAGTCAATGGTGATCGGTGTAGAGCCATGATTACTAGCTTTTTCATTCCTGAATTGAACAATCATGCTGTCCAGGAGCTGTGGTTCCAACAAGAAGGCGCAACATGTCACACAGCTCGTGCCACAATCGATTTATTGAAAGACACGTTTGGTGACCGCCTAATTTTACGTTTTGGACTGTGAATTGGCCTCCAAGATCTTGTGATTTAACATCACTAGACTATTTTCTGTGGGGCTATGTAAAGACATTGGTCTATGCGGATACGCCACAAACGCTTGACCATTTGTAAGACAACTTTCGCCGTGTTATTCCCGATATACGGCCACAAATGTTGGAAAAAGTCATTGAAAATTGGACGTCGAGATTGGACTACATCCGTGCCAGCCGTGGCAGTCCTATGCCAGAAATCATAATTAAAATGTAATGCCGCCAGATTATCTTTCGAATAAAACAAAATTAATGTCAATCAAATAATACATCGTTGTTTTATTGCAATTTAAAGTTCTATACCTCTAAAAACACCCTGTATATATATATATATATATATATATATTGTGATACCCCCAGCCCGGTGGTATCATTTCCTCATCCCCGTGACCTATATTTGTAGGGATAAAAGATTGATTACTCAAACCTTCCACAATGAATATAGTTTAATATTATCTTAATTTATATTAAGCAATGCAACACAAGTCTTTGAGGAGAACGATCAGGAGTGATATTATGCTATTAACCATTGTGAAGACACCCCTGGGTCTCACCCTGTACACCAAGATTAATTTGAGGCAAAGGATCAATAAGAGCATTTTGTATAATAACAACTTGTATTTATTATATCAAATCTCAAAAAAAAACTCTAATAACGTATAATATTTCTATGTTACGTCAAATAAAAGGGCTTAAATTTAATATTAAATTAAATTACGAATTATGAAATTAATCAATAATTATGCTCAATATCAAAATAATGTCTACCGAAATAGGTGGTCAGAGAAATACACGTACTCGAATTATTAGCTTTCTATAACTTTAACTAATTTTCCTAAACTAAAACGCTTATTTTAAGAATACAAAAATTATAGTTACCGCTTGGTATATCAGCTTTCTAGTTCTTCCGTAAAATAACAGCAATAAGTCTTCACTAACGTAATCTCATGGAATCCCCTAAATTTGAGGCTACTGCTGCGGGCTCAATAGCCTCCATACCAGCTAGCTTACAACGCTCAACTTAAATACCCTATCTACTTTGCATATCCCGTTCACCTTTTGGAGTTGATTAGAAATATACGCGAATTTATAATCCCCAAAAAGACGCCTAAGAATATTAGTGGAAAGGTTCCGTACAGATACGTCAAACAATTCTTGGCAAATAGCGCATTAAATCCTTCTCACTATCTTTATGATAAGTTAACCTTCCAACCCTTATCTATACCCGATTTCTTAACTAGCAGGAATCCGCTGTATAATTAAACTTTAATAATCTATCGTTTACCGATATCTTATGGCGATCTGCAATCAAACTTTATATCCGCCTCTTGCACTTTCTACATTTAATGTAAATCATCTGTATAACCGATTAACCGACCTATCCTATTATCCTATAAACCGACAACTATATGTGGCTGCTATAATACTCTCAGGCCTCCAACTGACCTCTCTAAGACTTCCCTGCAAATTCTAAAGCTCCATTATATATAATTATTTCTAATCTGCAAATCACGTTTTCTTCTTAAGTTTGTTGGCATGAAATGCCATTCTGGCCCGAAAGATTCCTCAAGTGGGTTAGTGAAAGACGCGATAAAGCCCTGTCACAATATATATGTATATATATATATATATATATGTCAATATATATATATATATATATATATATATATATATATATATATATATAGGAATGGATGTGCACATATCGTATCCCTCCTATATTCCTTAATGACGTAATGCCAAGAGAGCGCCACCTATCTGACAAGGCGGTTCGAGGATAAGAAGTCCTGAAATTGTTTAGTTAAAACAATTATTTTATATATTTTATGTCACGGTGTCGAAACGACACCGGCGGATATTTAAGAGTAATCGAAATCCCGGTAGTTCTAGTGTTAATCAAATGAAATATTTTAGGATGCTTTAAAAATAGTATCAGTGCTGAACTTTAATTTTCGGCTCTTAAGGGAGGTTCGCAGACTTTCTCTTAACACACCTTAACAGCTTACCTTCCCTGGTGAAGCAATACCAGTAGCTCTCAAAGTGTTTTCTCCTTTCTCAATATGACAATGATATTTTCTTTCATATCGTAGAAGGAGCTTATTTTTCATCGGCCTGCTCCTAATCATTATTTACTCCAGGTCTACTCTTCTTAAGAATGGATGATTAGTAAAGAAAGAAATCTAAGAAAGATCTAAAAAAAATATTTTTTAAACTGTAAGTAATGACAAGAAAAAAAAATTCAGAACTGCACCTTGATGACATTAGATATGTGTATACTAGAAGAAATCAGTCAATTCCGTCACACCGTTCACGAGTGAAATTAACAAATTTCAATTATAGGAATGGAATCCTAATGATAGAATTGTACGAGAAATTACAAATTTTATCCCAAAACGTGCAAGATATTAATTAAATTCATGTTTTAATCCGAATAAGTAATGCGATTACAAATAGTAACGAAGTTAAAACATTAGTGTTTTTATAACAATAGTGTAAACAACTGGATATATTTATAACAAAAAATGGAATTTACTTTATGAATTTCGTAATTCTACTATCTGAATAGTAGCTCACAAAAAAAAACTAAAATTGGATACATTATTGACTATTTAATTTTTACTCAGTTACTTAATTAGAAACTAGATTTTCTTCTTTTTTTATACCATACATTTCGCGTATGCTGTTTTTTTTCTTCTTAAAATTCAGATGTCAAATATCTCTGATATTCCATTGGACCATACAGAAATAACAACAAATGTATCAATGGATGTTAAATCACACACAGTTTCACAATTCCACCATCCACAGGATGAGAGTGGCAAAAAAGTGAAAGAACGACTCGTGACGAGATGTTAACCACGCTCTTTTTGAGTGTAACCTCGGTATATTATGAGAGAACTAAATAGGATTTACACAGTCCAATGATAAATTGCTCTAATTTACAGTTCTGTGAATTTAAACTAGAAATTTAACACAGTTTCATTATTGATTTTGAATAAAGTATCTATAGTTGTACTAGTGGACTAACCATAATTTTTAAGGGGGTTTCCCGAATATACTACACAATATTTTTTATATTGCGATCTTTTATCGAAGTATTTTCCCATCTAGATTTGCATGAACTTCACTAATGTCTTCAAGTTGATTTTCTCAGGAATCTCTCTACTAAAAGCTGTACTTTACCAAACTCATGCATTATTTGCTCATATAATTTTTGGTCACAATTGCTAGCAGCTAGCCTAGCTCCTTCAAAAGGACGATCTCCTTCATCGAATCCCAAGCTGAAATTTCAGGCTTAAGCAGAAACACACCAACTTACTAACTTAACACCATTCAGTGCCGAACTAAGACAACGGCTAGATGCTAGACAGTGACCTTACAATGGGTCACAAGACATTTCCGACAATGAGAGAGCTGACCAAAAACCCAAGCCGGGAACAAGTCATCTCAACCACAAATCCCCTTGACCCCTCTAAAGCGCAAATATCATTATATCCCCATACATGTACACAAATGTACCACCATGACCCAAAACAACAAGAGCTTTGGAAAGCCATAAAAAAACTCTGGCTACCTGTGGATCCTATTCCGAAGCACCTGGAGAAGTCGAAGCCGTTACCCTCCTTCGTTTATTCACCGGATATGACTTTTTGGCAGTATACATCTACTGGTTTGGCCTGCCTGCTGACGAGGCCTACCCGCTCTGCAGCCATGCCAAGACGGATGGTGGTCATCTACTCCAATGCACTGAACTCGATGAATGCTTTTCCTCATTAAAATTTTGAATTAATTCAGTTAAGTGCATCCTCTATTTATTTGAAATTAAATTTTGTAATATTCTTAGGGTATCCGACTACAATAAAATCATGATTTTTTCAAAAATCGATAATTTTTTATTATTATTATTTTGTTTTATTGGTCATCTTTTTAGCTTAATAAAACTGGTAAGAATTTTTATTTTCCATTCACTAGAACAAAAACTACAAGTGTTTTACTAAAAGCAGATGCCATAACCTTACATAAGATGTCAATGCGTTTTAAATGCCTTTAAAATGCGTTTTACCCGAAATGTGTTCTTTTCCGAAAAGGTCAAACGGGGACAGCGATCGCCAAGAAATTTTTAAAATAATTTGCTGACATTTTTTTGTGTATGTTCTGTATAACATTAGAAGTGTTTTAATCTTCAGATTTATCAATCACTGTTTTATTACAAAATGTACAGTATTTTATGTGAATATAATCAATGTAAAGTAATCTAGTTTTTGTAAAAATTAAAATATCTCTTATCCTGAAGGTCATTTCAAACAAGAAGAACAAAGTAGCGCATCAAAATTCAAAAATTGAGAATTAGTTCATAAAAGTTTTGTACAGAGTGGCCCCGTTTATGTAATTTTTTGTACATTTTCACCAGTTTTTTTCCCATTTTAATAATAATAATAATTTTTGCTGTTTTCAATTTTAGGATTTATTTTTATATATAAACTAAATAAATCTAAAAATTACTAAAAAAGTCCTCATACCTCCATTTTTTCAAAAAAAAAAGAAAAAGATGCCGCAAGTAGTCGGATACCTTAATTAGATATTTACTGTTTTTGGAAGGAAAAAAAATTTTGTTAAATTCTGTAAATAACACAGGCAGTCTCAGGTTTATTGAGAAACTTTTTAATCACTCAGATATGTTTTGGGAGACAGAGAAAGGTGTATAAAATTTTGAGGGGCCATGATGCCATGTTGATATACATAGGGGGAAGGGGTGATCGAAAGTTTAAAAACCACTGCCTTAGACTTTTTTTTAAAATTTAATCATGAAAAAAAATCAGTAACTACAATCAAACAATTCGTTTTCAGAAGTCCGTTTAGTCTTTTCAAGACTTAGATCAGCTGATTTTATATAATTACAAAGAATATTTATAAAGAGAATGAAACTCTTCTGTTTAAAACATACCATAAGACTGTTAAAATACTTATTAGACAAAATAAACGCAATTTCTCTTTTTCTAAAATGATAAAGCTTTGTATATTCTATTTTTTTCTTAACTATTAGAAAATGAATATGTATTTTTCAGAGCAATTTATTTAAATACTATTTTAATAACTAATTATTTCTTCCTTAGAAACACAGGAGTTTAAAAATCAAAATAAAGAGGTAAAGCGGGGGTGGGGAATCTCTTATCAGTTTCATGAAAAGGGGTTTCATAACTGATGATTTGACGTATCATTTATCATTTCAACAAATATGAAAGGTATCTCTTTTTAATTTATTTTTTCACGCCTTTAGATGCTACCGACTTTTCCTATTAGCGATAACGGAACAGTTTTGACTGACAAAGGAAAAAAGAGGAAGGCATAAAAAGAATTCTCTGAAAATAAATTTACTCTGATGCGTTGATATCTTTTTTCCTTTGCACTTTTCTATATAAATTTAGAGTTTCTGTTATTTTTTTTTAACTCTTTCTATTTTCCCTTTCTGCTGCCTTTCTGTGCAAGGCGTGAAATTATATATTTTTTCTTAAATTTTACAAAGGAAGTTAATGGGTTTAAAAGAAAGATGAAATAAAAGCTGATTTATTACGTGGATATGTATTATTCACTCATAATTAGTTACTTTTTTTTACTATGCTTATATATTTGAGGCTAATAAAATGCAGTTATCAGAAGGAAAATGTATGAATTTCCATTGTATGCATATAACAGTATTTTTCTTTATGAATTATCTTTAAATAAGTGTTGGTACATTTTCCATATAATTTTTTATCTTTAGATAGGTGAGACAGTATATTTCTGAGAGTTTAATTAAGTTTAAACTACTATTAAGAATTCAGGATCATTAAATGAAGCTTTAAAAAATATGCAAATATTTCATTTATTCTAAAATCTTATTCTCAGGTAAAATTAAACAGTTTTAAAATTTCTGATTGCTAAAGGCAGTGGAAAATATTTTTAGTAAAACCAATTTATTGTATTTTCCCAGTGCATTTTCATAAAAACGTCAGAAAATACGAACGTTAAAGTGCACTGTCAATTTCTCTTAAAGGTTTTGAACATTCATTTGGTTATTCATTGATTACTAGGGGGGGGAGGTACCCATTGTCCACCTAACGGTGGTTCAGCCCCCATTCTAAAAATTTATACATCTGTTCATATTCATTGCTCAATTTGTAGTGACACCAGTAGCCTAGTGGTCAAGGTCTCGGAAATTAGCTGGCTTGTCACGAGTTCAAGCCCAGTACCACTGAAGACCCCTTGTTTAGGGGAGAGCGATGCACGTTAAATCTGTCGAGAGCTCAAACGCGTGCTCCCGTTGGTGTGGTGGATAGGAGAGGGGTTCCAACTCAGGTGCCGTCCACGTCACTTGACCATGGTTCAAAATTACGTGGTACGTCGCCAAAAGCCCTCGTGTAGCTGAACAATGCGACGTTACTATTCAATCAATCAATCAAAAGCCTTGGATTATACCTCCAATAAATAACTTCAAAACATCAGAGAAATATGTATTAATATTTCAGATTTCATCATAGAAAAGTAGGTGCGCGTTATACGGCGAATATACCTAAAAATTAAAAATAAATCAGCTTAAAAGTACAGGTGCACGTTATATCTTGGGCGCGTTATATGCCGGATTTTACGGTCGAATATACTTATTGTTCCTTCTTCTTTACAACGTAATAATTGATCACCCCTGAAAAGTCGAATCTCTATTTGAGCAAGTAAGAAAATGTTTCATAATGTATCTTCTTTGTAAAAATAAAAATTATTTGATTTTTTACTATAATTATCGTGTTTAATAAATAACATTTTCCGATATCCATTTGGTATTTCCAAAGTTTGTTTCAGGTGTCGTCCTCGTCACTTGACCATGGTTAAAAAATGCGAGGTCCGTCGCCAAAAGCTCTTGTGTAGCTGAACAGTGGGACGCTAATATTAACTCACTCACTGCTTAATATGTAAAACTTAAATTTGTATGCATTATATAGTTCTATTTTTTTCAATATATTGTTATAAAATTTATATCCGGATTTCTAATACGTTAATATTGTCTTATATTGTATTTGTTTTGATAAATATAGTAATATTCACAAGCAATGCCGTCCTTTACATTAAAACGGTGTTTTAATGGAAACTTTGGCGGTATTTTGGCGATACAGCCAAGTTGGAACCATTTTGGTGTATTTGCTACCATATTAGCTACCATGTGTAAGCTTCTGGAAATAACTGGGAAAATCTATATCATCACAATCTATGTCGTAAGCTAATTTTTCTAGAAAGTGCTGGAAGGTTATGGAGGACCCCAGAGAGAAATAATTCTTGGCTCTACTATTCAGTGAAATTCAAGTTTTTGCATGGCCCATTTTAAAAAAACTGTATCTTATGTGTAAATAGATTTAGTACAGCATCACGATTTTTTTATACACTACTGACCATTAAATTTGATACAATAGGAAGAAATGCAGGTCACGATATAATATTTATTGGACGAGTGTATTATACTAGAAATAACAAATAATTAAATTTTCAAGAAATTTAGGCGCATAGATCCTTAGATATCAGTACCAAAAACAACAATCTCTGGCTGTAAGAACAACACTTATACACCTGGGCATTAAGTCAAACAAAGATTGGATGGCATGTACAGATACATATGGCCACGCAGCTTCAACACCATACCACAGCTCATCAACTATACCGTCTGGCATATGGTGAAGAACCAGTTGCTCGGCAACCATATTCCAGACATTTTCTATTGGTGAAAGATCTAGTGACCGTGAAGACCAAGGTAAATGTCAAACATTTTCCGTATCAAGGAAGGTTCATTCAATACCGGTAAATCATGCGGTTGCGTATTATCCTTCCTAAACGTAGGGTTTCGCCGGACTGGAATAAAGCGTAAAGCCATGGGTCGTAACACACCAGAAACACAACGTGCACTGTTTAAAGTGCCATTAGTGCGAACAGGAAGTGATCTACACGTGTAGCCAATAGCATCCCATACCATCATGCCAGGTGATGGACCAGTATAAAGATTACGAATGCACGCTACCAATGTGCGTTCACCATGAGGCCTCCAAACACGTGCAATACAACCATCTTGTTTCTGTAAACAGAACCTGGATTAATCTGAAAAAATAACGTCTCGCTTTTCGTGCACCAGCTCCTTCGGTGATCACATCATTGAAAACGCTCCAGTCTGTGATTCAGCGTCAAGAATAGCCATACCCATGGTATCTGAACTGAAGCAAATGTTGTTTTGACTCAGGGTTCGTGACGTAGCTGCATGATCCATTAAGTCCCTGCGAGTAACATGCCTGTCTTCTTGGCTGCTTGTGACAGGATGCCGTTGAGATTCCAGCACGGCGTTCCATATTACCGTCCTGAACCCATCTATTCTATATTCTGCTAACATTTATTGGATCTCGGCAGGCGCGAGCAGGAATACTGTGATACGATAAACCACGCAATTCCGTTAGGCTACTATTCGACCTTTATCAAAGTCAGAAACATGCTGAGACTCATTTCTCCTAATTTGCAACAACTTTTCACCAGGTAATAACATTCAAATATAATTCGTGTATGAGAAACCGGATGAACAATTTCCTCTTTTAAACACATAGTAAGAGTCGCTATCGGCGCCTGCTGTGTCTTAATGCGCCGAAAAGCTAATAATTTGCATATCACAACACCTTATCTTCTTCGTTTAAATTTCACGTCTGTAGTCCGTTGATTTCTAGCTGTAGCAACTTTAAAGGCTAGCAATGTACGTAAAGAGAAAACAGTTATGGAAGAATAAGTCAAAGTACATACACACACAACAAATCACAGTTCAAGTTCACACAAATTAAATACATTTTTAGAATCACAGTGGTTTAAAATGCTGATCGTAAGAAATTCTACTAAGCGTAAAAGTTTCAGTCTCTAATTTCAATTTAAAGGGGAAAAAATGACAAACTGCTGTTGTGGTGTTGCTTCTAATGCCACCTGTCTGACGAAGTCAGTTCGAAACCCACGAAATTCATCGTGGCAAGGGGCTAGAAGTACGCCTGTCGTTAGCCCAAGCATTGAGCACCATAAAGGTGACAAAACATATTAGCTCGGTGAAAATATTCTCTAGTCCCGTGCACTCGTGATTCAGCCCACAAGACTTTCGTAATCATTGATTTAACGAGTACGGAATCCGTGTGTAGTCGGAGGGTATTTGGTGGCATCGGACATCGAATACAAGCCTTCCGGTCAGGAGTCCGATGTTCTAACAACTAGGCTACCACGGCCCTTCAAACAGCTGAATTATCCAACTGCAAAGTTATGTTATTGAATACATTTCGCGAATGAAAAATAATTCACGGCACATAGATAACTGCTCTAAGAATATAATTGATCAATCAAGTAATAGAATATTTCCCATATTAATTATTTCTCACAAGAGCATTCTTTAAAAGCACGTATTTAAATTCTAAAAATGATACACCGGCATTGACTGTTACCACATGACTTCTCCTAAATACAATATATAGAAGTGGTTTGCTGCAACGGCGCTATCTGAAACCTTTTAAAAAATCCAACAACTGTAAAAGTATTAAAATAAGTTTAAATGATCATTTTGACATTTTTTTTAATTGAAATAATTTTGACTGAAAAAATTATATTTGTAAGCCTAATTAACAGTTTTGTGTGGTAGCCATGCACATAGGGAAACACATATTTTCTGTACAATACGCTAGAATGAAATCTGGAATTATACATTTGTCCTCATTAAACTTTCACAATTATACTCACAATCTCTTAATACACAGGAGAAAATGAAGCACCTATTCACAGTCATTCATTCACTTGCTTACTTGCTTATCACGAAATATCGAAAGCTATTTGATCTACAGACTTGAGATTTCGCAGGCATGTTTCTTTCATGGTGCATAGATCCACTAAGAACGGGTTTTTCGAAAATCGAATCCCAATGACGGTGTTTAGGGTTAAAATACCAAAATTACAATTTTGAAACTATTCTACCCCAAAGACTTAAAAATGTGGTAAACGTTTTTTTTTTTGGTACATCGAATAGAGATTTGCTACGAATGCATTATTCGGAAGTCTCTCCCCTACAGGGGGATTACGGAGAAGTAAAAGATTAAAAAACTTCCGTATTTTTAAGCTATTAGGCTTACAAACTTGTAACTTGGCAAACATGTCTAATATGAGTAGAGATAGTATAAGAACGTGATTTGAAGAAATAAAGTACCAAGGGGAGATATGGGGGACGTTATAGACAAAAATTTCTTTTTTTTTTTTAACTATTGCATCAGGGAATTCACAAACATTTTTTTTTTATCCTTTGCTGTTCTGTTAAGTCAAAACAGGAAGAGATATAACAGGGTTTCTTATAAATAAAAAATTCCCGTTTTTAAATTATTGCATCTACAGACTCGAAACCCACCAAACATTTTTCTGCTATTGAGTCCTGATCTGCTCAGAACGATTTTTGAGGAGTGACTGATTGATTGAATACTAACGTCGCACTGTTCAGCTACACGAGGGTTTTTGGCGACGGACCACGTAATTTTGAACCATGGTCAAGTCACGTGGACGACACCTGAGCTGGCACCCCCCTTTCCTAACTAACACACCATTCCAACGGGAGAACATTTGAGCTCTCAACAGATTTAACGTGGACCGCTCCCCTACACGGTGGGTCTTTAGTGGTACTGGGCTCGAACTCGTCACAAGCAAGCCACGATCCGATACCTAGACCACTCGGTTACCGCGGCCTACGGGTTTTGTGGAAACAGACTCCTAAAGAGTTTATTGGGCTTTTACGGAAGCTTCATAGGGAAAATTTCTCGTTTTATATTTGACAGGCTTACAAACTTGAAATTAGACAAATGACTTTCTTCTTTTGAATAGAGATTTGGTGGAAACGTGTTTTAGAGAAATCGAGTCCCGAATAAGTTTGCGAGGGGGTCTATGGATGCGTTATGGATAAAAAAAAATTCTAATTTTTAAACAATTAGATCAACAGCCTTGTAATGTTTTTGGCTTGTTTCTTTTGTTGAGTAGAAATCTACTATAAATGGGATTTGCGGAAGTTAAGGCCAGAGGGTAAGCTACGGAGTATACAAATGTGATATTTTTTTTTCTTTTTTTTGTTTTAAAATTTTAAATCCTATATTTTTTAAATCCTCATGTGAGATCATTAGGAATATTTTTCCATACGATAAAAATTGTATTGGTGGGACTTAGAAAATAGTATACTGAAATAAGAGTATACAATTTTAGAATGTCATGAAATAACAAGTGAAGCGGGCGGGTAACAGTTAGTATATATATTTGTATAAGTGCACGAGTTCTTCTCTCTATTTATATAATAAAAAAATTAAGATAAAGCAGTTGTGTTAGATATAAGTGAAATTTGGGCCATCTGTTCTTCTACAAGGCTATTTCTGTCCAACTTTCATTGTAGATGAATGAGAGTGTTATTATGAAAACGTAAATTGCGTTGACAGTTGGAAGACTTTTTTTTTAGCAAGACGAAACAAAACTATTCTACTAACAAAAAAGAAGGAAGAAGAGGGATGACGTTTAATTTCAATCTACTTACAATTATACTGTTCACAAACTACACATGGAGTATCTCTCAGACAAGGAATACATTATTTGTGAGGATTAAAGAAAAAATAAATTCAGATTCAAATGTTTTTTTAAGCAAGCTTTGAATTCATATTATGTTCATTGACTGATGCATTTAAACTTCATACCAGCGGTACTCAGCCCTTCTTTCTGCTGGGCCGCATACATATGTTAGCTATAACACGGTCCACAAACGTATGTTAACAATCTCACTTGGGCCGCATAACGATATAAAGCGGGAGTGGAGGTTGAAATGTAGGGAAATAATTAAAATATTTAAACTCCTGTTTTGCTTTTTTTAATAACTTTTTATATTTATCATTCATGTCACTAACAATGAATTAGAACCATTTCAGAAACACTCCTTCACAATTTCTGCATCAGACATAACAAAATTCATAAGATGTCTTTGTTACGGCTCTGACATTACCACAAACAAAACACTTTGTTGCTGTTGCAAATACACTCAAGAACATTGAAAATAGCGACCCAAGAAGGAAGCTAAGTACAATCGCGAAGCTTTGCAAATAAGTACAGCGTAATGTGATATGCAAATGATCCAAAGTTTGTGCCAATACGCATGCTCATACACGCCGAGGTGGCGCTACAATCAGGAAGAGGGTGCTGTATAGGCCAGCTAAAATTTGAAGATTCATAAACGTGACGATTGCCCGCCTATTGTAGGAAGACTTTGGTAAGCGAAACATGCAAGGTAAACGTGCTAGAAGACATTTCTCACAGTTAAGCGAGTTTGAGAGAGGCCTGATCATCGGGATGAAAACTGCAGGCTGGTAAAACCGCCGTGTTGCTGGCCAGGTGGATCGTTTAGAGTGTGCCGTTAGAAATTGCTGGCAGCAGTGGACACGAAAAGGTACCCACGCGGGGAAAACCGGGTCCGGAGCGACAAGGAAGACCACGAGGAGAGAGGATCGAAGAATCGTGCGGCAAGCTCTTGTGGACCCCACAGTGACTCGTCCAACGATACGAGCAGACGTAGGCGTAGCAATTGTTCCGCATACAATTTCCAGACACCTTGCAGAAGCAAATCTTAAATCCAAGCGCCCTTTCCGTACACTCACTTTAACACCGGAACATCGGCAACTCCATCTACAGTGGTGCTAAGCCAGATCAATGTGGAATGTCACAGATTGGCAAAAGGTTGTGTTTAGTGATGAATCCCGGTTTGTTTTGGGGACAGATGATAACCTTGTACGGATGTGGAGGCGCAATGGTGAGCGGTACAATTCGCCCCCTCACACTGTTCTACGTCACACTACCCGCACAGCTGGTGTAATGCTCTGGGGGGTCATAGCCTTTGATAGCCGGTTCACTTTAATTGTGATGCGTGGAACCTTAACGGGCCAACGTTACGTTGATGATATTCTTCGACCCCATGTATGACCTTTTCTAAATGGTCTCCCAAGTGCAATTTTCCAGCAAGATAATGCTCGTCCTTATACAGCAAGAGTTGCTCAAGACTTCCTACGTCATTTTCAGACACTTCCATGGCCGGCCTGCTACCACGATTTGTCACCTGTAAAGCACGTGTAGAATCAGCTAAAACGGCAGATGCCACCGTGTCACTCTGTACATGATTTAGAGTTGGCTGTTGAAGATTTGTGGGCCCATCTGCCTCAGGATAACATAAGGTGTCTGATCAACTCATTGTCGAACCGTGTGGCGGCATGTATTGCAGCTGGAGGTGGTTCAACGCGCTATTGAAGTTGCCCAGTATTTGTGTCATTGCACACCCTGTATTCGTTTAATTGTCATGTTTTTGAGATCAAGTGAATCCCTCATCTGTGTCATTATGTGTATGACATTTCATTTCAATCCTATGCTTTCATTTTGGGTCACTTTTTTGAATGTTCCTGAGTGTATTATTCAAGAAAGCCTATTTATATTACTTCTAGAAAGAGATCGAGGAAAAGTGTCATTGAATAATTCCTGTTTATTGGTATCTTTTGAATACAGCACTTTTGTGACAAATCAAACAATTAGTGAACCATGTTTGTTTTCACCACAAAATAGTCAATCTCAAATTATATATTTTTTTCGAATATTTTTCTCTTGCAAGATATGAAAGATAGTTAAAAATTAGTTCCACGCGTAAAAATGTCTCTACTTTACTGTTGTTTGTTATCACTATCCATGACCGTTGCAAATAAAATAAAGAATATCAATTTGCTCGTCAGCAAAGTGCAAAATTGATATATTTTTGATTTCTTGAATCCAAATTTTTTAATATATTGTTCTTAAATAAGGGAATTTTTCAGAGCAATGGGCACTGAATGGACCACTTAAAAAGGCTCGGTGGGCCGCATGCGGCCAGCGGGCCTCAGGTTCAGCATCGCTTCTATATACAACACAAGGAGATTTGAAATTTACACAATTAATTTTATTTCATTTTAAAATTTCATGCTAAAATTTTGAAATAATTTTTTTTCGTTTGATGTTGCTTTTTTAGTATGACTAAAAGTTAAAATAAAAATAATAAAGAAACTGATGCAAAGGTCTAAACTAAATCTGATAGATAGATATATTCTCTATTGTATGATTTCAGTAGCATGAAAAAACAACAGTTAGTGATTTTGTATTTTGATAGAGTAGTTAAAGGTGTAATGTTCTGGAGGAAAGTCTATTTGTACTGAGAGTTTCTATTAAATAAAGAAAATTAGCGGAATACCATTTTACCAGGTGTAAAGCAATATTTGCTGAATTTAAAGAAAACGGAAATTAAAAGACTGAATTTTTCTAGAATAAAATGTGTCGTGAATTAGTGAATTTCAATGAAAAAGGTAATAGAAAAATATTTGTTAGTTTTAGAAAAAGAAACATATTCCTTTAATGAATGATTTGTTGCATGTAGACCAATTCCGTGATGCACATCTTAAATTTTCTTTACATTTTCTCTATAATTTTTATTGAAAAATTTTAGACCCAGTTAAAACAAATGCTGAGGAAGATACATAAAAGAAAAAATGAATTAAAATGATGAAACATTTATATAAATATCTTTTAGAATATTTTTAGCGATCGCTTATAAGCAGACTTGTCAGAAAATAGGCAAGTAAATAAATAAAAATAAAAGCAGTGTGGAAAAATTTAAAAATATTAAAAAAAAAAAATATGAAGGCTGATAATTTTTTATAAGTTGCTTTTATCGCAATTAATATTTCTCAGATTCTGAATATGATTGAGATTCTGTAAAACATCGACTATCTGACTAAGTCTCTCAGTGCTTCTCAAACTTTCAATATATTTGCGACTCAATATTCAATCAAATTTTCATTGCCCCCCTCCTTACAAAAACACAATATATTGAATTTCGTAGAAGCTACAATACACTTTTACCTCTTAAGTTCCACCAGCATATATAAACGTTTCACTCAGCCAAAGCGTTAAATGCCTCGGACGCATATATACGTCTTTCCAAACTACGATCTTCTCTGTGCACTGCTATCCATAAAATTTTTCCGAAGGCTTTGGAATGCATTAAAAGGACCTTGACAGAGTTTGCGAAGGATTTACTTATTTCAGAGAATTTAATTATGTATTCCTTTGTTTCCCCTGCCCCTCCCGTCTCCCAATACACCACAAACGCGTGCCTACGTGGCAGCGAACCGCATAACTTTTAAAATGCAGCTTCAAAATCAATTATAAGCCGTGCAAACTTATCAAAATAAGCGTTGTTGAATTGTTTTTTTTATCCTGGGGACATATGAAATACAAGTGAAGAAAAACAGAAAGAACACAATACAACAGAAGAATATACACATTTATTACAGATGATGATCCCAGCATATAACAAGAAGGGGTTCGCTGCTTTCCTTTCGAGATGGGAATCCATTACAGCAGAATGTGACCGACTTCTTTCCCGAAGAAGATGCAATCGTGTCTTACTCGAGATTCGAACCCACTTGGATACAAGCCGAAGGTCATAGCCACCATACTGGCTGGGCGACAAAAAACGTGTTAATTCCTGTATATAATTTTATGTATGACAAGCTCTTTATTAAAATTGATCTTAACTTATTTCTAAGGGGGGCTGTGCAATAGAGGTTTGCCATTGCAGACCTAGTATATTCCCCGGAAGCTGGTATCTATTTTAGTGCGGCACCATATAGGCGGATACCAATCACAGCAGTTAATTTTGATGTCCAGTTTGCCCCCTAGAGGGAGACACCTGAGCTCTGACAATGCGAAACTCTACCGGGATTTAATTTTGTCTAGAGCACCAAAGCCAAACAGATACTCTAGGCATAATTTACATGACATATAATTACACTACAGGGTCACTGACGTTTTTTCTGCATCATGAAAATCCAATGACTTGGGGCGGGGTCGAACCCACAACCTTAGGTCCAGAAGGCCAGCGACAAGCCAACCACGCCACCCAGCCGGCACTTGTTCCTAACTTGGTATTGTTAAATTGATTATGAAATGCAATGTGCAATACTGATACATTTATTAGTAAATTATAGCAGCGTGTGTAAATGTGTATTTGATTTTTTATTATGTAAGAATATATTTTAATATTTTTTTTTAAATATTTTTTTCAGACTTTTCAATACGTCCTTGTAGAGTTATCACACCCCCACCCTAGGAGTCCACGCCCCAAAGTTGGAGAAAACTGGCTTAACAAATTAAATTGTTAGAAATGGAATTCGATGGAAAATTTTCAAATTTTAAAAGCTACAAATTACAATTTCATATTACACAATGTATAGGACTTGAAATTCCAGATTTTTATACATATTTATTTGTAGATCGCTTTTCTAAAATGTCTGTGTTTGTTACGCGTACAATGAATATGTTCCGTTGCACTGATTTATGAGAGTAACTATTTTCTTCAATGATAAATAACAAAAATTCAGAGAGATCAAGAATATCCCCCCCTCATCAACATTTATTATCAATTATAAAAATTTAATCAGCTCAATATGTTCAACTAAATTTTGATGACTTGCTTTGTGAAAAACCGTGTTAAACATCTAAAAAGTAATATTGAACACTATTTCTCGTATTATAACTGTTTTGTTTCCTTGTAACAAATATGAAATATTAATAGTTTGATTGTAAAACTTATATGTAGTATGAAATGACTGTGTAAGTATAATATAAATAAGTTTTGAGTCTAATAAATACATAATTCAATCTCATTCTAAAAACCATACTTTATTAAATTTTTGAACATCAAAAAGCCAACTTAATATAGAATAGATCATGCGACTCACAATATCATACGAGTTTGTCATGCCAGCTCTAAGTGATTGTTTATGTTCTTCCACAATGTTCGATGAAAAAGTTGTTTTTTCCAAGCTACAAAGCGATATTTCTGTAAAACGGATGCATTGAATTATTAAAGTTAGATGCAGTGAGATTACAATTTTTGTATCCCAGCTCTCTTAATGTTTCATACAGGGTTGCGATGAGATTACACTTTTCATATAGCAGCCCTCTCAATGTTCCATGTCGGGTTGCAATGAGATTACAGTTTTTATATCACAGTCTCTTGACGTTCTGACCGGGTTGTGATGAGATTAGTTTTTATGCCACAACCATCTAGATGTTCCATATCGGGATGCAATGAGATTACAGTTTTTATACCACAGCCCTCTTGATGTTCCATATCTGGTTGCGATGAAATTACAGTTTTTATGTCACAGCCCTATTGATGTTCCATGTCGGTTTGCGATGATATTGCAGTTTTTATATCGCAGAACTCTTGATGTTCCATACGGGACTACAATGAGATTACATTTTTATATCACAGCCTCTTGATGTTTCATATCGGGTTGCAATGATATTACAGTTTTATATCTCATAACTCTTAATGATCCATATCCGGTTGCAATGAGATTACAGTTTTTGCATCACAGTACTCTTGGTGTTCCATACCGGGTTGCGATGAGATTACACTTTTCATATCGCAGCCCTCTTAATGTACCATATCGGGTTGCAATCAGATTACATTGTTTTTATATCACAGCCTTCTAGATATTTTATACTGGGTTCCAATGAGTTTACATTTTTTATATCACAGCCCTCTTGACGTTCCATACCGGGTTGTGATGAGATTACATTTTTCTACATCACAGCCCTCTTGATGTTCAAACCGAGTTTGTCATGACCTGATACTTGCTGGTCTAAAATATATTTCATGCCAGTAAAAGTGCGCTTTGTTAATTCGTGAAACCAAATGCAACAAGTTAGCTCCTCAACGGGAATCGAAGTGAAAAGGCTTTTCCTTTATTACATATAGCATTCGCTTCCCATTGAGGCGCTTGTTGTTGCGGTTTGGGCCCCCACGTAGCGCATCTTTTCGGCCTCCATGTAAGCGTAGATGTCCCCAATGGTGGTGATTTCGATACGGGGTTGTGGAGGGGGTCGCTTCTTCAGGTTGTCGCAGCTGCAAAGGAAAGAAAATCTCGTCAGGCATGCGAACTTGATAAAAACGGTCGCAAGTATAATTCGTCATTTTCTTTTGTTTAGTATGAGACAGAAATTATTAACATATGCAAAGACGAACTTCTCTACAATTAATCTAGTTATGTTTAATTAAATACCTTTAAAAAGTACTTTAATTAGTACTGTTTATAGAAGTGTAGTCATTATGTACTTAGCATTTGGTATAATTATTACTTGAACTATAAATACTGTATATAGCAGTTACTTCTGTACAGTTATTACAGTATGTAACACTAATTATTTAGTACTGTCAGTACTGCGTTTTTACCGTAAGTTATGCATTGTTTACTACTTTTAGTACTGCATTTGATATTGTTAATTAAGTAATATACAGTCCTTGTATCTTAAAAAATTTTGTTTTATTATGCAGTTTCACTTTACTTGGGGAACCTTACTTACAAATCACAGCTTTTTTGGTTTTGTGAAATATAGTCAAAAGTAATTTTATTTTACTATTAAATATTGAAATTTACATCGAACTTTGTTCATTGTGTACTATTGAGAAGAACAATTGGGGAAAAAAATTATTTCCTCTATTTGAAAATGTCTCAATATAAAAACATTTAAAAGCCTTATAGATTTCAAGAAAATTATTTTTCCTAAATTAATTTTAGCCTTCATACACAATTAAATAAAAAAATAAATTATTTTTAAAGTTAGACAAATAAGAGTTGTATGTGTATAATCTAATATCATTCCTCAATTTTACTTCATTTTCAGCTTTTTTTTAAGTGGTTCTGAAAAATTGCAGACATTGTTATTTCATTCACTTGATTTTATATTACTTTAGTTATAAAATTAATCTTTTTCCTCGTGTGCTTACAAAATTCAATCATAATTGTTGTACTTTCAGGAAATTGACATATATTTCTAATTTTCGAAAATAAATTATAAATAGTTAGCTGTCTTTGGGTCTAGCAAAATTCTAAAATTCATTTAGTAAGTTTTCACAATATTTGTAAACGAAGTCACATACATTCTTACTTCAAACAATGAATTAAAATACTTTTCACATCCAAATCGATATAGTGAACTGAAATATTGTTCACAAAATGTCATTGCATTACTTACATGTTGTCAATAATCCTCTTCAAAAATCCGCAACCCATCTTCTCAATCCAGAAATGTAATCAATATAAATCACAAATTAAAAATAGTATATTAATCGCAGTTTCACAAAGATTCGTAGTCCTCAGAAACAATAATTCAAATGACCAAACACAAAAATACTTCTCAGTGTTGGGATGCTTATATTGTTACAATAACAATGTCATTTTTTGATAGAATAATTGTCATTTTATTAATTGTGTGTGTGGTGCATTATTGTACAACAATAATATATAATCATAAACACAATTAAGATAAAAAAAATTAAGTCATTTCCTACTTAGATGAAGAAAGATAAATTTTATTTTAGCTACTTTTTATTAAATAGCTACAATTAATATAAATATGTATATACATAGGACAGAATCACAACATTAAGTGGTACTTAATTTGTATTAATTATCATTTAAGTGTCATACTGTCATTCAAAATAATTCTGTATCTAACATTTCAGTTCAACTGAATACTTTAAAACGTGAAAAAATTTTTTTTTTTTACACAAGCTGCCAAAATGGTCGATATGTCCCCAACGTGGCTGTATTTGTAATTTTTTAAATAGTTAGTTATAATCAATAAAGTTTTATTCATTATAATTAAATTATTGAATTGTCATCCAAAATTAAAAAAAAATCATGCATATTAAATTTCAGCTCAATTGAGCGCTTTAAAATGTATTTTATTAACGATTGAAAATTCCGCCAAGGTAAATAAATATACAGAGAGTGTGAGTTAATAGTAGGAATTGAAAAAAAAGGATTACTATTACTGTACAAATTAACAAAATAAGTGTTAGTTTTTTGTACATAATGTTTTAAATGACAAACCCACGGGGTCACTGGTAATTATTAAACTTGTTCTTAATTTAGTATTGTTCAATTAATTATAAAATACATTGTGCGGTACTGATACATTTATGAGGGAAGTGCAAATGCGTGCTTTATATTTAATTATGTTAGAATGCATTTTGTTTGTTTGCTTTCAGTAAATTTTCATTTTTATTTAAATAATCGTTTGTTTTCGACTTTTCAATATGCTCGCGCCCCCTAATAGGGTTATTCCGCCCCTCTAGGAGGGCGTGCCCTACAGTAAGAGAAAAACTGGGGACTAAGTAATCAAATCACAAAACACCGCAGTTGTTTAGAGAGAATGCTATTGCAGATGGAGTTTCATTTAGGACATTGTCTAACAGAGTTCACAATGTTTCGTCCAAGCACCAACTTTTTTCAAAAAAAAAAAAAAAAAAAAAAAAGTCATTTCGTTTTCATAATAGCATTATTGAGGCAGTGATGTGAAGTATCATATCAAATGCAAGTTTAAAAAATAACAAATTATATTTTGAGTTTTTTTTAAATTTTTTTGTCATTGAGCATATTCCAATAAATTCTTTTGTTCCATGACTTTTTGTAACAAGACAATAGAAATTTTATTATATAGAGTCTCCCAAAAATATCACGCTAACTCGGGATAGCCAGATTCCCTACTGGTAGTATATAAAAAAAGCCTAAAACAGAGTTTCTTAAACTGTGGGGTGTGCCCCCCCTAGGGGGCGTGATAACCTTAAGAGGGGGTCGCAAGCATATGGAAAAATAAACAAAGGATTATTATTAAAAAATATATTAATTCACTGAAAGTAAACAAACAAAATATGTTCTGACATAATAAAAACAGAAGTAAAATGTGTGTGCACATTAACTCTTATAATCATATCAGCTGGACAATTGCTAAGGACGGATCGCAAATTGCTATGTAGCATAACATTAAGCGAGACATGAGGCCTAGTAGGATAAAATATAGTTGCCACACTGTTCAGACATTAGAATAAAGAATATTTATTGTTCTGGAAAGTACAAAAGCTGTGAAACATCGGAAAGAAAAAAAAATGTTCATTTGATCTGCGTAATTCGAAATGGAACAATGCATCTAAAAGTCAGAAGACACCTTAAAGAAAGGTATCAGTACGGGATATGTCCACCGTGGAGTGTGATGCAACATTCCACACGTCGTACCATAATTTGCACAACATTATCCAGCAGTTGCTGAGGCAATTTATCCCATTCCTCTGTGAGTGCACGGATGAGGGTGTTCTTGTTTGTCGGAGGATAGTTTCGACCAGCAACTTACCTCCCCAAAGCATCCCACACATTTTCAATGGAGATTAGATCTGGAGAACGCGCTGGCCATAGGAGACGTTGAATACCCTCGCTGTCTAGACAATCCTGAACAGTGAGTGTTCGATGACATGTTGCGTTGTCGTCCATTACAACAAATTTATCACCGACAGCACCACGGAAAAGACGAACATGAGGAAGTAGAACTTCATCAAGGTATCGTTGGCCCGTCATAGTCCCATTCGCAACCACGTGTAGGCGCGTGCGGCCATTGATCATGATGCCGGCCCACACCATGATACTGCATGTCGGATATCGGTCCTTTTCCTGGATATTTTCTGGACGATAAGCAGTACCACTCTCGCGCCAGATCAGTTGGCGTCTACAATCCGATGACAGACTAAACTTACTCTCATCTGAGAATAGTACGCATGCCCAGTCCTGTTCAGTCCAATTGTGATGCTCACGACACCATTGCAAACGGGCAGTACGGTGCTGTCTGGTCAATGGGACACACACAACAGGTCTGCGTGCGTATAGTCCTCCTCCCCTCAAACGTCTGGCAACAGTGTTTCGGCAGATCTGCTTTCCTGAGGCAGCAAGAAACTGATTTGCCACCTGCTGAGCTGTGGTGCGCCTGTTTCTTTTTGCTGATAGGATGATATATCTGTCTTCTGCAGGCGTCGTACTTCTAACACGACCTCCCCCGTGCCGTCTACTACACATTCCAGTAGTTTTAAATGACTTCCACAGCCGTGAAACAACGCTGTGAGCGATGTCGAACTCCCTGGCAACATCTGTTATTTTTCGCCCTTCTTCGATCTTTCCAATAATTCGGCCACGCGTAAAATCATCTATGTGATGTCGGGAAGACATGCCAAAATTTTTAAGTTCTTCTATTAAATCTTTCCTGTAAAACTTTGACTTGAAACAACAACTGTCCAAACGCGTCAAAACCTTTAAAGCTGTTATGAACGCTATCACGTGATGAACAGACGTGGGAAAAAAATTGCATACTCACACTTCTTCTTACTAATATCCCGCACTTATTCTAATTTTCCACATTTTGCTTCCTTTCATTTTGTGGTTGCTATGGATGATAGTGTTATCTGTCCTTAGCAATTGTCCAGCAGTGTATTTTATAGCTAATATAACAACACTAAGTTAAGAACAGCTTTTATAATAATTAACAGTGACCGCATGGGCTTTTTTTATCTAAAATTATATACAAAAATTAATATTTCTCTTGATAACTTGTAAGGTTTGTAATTAATCCCTTAAATGCCGATTAAAAGTTATGCGTTTCCCTACCCAATGCCACCCTTTAACACTTAGGTGAGCGTCTGTTGTGTCTTGGGGGGCGGTAAAAAAGGAATAAATAAGCAAATCTCCTGAAATAAGTAAATCCGTCACAAACACCGAAACCTTCGGAATAATTTTATGGTTATCAGTGCACAGAAAAGCTTCGGAAATACGTATATATACCTCCTGGGTAATTAACGCTTTGGCTTAGCGAAACGTTTATATACGCTGAATGCACTTAAGATGTTAAAGTCATATTGTTGGGTTAGCGTCAAAGTATATTATTATTGAACTAAATAGGTTATTGTATAGAGGCGGGGGTAAGGGTGGGTGAGTGACGAAAATTAGGGCTGAATATTGGATCGCAAACATTGAAAGTTTGAGAAGCAGTGGCCAAAAGAACTGTGCCTGCACCATCCATAGTTTACAGGAAAAAATACGAAAACCAAAGCACTACGTCATATCCGGGGCAACGGGAAAATACAGCATTGAACCCATCGACATTAATATTTACAAACATTTAAAAATTTTGATGTTCATAGTGTCTATAGTGCATATCGAGGCCATAGAATGGATGAGTGTGCATGTTGCAGAAGCGCATTGTCCACCGTAGTACAGGCAGCATTCTAATCCCTTTGTGTAGTCCAGCAACTTCCAACCATTTTTTTTATTTCCGAACACTTTTGATTATTTCTATATTTGGCTACCAATAACAATAAAATAAATTTAAAAGAAAATTTTATCTATAGTACACTATGTAAAATAGTTTTTTATAATGATTTTCATTGATCAAATGTTCCCTGACTGAGCCTATAACGTGGACATTTTTGGCATTACAGCGACTACAGTAACTTTTCTGTGCTATTGTATTCTTTCCCATTTTAAAAAAGTTTGTTTTAAATCCCGTGGTCGGTGGCTTGCCACGATGTCGTTTTTATTGGTGGATGTATTTAATCATTGACGATTGAAATAAGTTGTGTTTGTTGAGTGGATAATGGATATTAATTTTTGTGTTCATTTGGGAAAAAGTGCTACGGAGACATGAAATTTTGAAACATGTGTAAGGCTGTGATACATTATTGCCAAAGCAAGCTATTGAGTGGCATCAACGTTTCAGAGAAGGCTGAGAAAGTAACGAAGAGGATAAACGCTCTGGGCGTCAGCAGACTTTCCGCATCACTGAAAACGTCAAAAAGGTTTTTGCGGTGGTACGTAAAGTTAAGCTTCAAACAATAGCAGAATCAGTTGGGATATCCTCGACTACATGTCATTGGACACTGACTTAGAATCTTAACATGCATGGGATGTCTCAACACATCGTTTCCCGCAAGTCAAACGAATCCAAATCTGCAGATGAAGTTAAAAGTGCATCGCAGGTTGAAGTTAAGGACGCGGCTAAAAATGGATTCTAGAATTGTGTCGATGACCTTTACAAACCACGGCAAAAGTGTGTTGCTGCTGAAGGGTCATATTTCGAGAATGAGGATGTGTTTGAGCAGTTTTATGTGTAATATTTTTTTTTAAAGTTATATACTCATTTCGGGAAATTTTGAAGCTTACTACGTATTCACGACACAGTCAAGAAAATGTTTATTGAGTAATTCATTACAAATTAATTATAAGAATACATTTAATGTGAAATTTGAGCTTAATGAGTTTTGACAATTCTATTTATATTGGGTCATAAAAAGGATAATACCACTCTCATTTCGTCATCTTTATTTCAATCGCCATCTATTTTTTTTTTTTTTTTCATTTTCATATTTTTAATGCTGAAGATCCGAATTCTCGGAAATAAGATATCGAAAATTTTAATAGTATTTTTAAATATTTTTGTCTATTATGAAATAATCGTCTCTAATATTAATCCACAATGAATTAGTCGACTCTTCCGAATATTTTGAAATTAAATCTCGATTATTAAAGAGAGTGAGATAGTTTTTCTTCATTGAAAGTTAATTCATATACATATGTATCTGTATACAAATGGATTGTGATCCCTATCAATTTTTTTTATATCCATCTATCCAAAGTTGAATTTACTATGAATACCCTTAGTTTTTTTTTTCTATCAAGCGGCCCAATGCTTCAATTCCGGACTTTTTTTTCTTATAGTATAATTTATAATTTTAAAAAAAATGGTGACACACAAAACTGCCGTGACACAGCGGTTGAAAATCTCTGCTGTAGTCACTCTATCTCGATACACCAATTACTTGAGACTTCCCCATTGGAAAAAAATCCAGTAAGGAGAGATGTGGTGATCATGATGGCCATAAAACCTGGACCCAGATTTCAGATCTAGAGGCAGGAGTATGCCATTTTTCCAGCCATTCACGTACAGGGTCCAGAAATCCACCAAAGCAACGTCATGCAGCATCATTCATCGTATTTTTCTAGTAAACTATTGATCATACATGTGCTGCTCTTTAGGCCTTTATTATGTATTCCCGACGAGAAAACTGGCTGTGCTAAATCTGGGCGCTATTTTTGGGCACACACTGTATATAAATTCTTTTGTTGATATCCTAATACAGCAACTTTAGTTACTTTATTATTTATTTTATAATGCCATGTATTTTCTTCAAATAAGTGAAAATAATAATACACGCTTCATGATAAAAACTATAGTAAAATAAAAGTTTGTTAAGAGTTCCCATCCTTAGCGTGAACACATGTTTAACGTAAGTCCTGTAAGTGTTTTGGGTATTGAAAATTAATTTATTTATCTCACAAATTAGGGATAAACATGACAGTAAAAAATTACAATGCGAATTCATTGTTTGAAAAAAACTAACTTTTAAAAAGAACAGACTGGAAATGTATTTTTTATGAAAGAAAAACACCATAAAGCATTTTATGTAAAATTTTTAACGGAGTTAATAACCTTCTTTGTGTTAAAAGGAAAATTTGGTGCATTTTAACTATTGTTTGAACAAGGATGAATGACTTAATCGTAGCTATTTTAACTAAACTTGTATTATATTTTAATTTTGAGATGTTAAAAGATAGCCATTTAACTGGTTACTTTTTATCTAGGTAATAAAAATGACTTTTTTTATATCTCCCGATTCGCCATCAAACTTTTCAATTCAACAAATGTGAAAGGTATCTTTTTTTACCGATATTTCAAACTGTTTATGCTATTAACTTTTAATTTTAACAATGGAAGAAAAGTTTTTTTTCACTGACAAAACGCAATGAACAGTAATTAATAAAACGTTTAAATATTATATTTTAAGCTTATTTAATTTTTACTTGCCTTTCGACTTACTTTCTTTAATACTTCAACTTCCCTCGTTTAAAAATGTATTCCTCAAATTAATAAAGAAAGCATGTAAACCAAAATAAAGGGTGATAAAGAATGTTTTATCTTGTAGATTTTTATATTAGCACACAACTTATTTTTTTATGTAACACTAACATAAACGAAATATATAAAATGTTGTTATATGATTAAACAGAACGTGCATTTATTGAATGAAGAGCACAACGTTTCTAACTGTATGACTTATATTGATAAATACTGAAAGATATGTATTGTTAGTAATGATAAAAGGTTATTATATATATATATATATATATATTCTTACACTACACAAACAAATAAGCACAAAATAAAATTATATCAAAATAATAACGTGAAAAAATAAATTACGACGAATTTTCAGTTAAAAAAATGAATAAAAAAAATTATATTTTTATAAAATTAAGTACCCTCCCCCCTCTTCTCACGCACGCGATGGCAACCAAAAAAAATATTAGCCTATAAATAGTTTATCGTGTTTTTTTTTTTTTCAAAAAATATGGGAAAACAACGTGATTAAATTATTTCATTTTCAAATTGAATTAATTTAAAAAAAAATTTCTTTCATTTTTTAAATAATTACTTATTTTTCTTTAAAATAATAGGTTGTTGTTTTTGTTATGATGAGTTACAAACCACAACATTTTCCTTTTTCTGATATTTTATGTGTATCTTTGTTTACATTTGATTTCTGTAATATTTATTTCATGCGTTTAAACAAAAACTACATTATAGAAAAATACTTTGCTACTTAGAATCATTTAACTGTATTATAAATGTAGTCACAATTTGAAAGTAAGTTACTTTACGCCAGGGACAAAACAATTGCGAACTCTCTTGGAGAATGCTTTTGAATTAGTTAATATTTCCTTTCTTCGCTACTTATAGACACCTGTTAGTCCAAATGATCCATAGGGAAGAAACTGCAATTTTTTTCCTCTTTGTGTTGTGACCATCCTATACTAATGACGTAGCCAATTTGAATAGAGTGTACTGGCTCCAAGGATAATCACAGAAGCAAAATCACTGAAAATCTCACAGGACAAATTATAGCTTACAGGTGTTCAATACAAGCCCTTGTCAAAGGAAGAGAGAACAGAAGTGCCAGTAAATTACTCACACGCACCAATGGAGTAAGATTGAGGGTGGGTGCAAATGTGTGGCCACGACAATTAGAGGTGGAAGGGGGAGAAAGTGACCCTCTCCTGGAGTGTTCCGCCTCTTACTGGAATTTGGTTTCGCTGTGGAACCATAAATTTTAATTTCATTTATCTACTCTTCTGTTTACTTATCAAAATGACTGAAAGTTGTAATTAATAATAAGAAAGAAACATAGTAAGACCTCGTGCAATAATTTAAAATAATAATTTTTTTGAATATTGTTTCGATTTTTGTGTAAATAGTGTAAATAATTGTATCTGAATGTGTAAAACATTTATAATACTCTTAAGTTATTTTTATTTTGTTTTAAAATTGTACTATTCACAAGCAATCCCGCCCATTACGTTATAATGGAGATTTAATGAGAACTTGGCGAAATCTTGGCGGTAGAGCCAAAATGGCCGCCAATTTGGTGACTTTGACGACCATTTTGGCGTCATGGGGACCATGTTGGAGAGTTCGCAGAACCCTCTGGATTCTTCTAGAAATCTGTAGAGAGGTCCACTAACGTCACGTTCTATGACATGAGTGGTTATACTTCTGGAAGTTTCTGCCGCGCCCATAAATGGAGATTATCGCCGGAACGAGAGTCAGTCTAGATTAAACCAGCGAGTACTGAGGATTGTTTTGACTAGCGATTAGCTCGGTGATGCTTGTGAATAATCTTTTACATACGTGTATTTTTAAACACTGACCATTGTGTTTGAGTACCTTTGAAGGTGTGAAGACATTCAGAGATTTACTCTGTGAATATTGCTGTTGAATCATGTATTTAAAGGATTGGATTTTTGATAATAAATTCGCATCGCTCTTAAAGAACTGTTTATTTTCTTTAAGATTGTTTTGCATAAAATCCTCGAACCCAGATCTACATAACAATATTTTTTTAAGCTAATGGAATTTAAATGGACGTTAAATGGACGTTAATATTTTTGTATTTAGGCGGTCACTATCATTAAATTTAGTCGTAATGTTTCCATCTATTGATAGGAAAAAGAACACAAATTCAAAAACGACTCTTATTAGAAAAAAAATTTAAATTATAATTTATTTGAAAATTTTTAATGTGTGGTTTCGGTGAGAAACCACTGAACGTTAAAATGTTAGTAAGTTGGTTCTTAACAGAAAACGGGAAAATGAAGGAACAAAATACCATAGCTTCGCAAGACACCAATAGGAACTTATGCAATGCTGGTACATGTTTATAAAACACTGTGGAAGAGTGGCTCACCCGTTTTCGAAGAGCAGCGAAAGTGTTTCTGATGACCTCCGTCAGTGACGAAAGCATGGAGAAAGTGAGGAAATTAATGAGTAAAGATTGTCCATTAATTGTGCGCATCATAGTTGATGAACTGCATATTAACCATGAATCCTTGCGACAAATCTTAACTAATAGTTTAAGGGTGAGAAAAACGTGCTATCGACATTGACGATATTTCTAATATCCAACGAAACGTGACGAAACTTTTGAACTCCATTTCAAAATAAAACTTTTTGCAGAGTTTTCAGGACATGCATAGCAGATCTCAGCAGTGCATTCTTATAGCAGGTGACTATTTCAAAACACGGTAAGTAAACCTTCGTTAATATTTCATCTATTTTAATGTTAAGAGACTATTCACCGAAATTTATTGTCAGAGATTGTATATATCGAGAGAGAGAGAGAGAGAACCAATATTAGGAATAGAAGTAATTGGATTTTGCATGTATATGATTTTTTTAAGTAATAAATATTTTAAGTTACTTTTAAGTAATGGAATGAGAGTTATGTTACTTTTCTCAGTTCAGAAAGCGTTTTCCATTACAACCTTTCAGTGAATTAATATTTTCTCTAATAATCTTTTTTCCCGACTTTTTAATATGCTTGCTATACCTCCCCCCATAGGAATGAGCCACGCAGTTTTAGAAACGTTGCTATAAAATATTCCGTATCTTACTTTTTAAGTTCCTATTATATTAGTTTCCACACTGTCCCTAAATTTATATATATATATGGGGCTGGTCAGTGAACAAACAACTGTTGTCTATTATTAAATTTTAAGATTTAATTTTTTCTTCATAACTATTTACATAATTTACAAATCATCATTTAGAGTATCTCGTCTTCAATGTCCTTCAACGTCTTATATAGTTCCTAACAAAACACGAGGCGTTGTAGTCTTGCTACTCATCATTCTTAGGCAGGGGTCGTGTCTGGTTCAGCGTCGTAATGCGTCTAATAACTGCCAGGCTCTCCCAAAACACATAGAATGCAGCAAATTTAGTGGAGTGGCTTGGAAATAGCGGCTGGCACACCAAATTCACACATCCACAAACACACACACATATATATATATATATATATGTGTGTATATATATATGTGTATACATATATATGTATATATGTATGTATATATATATGTGTATATATATATATGTATATATATGTATGTATATATATGTATGTATATATATGTATATGTATATATATATATGTATATGTATATATATATGTATATGTATATATATATATGTATATGTATATACATATATATATATATATGAAAGAAATATGTATTATATATCAAAAACAAAAAATAATAGATAATGAACATAACAAGAAATAGCGTAATAAAAATATAAAAGCTGAACATGAAGAACAAATTTATAGAGAAATAAAAAAAGAAACTACAAAAAAGAAGAACCTAGCGAGTCAGAAAGCAATTTCGGACTTAGGACCGAATAAGTGGGGTTAAACTAGTTTGAAGGCACCAACCTTCCCCCTTTGCAACTCGGTAGGAAAACCCAAATAAAATAAAATAAACAAAAATTCAGAGTATGTAAAAACTCAGAGAGTATGATAAAACCACTCACTACTATTACCTAACAAACTCTCCCAAACTCTTAATGAAGAAAAATCGCAAAACAATTACGTAAGAAAAGTCGGAAAATCCTAAAACAATTACATAAGAAAAGTATTTTTCAAAAAATAATTTAACAAAATTTCTTTACTCACAGAGCTTTTACGAAGAGAATCAAGCGTCTTGACATCAATGAAAATCAATTATTCACCAAGTTAAAAAATTCGAATATACGTAAACACATCTTTTGAGCTAACTTTTAAACCTGCCAGCAAAGACAGATATCAAAAAAGACGACAATCAAATATGGTAGAATTTGAATTGGTTGATTTTCAAAAATGTAAATTTGCTAGGCTCTTATTTGGTTGGTTGTCAACAATGTGTAAGATGTTCAAGATGTGTGTGGAAAAAATGTAAACTGTGATATGAGTGTTATGATATAATCTTCACAGCAAAACCACTAACATGCTGACTTTGAATTCCTATTTTTGTGTGGTGGTTTTGGAATTAGAAGTAGCAAGACGGTTAATGTATTTGTGATGAATATAAGTTCTTAAGAAAGTAAAAGGGTATTCATGATCTAAACAACATTGAAAAAAAAATTTATATTATTGTATTTATCTATTTTGTGGATATTTAAGTTATTTCTAAATAAAAAATTCAAATTGATATTTCTGTAAATTGATATATGCAAGTTACTATTCCATACAGGAATTTTAATTATATGGAACTTAAAGGAATCTCTTTTGTCAAAAATGTTACTGACTACATTATTGTTAATAAGATGCAAGTCTAAATCCAAGAATTCCACCATATTAGAGTTGAAGTTAGTTTTAAGGATCTTGAGATAATTAGGGTATAACGTAATATTTGGTCTGTATTCACTATTTTTACCAAAATTTATTAAATCATCTATATAACGATAAATCAAGTAAGAATCATTTACAACATGATCAATTTCAAAAAAATGTAAATATTGGTTCGCTAAACAATTACTAGCTGGACCACCCTGAGGTAATCCTTGATCTGTTTATAAAGATTCTGATCATATGCAATGAAATTTTCTTTTAATACGAGGTTAAGAAGAATATCAAATTTTTCTTTTTTCATTGAAGTATATAATTCATATTTATCATAAATTAACTGTAGAACCTTATTCATATCGTCAATATCTATAGAATTAAAAAGGTCCTCGAAATCAAAGCCATGCATGAAAAATCAATTAGAATCAATTAGAACAATCATGGAATCAATTAGATTTTGAAGAAGAGATTGTAAGATCTTCCCAGACTTCGTGATATATGTTTTGTATCCATTAGTGATACTACGGAATTTTTTAGGGCTTTTATGAAATTTTGGTGTTAAAAAAATACTTGGATATTTAATATTATTTATATGAATATTCAGACTTTTGTTCAAAGCTAAAAGACGATTATCATCTTCTCTATTATTGTGAATTGATTTTTGAGATGAGTTATTATTTAAAATGTGGTTACTTATTATTTTACTGTAAAATTATTTACAAATTATGGCATAATTAGCAGAGACCTTATCAACATATGTAATCACGAAGTCATTTTGGATATTTTCTATTGATGATTTAAGATCTTTATACATAATTTCATTTTCAACAGTGAAATCTAATTCCCGAATTTCTGTTGCTACATAAGATCTAAATTGATTGAAAGCTTCAATCGGCATTCCGTATTTAATTGCAATTTTAAGGTAGAATTTATCTAAATACTTTATGATTTGTTTCATAACGTTAGATTTATTTTTTATGTTCATCAGTCTAAAACCGGTACCTTTTTCTATAAATTTTCTTAACAAATCATCCTTCACGATGCCATGGTCTCCTGCGACAACGTGCTGATGATAATCACCAATATAGTCCACATATAGATTGCACTTACATGATTCTGAACTTAGGAGCTACGAGACATGATTATAATTAAATATAAATCTACCAAGTTTCTTGTTGTATTTGAAAGCCTTTTTAATAATAATATTTTTAATAGGAAAAAAGAATTGATATTTTTTAAATAAACTTGAAAAATTAATTTTGCTAAAGCATTTATTCATAAATATATAATAATGTACAATATTCTGTAGAGTAATTTTCACTTGCATCTAATTTAATATTCATTTTTCGTACTAAAAAGTTATTAAGGTCTCGAATCATACGCATACCATGAGAATCCTGAAATTTATATCTGCTTAAAATATCTGTCATAATTTTAATTTCAGTTTTATTCATGCCAAACATAAACGATTTATTAAAGCCTGTGTTATAGTTATCCTCAAATTTAACAGCTAATTCTAACATACAATTCTTGACTGTTTTCATGTCTCTAGTAACTCTTTTTCTACGTTTAGCTCTTGAAATTCTGGCTAAACAATACGTATTATATGTATATACATATACATATATATATATATATACATATGCAATATACATATATGTATTTATATATATATATATATATATATATATATATATATATGTATACATACATATGAAAATATCTTGTTCAAATTTTCAACCATTGAGAAAATACTTATTATTCATCCACTCAAATTCAAATTCCTTTTTTTAAACTTGTACTAGATGTCACTTGACGTTAACACAGATTTTTCAAATATTAATTCATTAATTAAATGTAGTTATTTTTTTTAGTTTTATGTGGGAGAAAAAATAAATTTTCTTCCGAATAAAGGCAATAGATGGTGACAGTATACATGGGTTATCCAACTACCAGGTATGAAAAGCTCAATTTGTTTTTCAAGTAGGAATTGACTTAAAATAGAATTTTTTATATTACTCGTTCAAATATATTCTTATGTATAACAATCAATATATGCTTAGAGATGAGGCTTACCTAATCATTCAAATTAAAATACAGAAATGAAAATTTAATGAGTAAGGACTTGACATCAAATATTTAGAATATGGCTGAAAAAAACTACAAAAAAATGTGTATAATAACTCTAATTTAATTTCAATCTCTATAAAACATGCGTAAAGGAAAACACTTAAAACAAGTATGACTTTGCGACTTTGCTAGTTTTCAACAAAATAAATTTGTAATGTCACAATGCAAAAAATGCAAATATTTTAAGCTACAAGTTCTGTTATTTCGATATCAATTACTTTTAAAGTAAAAAGGTAAAAAAGGTTTTTGTTCATTAAAAAATATATTATCTGTATTTTGTTTGGAATTTTTTAAAAATTTAAATAAAAAAACATCATGGCATATGTTTTGTATCAAAATTTTTTATATAGCTACATTTTATATTTTTTTTACGAATATAGTTTCATTAATTAGTAAATAAAGGAAAAATGTTAAAAACGTGCTTTATTTATAAATGAGGCAAATAAAAATAGTTCTTAGCTTTTTTTAGCATTTAAAAACCAACAATAAAAAACAAGAAAACGTATTTAAAAAGCAAATTAAATGCAAGTCAATGTTTTCTTTCTTTGATGTATATTACCTGACTTAGGTAAAATGCTGCAGTGCCTATCTTACGTTTAGAAAGCAGGAAAATTAAATAAATATTAAATTAAATTAATTTTTTAAATGAAATGTTAAAAGTTTCTAGCGTTTTCTTAATTTATTTAAGTATTTAAATTAGTATCCTGATAAATAAATAAAATCAAACAGACTAATTAAAAGTTTAATTCACATTTCCACTCTCGCAAAACTACAAACAACTTGTAAAGTTCTTTGGCGTTTCTTACCTTATGGAAGATCTTGAACTTCTAGAAAATAATTACCATGTTAAATTGTTTTAATAAGGATTTTCTCGAAAGTGTTTTCAATTTGTCTTTACTATCGTGGGAAGAACACGAAAAATTGACAAATGTAAAAGATTTTACACAAAAGCCTAAATTACAAACTTAAGCAATCAAATAAAAGTATTTCAACATTATACTTTTGAGTAAAAAAAAATATTTTAACTACACCCTGTATTAATGACACTCTCAATACTATCGTTAGTAGTAACACGGGGTGACAAAGAGTATATATATACATTGGGTGATCGGTTAACGAACATAATCTGTTCCAAGACTATGTTCACTATCCGAAATGTTCGTTAACCGATCATCGATTCACCATAGACTTCTTTGTGAAATCGATTAATTCGTTCAGGAGACCTTAAAAATTAAGTTTTAAAAAATGTATTATTCCTTAGTAAGTTTTTTTAAAAAATAATATATAGTCTTGCATATTAATCAAAATTTTTCATTTTTTGCTTATGGGGCGTTGAAGAACATCTCCAATGTCGATTGCTTTTCTCTCTTTTTCAGGATTTTTCGGAAGTAATTAATAGTATTATCGTTGTAAAGATCCCCAACCCTACTGACATCAGCTTGGTTTGGATGCCATTCTAAAACCATTGCTCTGACATCCGCTCAGTTTTTCAAAAGATCTTTAATGGCAGATGTCGGCATTGGTCCTCTTTTGTCTTCCTCTTGTTCAGAAGGAGACACATTTCGCTGTCTTTCTTGGTGTTCTTCATTCAAAATTTCTTGCAGTTCTTCTATCGTCAGTTCATCTACATGTCCCTTTATGAGCTCTTCTCTGTGTCATACTCATTAAACTCCAATTCCAGATCTATAGCAGTTGTCAAAATTTCATACACAATTTCAAGGACGTCTCTCTGATCAGCTCCGAATATGTGTTCATTGTCCAAACACAAAAAAATCTTTTTTAAAAGTGTTCGTTATCCAAACACAAAAATCTTCCGTGAAAGGGTTCGTTAACCGATCACCCACTCTATACACTCATATAAATAAATTAAGGATAATGAAGTTAAGGCAAAGAAAGAGACAGAAGCAAAACAAATTTAACTTATTTGTAAAGTATATTATTAAACAAAAGGTAAAGAGCAAAAAATATATTATATGTTTGACATAATTAATAAAAATTGCGATTTTTACTCCCTGGAGCAAATTTCAAAAAATAACCTATTTACAAAAAACAATATAACATATTTAGTATGATGGTTAATACGGAGTATGTCTCCCGGACGATGCAATACAGGCCTTAAAATGCCTAAGCATGCTGAGTATCAAATTATCAATCCCATCTTGGGGAATATTACACCACTCATCAAGCAATGCCCTCCGAAGTTCCGCTAGACAGGTGGGAGGAGGTTGACGGGCTGCAATTCGTAGGTCAAGCATATCCCACACATGCTCTATTGGATTCAAGTCCGGTGAGTATGCTGGCCAATCCATACGGGTGATATCCTCCGATTGAAGGCATTCGTCTACAATACTTGCACGGTGAGGACGGGCGTTGTCATCCATAAACAGGAATTCAGCACCCATGGCACCCCGAAACAAACGTATATATTGTTCCAGAATGACATCCCGCTAGATGTGGCATGTCATCGTTACACTCTGAACATGCAGGTCAGTTCTGGAACCAAGAATAATTCCTCCAGTAACGAGCCATCCTACACCAACGTAACGGTGTCGTTCAATGGTGTTCTATTGGTGGTAACGGGTACCTGGCGTTTTCCATATTAAAGTCCGGCGAGAATCAGACTGCAAACTAAATCTGGACTCGTCGAAAAACATCACACAAGACAAATGTTATGGTTTCCACAATGTATGCTCTCTACTCCAGGTTAATCGCAGGTGACAGTGAGTTGCGGTAAGTGGAGCACATCTGACAGTCCTAAGAGCATAAAGACCAATGTGCCCTAAGCGTCTGTACACGGTCTGCCTTGAAACTGTCGTATCGGTAGCTGAAGAGAGCTGACGAGACTTGTCTGATGCTGAGCTCCGTCTGTTTCTTTTGGCAGTAACCACCAAATATATACCGGTCCTCATTTGGTGTTATAACTCGGGGGCGACCTGTGCTGTAACATCTACTCACATTACCATAATCTTGGATTCGTTGCCAAAGCCTGGAAATGACACTCTGGGCTATTCCAAGTTCATCTGATACTTCCAGCTGGGTATATATACGTCCACATTCCAGTCATCCAATAATGCTACCCCGTAAAAAATCATCCAAATGGTTCCTTTGTGCCATAACTATGCGGTCATTGCACTGAAAGTCTTTTAAAGCGCTTGTGAACAATTTTACTTCTTTGCCGCCATTCCTTATATACCCTTTTCTTACACTCTCGTCATTGTGACGTACTATCCGCGCCATCTGGTGGTTTCATGTAATTTGCATATCCTTCAAGATGTGTGTGATAATTGTACAGGTGAAAGTTTTATTTTAGAGTTCAATTTCTGTGTGATTCTGTATTGTTCTTAATTTATGGACATGAGTGTTTATATATATATATATATACACTGGTGTGCAAAAATTAAGGACGAAGTCGAAAAATTAGCATATCAGCTGAACGAAGAGGAAGAGCGGACAGAAAGACCAATCAGAAGATTAAGTAAGGTGATGTACGGTAGCACATGCGCAGATATGCAGGTAGACGTAAGGGGGAGTGTCTGAGTAGTATAAAGCATGTTGTCGGTGTAAGATCAGTATTTCTGGCAAAGAGATTGCACGCCGTATAGCAGTTAAAATCACACCGAGTTGCTGCCTCAGCAAGAAATGGCGAATAATTAATCTGTTAGACGACATCTGGATGCTTTTACCCGAGGTCGAATCATTGAGAAGTTGGAGGAAGGCCGCAGTGTGACAAGTGTGGCTGCAGAGTTTGGAATTGCTCACAGCATCGTTTCACGACTTTGGAGACAATTTCAAACTACAGGAACAGCTATCCGGGGGTTCAGTAGTGGTCGTCCACGAGGAACCACACCCGCAGATGACTGGTACATTGTCTTACAGGCCAGAAGAAACAGGCGGCAAACAGCGGGAGAAATCACTAGACACACGACACAGGCGACTGGACGACCGATATCGCGTTTTACCGTGCCCAGAAGACTGCACGGTGGTGGTCTGTTTGCACGACGCCCTGTACGGTGTGTACCTTTAACGCCTGCCCATCGGAGAAGGCGTTCTCTGTGGTGCCGGGAACACCGGAATTGGAGACAATGAATGGGGACGAGTACTCTTTACAGATGAGAGCAGATTCAGTTTGAGTAGCGATTCTCATCGCATACTCACCTGGAGAGAGCGGGGAAGCCGCAATCATCCCTCGAACATCATTGAAAGGGACAGGTATGGAGGTCGCGGTGTTCTCGTTTGGGGAGGCATCATGCTTGGTAGTCGTACATACCTTCACATATTCGACGCAGGTTCAGTCAACGGGACCCGTTATTGTAACGAGATTCTTTTTCCATATGTGCGTCTTTTTAGAGGCTCTATGGGTCTGCAGTTCCTTTTCATGAACGACAATGCACCATGTCATCGCACAGTAGCTGCCGAACAGCTCTTAGAAAGTGAGGATATTGAACGTATGGATTGGCCGGCACGATCTCCAGATCTCAATCCCATCGAGCATGTATGGGATTTTCTAGGCAGACGCTTGGCAGCTCGTACCTTACCACCAGTAACGATTCGGGAGCTTCGATTGGCGCTGCAAGACGAATAGGCAGCAATGCCTCAACAACTCATTGACACCCTCATTCTCAGCATGGGCAGACGCTGTGAAACCTGCCTAGCAGTCAGGGGAGATCATATCCCCTACTAAAGACCGGATGTTTCTTGCTGGACACCCATCACAGGGATGTTTCGGCCTTCAGTCGCATTGCGCTCCATGCTACTTTTTCAATCAAGCTTCTTTTTATCCCTCTGATTTCTCTTTTAGTAAGTGTTGCTTACATTACATATGTCCTTCCGTATTGGGGATCTTACGGTATTAAATGTGTTGATTTAGAAAGCTTTTGTACAAAGTTATATTGAAAAAACCGTCTCGTCCTTAATTTTTGCACACCAGTGTATATATATATATATATATATATATATATATATATATATAACCCCAATCTTTTTCATATCTGCTGTTGAATCTCTTTATTGCGAACCTCTATATAGTGAATTTTCTATAGAGTGGACTTTTTTCTGGACAAAAGAACATTTCACAATTTCCTTCATAAAATAAGCTCTCTATAGCGAAGTGCATTTTCTGCATAACGAACTTTTTTCCTTGTAATTCAATTTTTTCCCTATCAAATTTTAAAGTGTTTCTGGACCTACGTATGGTGAAGTGATAAAATTACTTGAAATAATTTAACGTGGATTACAGTGTGAAGGAAATACGCCTAAAATTCTTTCAAACAGAAAGTTTAAACAAAAAATTTTTTAATAGGGTTTACCAGTAATTAAAGGATACATCTGTTGATATATGATTTAAGTTACAAGACGTAAAAGTATGTTTAAAATTAATTGTAGGCTTTAAATTAGAAAATGTCCTTAAAATTCATTAATATTAATATAAAATTAATTTCTTAATGCTGAAAATGCTTCCTCGACATTCTTTTTCCTTGTTTCCCTTGCAGTTTTTCTTTCTGTTTTTGATGAGCAAGATATATAAAATTAATGGATATTAATTTGCAAAAAGGAGTGAGAAATTACTTTTTATAATAATATATAGTGTTTATGAATTTAAAATACGTTTTATGTAGTTCCTAATGTATATTGAAAGATGAACATCTATATAACGAATTTTCCATGTAACGAACTTTTTTTCGGGATTTAGCGACTTCGTTTATATAGAGATCCTATTGTATTTTTATTCAACGGGATAAAAATGTAATTCCAGTGAATAATTTAACTAATAGAAAGTATACTTATCTACTCTTAAGGAGTTATTAATTTTTGCTTTGATAATTTGAGAAAAAATCCTTTAAGCTAAACTAAAATGATTCAAACGTAAGTGACTTTAATAAAGGACGCAAATTACAGACATTTCCAGCTAACATTACAGACAGGATATTTGCAACAAAACTGTTATATTTTGTTAAAGATATTGTAGTTTTATTGTCTTTTGATGATTGCCAAATAATGTATTGACCATTTGCTTGCTTGTGTGTTTTTGACGACACAGTATGTGATATGGTACACTTGAGGCTTCATATATTTCTTATTGGAATTGTTTTAGGTTACATTCGAAAATTTTCTTTTCAATTTAAGCGTTTCATGCCGTTCGATTTTCTCAAGTTTACTTTCACTATTATGTTTAATTTGATCCACTATTTCATCGGGGCCATCCCTTACTTCATCAGTTTAAACTTTTTCCAATAGAGATCGCAGATGCATATATATATATATATATATATATATATTTAATTTTATTAACGCTAGAACGTCCATCGGTACGAATTTGACACCGGAGCCTGTTCAGTTTGTTGTCGTTGTTTCTGCATTTTTGAAGGGAATTGGAAACTTTTTCGTGACTTTTAATAATTTTTTCTGGAATGTTTTGTAGTTCTAGGTTAACTAGGAGTGCTTTTATAACTCAATATACCTTGAACGGCCACTGGTGTCTTTTCGACAAGGCAATTTATCATTATAAAAAGCTGCATTCAATAAAAATAGCTCACTACTATTAATAAAACAAATTTCACAAAGTACCTAAGCATATTTATTTAACTTTGAATGCAGTGTTACAGGGTTAACAGTGGAAAAGAATCTAATTTACTAAAATTGTTGTCTCTAAGAATTTTGTTACATAACATTTGGTTATCTGCTAATAAAAAAAAATATTTGGTTTTCGAACCTTGTTTAGAGCAGACACCTTGAAACAATGACTCGTAGGAAAGCTCTAAGCAGTGATGAAATTGCTAATTTATTGCTAGAGCGTTCTGAAAAGGAACTGGACGGTTGTCAGCTATATTTCTCTAATTTAGATTCCATTAAAGGCAAACAATTGAGTGAAAGTGACCGCGAAGAATCTGAAGAAATTGTACATATAATTGATAATATTCCATTAATTCCTGATATATATATATATATATATATATGCATCACAAAGGGTGGTACAGAACGGTTACCACATAATAGTAAAATTTCCGGCAGATATGTGACTTGAAATGTTTTGTGACAAAGCAGTGGCCCAACAAGTTTCGCGAAACATAACGTCAACTTTAGTTTTTTTTAAGATATAAAGGGTCATAAAATATGTTAATTACATGAAATAATATTAAAAATTCTTAAAACTAAACCCTACTGAACAGCAGCACTGCAATCATTTAGTTAAAACAATTATTTTATATAGTTTATATCGCGCTGTCGAAATGACACCGTTGAACGTTTAAGAATAATCGAAATCCAAGACGTTTTAATTTACGTTTTTAAACCATAATGAGCCGTACAGCAATTAAAACCACTAAGCCGTTCAGTAGAGAAAAATGCGATGAATATACTTCAAATCCTATAAAGATTGTCACATTGGAGGATACTGATAAACTCATCGGTAACAAAAAAACAGTTTTCCCAAAATTAAGAATTTCACGAGACTGGCTGACTCAGTAATTTGAAAAGTTTTGTCTCACAATTAAAAGGATGACGTCTAAAACGTGTGGTGAAAAAAAAATTTAATTTGCATATGTTTTTTTCATTTTTTATTACAATAACTATTGATGTATCAGCAAAGAAAGATTTTTGAACTTATTGAGGTATAAGTTATGGACGAATACGGCAAACAAATCAAAGTATAAATAGCATGACTTTTAAACTTTATAAATGTACTATGTGATTTCAAATCGAAAAAGAAAAATATCGATTTTTTTTTCATAAATTGAGGATGAAAATGGATTAAATTACTTGCAATCTTTTTTCTTTTCCATAATATGTTTTCAATCAAATATTGAAAAGTTATTCCTTTGTATCCTGAAAAATCTTTTTCTTGAGAAAGTATTTCCTCTTTTGTCAAAACAAGTAATATAAAAAAAAATTAAGTCCATTTCAACTTAGATCAACAAAGAAAAATTTTATTTTAGCTACGTTTTATTAAATAGTTACAATTAATATAAATATGTATGTATATATGTGACAGAATCACAACAGTAAGTTGTAATTAGTTGTTATTAATTATTATTAAAGTATTGTATTGCCATCCAAAACAATCGTGTATATAAAATTTCAGTTCATCTGAATGCTTTAAAACGTGAGGAAAAAACCGTTTCCAGTTTTGACACAAGTCACCAAAAGGGTCTCTATGTCGCCAAAAATGATGCCAATGTGGCTTTATTTGTAATTCTTTAAATAGTTAGTTTTGATCAATTAATTTTTATTAATTATTAAATATATCTTACTGTTTTGTCATCCGAAATAATCATGTATATAAAATTTCAGCTCAATGGGCTCAATTCATAAAATCACATGATGAAAACAGACACATGTTTTCCATTGATTTCAAAACAAACATTAAACTAATTGTACTTATTGTTCTATTTGTAAAACTCAGATAGAATTTCAAATTTCATATTTGGGTAAAGAGTACTTAAATGTTAGGAAAAAAAATCTTCAAAAAGATTTTTTAAACTAAAAAAAATCATATTTTAAGTTTATACTTTTAAATAAAATGCATTTTGTATACATATATATATTTTAAGAGAAAATTTCTACAAAGAGCAAAATTTCCAAACACTGGAGCGAATGAACATGATTACCTGGAAACACTAGACAGTTTTTATCGTGTGACTATGACGTCGCATTAGTTTTTAAATTTATTGGCTAGAATCTCGTGGCTTTCACTATCATGTGACTATGACCTCACATTAATTGAGCTCATTGAGCGCTTTATCCGACTACATTCGGAACCGTGATTTTGCAAAAGCGCATAAATGGATAATTTTCAGGATATTTAGTGTCACTTAGATTAGAATATATGCATAAAATTGTTTTAAGGAGATTTTGACAAAAAAAATTACTTAAATACAATATTTTGGCAAAAATTTAACTTAGAATAATCTTTTTTCAAAATGTTTTCCTTTTGTGAAAAATGCTTCTATTATAATAATATTTTGCCTGTATATAGCTCATACCTCTGTTCAGAGGCCCAACTAGAGTTTTTGTAATATATAACTTAGAAGTGGGGTTTTTCATATTTTACCACAACAGGGGGGAATTTAAGAAAAAAACGCCAATAAGTATTTCAATGGGTGGTAACTCTGAAAATAATGTGAATTTTTCAAAAATTCTAGTTAAGCCTTTGTGGAGAGGTCTGAGCTATATACAGGCAAAATATTATGATTATAGAAACATTTTACACAAAAAGAGGTCATTTGGAAAAAAGATTATTCTAAGCTAATTTTTTGCCAAAATATCATATTTAAATAAATGTTTTTTGTCAAAATGTCCATAAAACAATTTTATGCATGTATTCTAATCTGAATGACACTAAATATCATGAAAATTATTCGCTTATGCACCTTTTTTTTAATCAAGGTTCGGAACGTAGTGGGATACCTTAAATTAAAAATAGTAACAAATAGTAAAAGACAAAAATAATAGTCCAACAGCATATATAGAACAAGCATACAGCATACATACAGGGGTGATTAAAAAATGTATACAAACTTTGATGAAGAAAAAAAAGTATATATTATTAAAAGTATTCAAGTAAATAAAAAATATACAGATACAGAATTTTTTGCGAAAAGTGTTTAATCTGTAATCCCCCCACCTACAAATATTTTTGAGCATGATGCCGTACATTGTTGGTGAGATCTCTTAGAGAAGCTGCGGGAATTACCTTACTAGCCGTTTTATTTTAATAGCGCAACTCCTCTAGTGTGCGGAATTCGTGCGTACACCAAGTTCATGAGGTAATCCCATAAGTGAAGTGGGATAAAATCAGGTAAACATGAAGGATACTCAATCCAATCCCAACTTCCTTCGTCCAATCCAATCACTCGGTGCAACGTTGTCCAGATAGGTACAAACATATGTATGGTACTGAGGTATGGCACCATCTTGCTTTGTGCAAAACATTCCAATTTGCTTTGTGCAAAATACGATCTATACTACCCCTCTTGCACATTGTTGATGATCGTGTGAATGAATATAACACAGCCATAGAAGATGCTTCGCTTGTTGATCTACTTAGATAGTCATCATGTTCATTTCTTATGCATATTCCATCAGTTTTAAACTTATTGCACAAGTCAGCAATGCTGAAGCATGCCAGTGGTTCCATTTATTCCATATTGTTACCTTCAATGTCATATGTATATATATATATATATATATATATATATATATATATATATATATATATATATATATATATATATACATATCATCATCTTGCAATCTCTTCTTCAAAATCTAATTGATAATTTACAAAACACGGCAATTATTAAAAATAGCTTAGAGATTGCTAGAGTTATTAAGGATATGTTGATTTTTTCTATGCATGGTTTTGATTTCGAGGACCTTTTAATTCTATAGATATTGACAATATGATTAAGGTTCTTCAGTTAATTTATGATAAATATGAATTATATACTTCAATGAAAAAGAAAAATTTGATATTCTTGTTAACCTCATTTTAAAAGAAAATTTCATTATATTTGATCATAATCTTTATAAACAGATCAAAGGATTACCTCAGGGTGGTCCAGCTAGTAATTGTTTAGCGAACCTATATTTACATTTTTTGAAATGGATCATGTTGTAAATGATTCTTACTTAATTTATCGTTATATAGATGATATAATAATTTTTGGTAAAAATAGTGAATACAAACCAAATATTATATTCTACCTGATTATCTCAAGCTCCTTAAAACTAACTTCAACTCTAATAGGGTGGAATTCTTGGATTTAGACTTGCATCTTATTAACAATAATGTAGTCAGTAACATTTTTGACAAAAAGAGATTCGTTTAAGTTCCATATAATTAAAATTCCTGTATGGAACAGTAATTTTCATATATCAATTTACAGAAATATCATTTTGAATTTTTTTTAGAAATGATAACTTAACTACCCACAAAATAGATAAATACAATAATATAAAAAATTTTTTTCAATGTTGTTTGGATCATGAATACCCTTTTAATTTCTTGAGATCTTATATTCATCACAAATACATTAACCGTCTTGCTACTTCGAATTCCAAATCCACCACACAACAATAGGTTTTCAAAGTCAGCATGTTAGTGGTCTTGCTGTGAAGATTATATCATAACACTCATATCACAGTTTACATTTTTTTTTCCACACACATCTTGAACATCTTACACATTTTTGACAACCAACCAAATTAGAGCCTAGCAAATTTACATTTTTGACAATCAACCAATTCAAATTTTACCATATTTGATTGTCGTCATTCTATACTTGTCTTTGCTGGCTAGTTTAAAAGTCAGCTCAAAAGATGTGTTTATGTTTTTTTCGAATTTTTAACTTGGTGAATAATTGACTTTCATTAATGGCAAGATGCTTGTTTCTCTTCGTAAAAGCTTTGTGAGTAAAGAAATTTTGTTAAATTATCTTTTGAAAGATACTTTTCTTATGTAATTGTTCTAGTATTTTTCTACTTTTCTTACATAATTATTTTGTGATTTTTCTGCATTAAGAGTTTGGGAGAGTTTGTTACATAATAGTAGTGATTGGTTTTATCATGCTCTCTGAGTTATACTTTCTCTGAAGCTTTGTTTATTTTATTTGGTTTTCCTACCGAGTTGCAAAGGGGAAGGTTGGCGCCTTCAAACTAGTTTAACCCCACTTATTCGGTCCTAAGTCCGAAATTGCTTTCTGACTCGCTAGGTTCTTCTTTTTTGTAGTTCTTTTATTTCTCTATAATTTTGTTCTTCATGTTCAGCTTTCATATTTTTATTACGTAATTTCTTGTTATGTTCTTTATCTATTATTTCTTGTTTTTGATAAATAATACATATTTCTTTTATATATATATATATATATATATATATATATATATATATATATATAGTATAATAAAATAAGATAAAAGTGAAAAGTTCTAAGACCTACAAAGCCAAAGAAGGAAGAAGAAATTGGAGTTCATGAGGCACAAAAGATGTAAATACAAAAAAAAAGTCTGTGGACTAAACTGGAGATCTATTATAATTTCTAAAGCTGTCGCTGAATTAGGCCAGCGATTTAGGGTTAGCAATGCTTTATGGATCCACCTTCCCCAAACAGCAGAAATTTTCGAATAGAAAAAAAGAAAATAGAGCCATGTTGAAAAGTTAAGCCTATTTCTAACACGTGGATGATAAACCTGACAATATAGTAAAATGAAAATATGTAAAGAGAACATTGATGTTTCTCTCAAAGAGAGGAATAATAAGAAAATTTTCTATAGACAAAATTAGGTTAAAAACTTACATGTAAAAATATAAACCATAACGAAAGAAAAGCAACCCGTTACACAGAGGACCAACACAAAGTGGTGTTTAAGTTTGGAATACCAAAACAACAGAAAACAACCGTGGTGACCCCTAGATAGTGATATTGCAATTAAACTAAGAATAAAGATATTTTAAATATAAACTAAACATATGATTTTTTTAAATAAATTAATGAACAAAGTTAAGAATAGTTAATATAAAATAGAAATATATTTTAAAATATAAATTTACTTGGATAATTATATTCTAGGATAGTTTGCAACTAAACTAGGCGCATAAGACATGCTAAAAAATTATAAAAATAAACTAAACACAAGAAATTATATATAAAATATTAAACTAAGTTAAAAATAGATTTGATAAGAAATTTAAATATATTTAAAAATAAATTTACTTGGATAATTGTATTCCAGACAATTATTACAAAATTTCATATGATTACTGTGTTTTAATACGTTATCAGTAACTAAATCATTGTTTCTTTTTTATAAAATTTAAGATAATAATTCCAAATGTTGATAGGTGAGAGTTACTACCCCAGAAAGGCATTTTTCAATGTTAAAATCAAACGAATATATTTTATTAAAAATATTACAAATTAGCAAATTATTCTTAACGTTTAATTGAAGGTCTATAAGTTAGTTCACTCATTCTTATAATTAGCTTTTAATAATTTTAAATAGTTGGGATATTAATTAAAGCTAGGAACAATTGGTGTTCATGAGACACAACAGATGTAGATACAAAAAAAGTCTTTGTACTAAACTGGAGACAGATCATAATTTCTAAAGCTCTCGCTGAATTAGACCAGCAATTTAGATTTGGCAATGTTTTACGGATCAACCATCCCCAAACAGCAGAAATTGTCCACATAATATAAAAAAAGAAAAAATAGAGCCATGTTGAAAAGTTAAGCTTATTTCTAACACGTGGATGATAAACCTGACAATAAAGTAAAATATTTTTAGTAATATAGTACTACATTACTAAATATAATTAAGTCATATATGTATCTAAAAACGTAACAAGATTCGTAACTAATACTATCATTTTCATAAAAATGCAAATAAATATTTGCTAAACAGTTACTAGCTGGTCCTCCTTGTGGTAAACCTTTAATTTGCTGATAATATATATACAGAGAGAGATTTAAATGTAATATATATATAAATTTAGGCAGTCAAATCTAGAAGAAGCTTTAAAAAAATGAATATATTTCTTTTATTGTGCAGGCCCCTTAAAAATGTAGCATATACTCCAAACTCTGGTTTTAAAACTTAATCGAAAAGCTAATGCTATAAAAGATAATGAGAGCTTTAGATTGCACAAGAAAATAAGTTCAAAGAGAAGGCACAGTAGAGTGTGAAATAATGAAATAAAAACTCATACATAATGTTCTAATAATAATTTAATTATTGCCTGTTTTTAATGCAGAAAGATTTCTCTTTCTCTCTCTCTCTCTCTCTCTGTATACGAGAAAATGGACTCGCTCATAGCGAGATGTTTGGAACTGTTAAACCTACAGACTTTAAAGATGAGATAGGCATGTTTATTTTCTTGAGTAAATATTCGTTAAGAAGAGGTTTGGAGAAAACCAACTCCCAAACATGGAATAATAAGTTGGCAACAGGTAAAAGTCCTCCATTTCTGAACTATTAGACATAGACCTCATATTTGGCAAGCCTATTTCTTTAATTGATTAGACATCCACCAAGACTAGGTTTTGAGGAACTGTTGTCATTTTTAAACAAACAGAAAGGTGTTAAAAGAATATTTTATAAATAATACCTACTTAACGTACCTAATAACGTAATAATACGTACCTAACTAAGGTACGAGGAGCACCGGACATTTCGATTGTGAGTTAAAAAGATTGTGTTTCTTTTATTGTACCTTGTAATTAAAGCCAATTATTTATCAGTCACTGCACCTTTTATTGTCTCAATATTTTGTAAAAGAGATCACTGTGAAAGAAAATTTAGTGTATACAGTTGATTAAATTAAATTATTTCATTTGTATCAAATGTCTCTCTTAAATACGTCATTTTATATCAAATTTCTTATCTAAATCTTACTTTTTTCCAACACACGGTCATCCTGTACTTCCACCCTGGAGATGTTTACTCAAATAGGCAGAAAATGAATTGAAAAGTATAATTTTATTTACTGTATAAGTTTCTTTTGTTACCAATCAAAATGAGAGAGAGCATGCCAGATAGAGAAAATATAATAACTAACATAAAATATTATTATTTATGATTTCGTTGCTTTTAAGAAGTGGAGTTTCGAATTACGACCCTCATAGCAATGAATTAAATATTGGATCGGGTTCTTCTTGTAAATGCAACTTGTACGTTATTTCCCCGAACAATAATTGATACATTATCTTCTTAAGTAGAAGGTATTTTAGTATTATTTACATGCTTTTATTCAACTTGCAATGTGATTTTTTCGAGTGAAATCTTGCAACTCAATTTTGAAGCTGATGTTTTCATTCAACTGCGCTTAAATTGTGTATACACGTTTAGTTTGGATGACAATGCATGTTATGACCATTCACATTCCGATATCACGATGCAATGACGCTTGAGCATTAACGACGTCGCAGTTCGCATGCGCTAACTCAAAACCATTACGAGTAATATTTGTATTTGATTAGATGCGCCCATATTACCTTACTCCTCATATTTACTTAATTTACCCTACATACTAATTCAAGCAAATCTAAATATATATATATATATATATATATATATATATATATATATATATATATATATATATATATATATATATATATATATATATATATACATAAAAGGTGTTTTTAGAGGTATAGAATTTTAAATTGCAATAAAACAACGATGTATTATTCGATTGACATGAATTTTTTATTCGAAAGATAATCTTGTGGCATTACATTTTATATATGATTTCTGGCATATGACTGCCACGGCTGGCTCGGATGTAGTCAATCTGGAAGTCAATTTTCGATCATTTTTTCCAACATTTATGGCCGTATATCGGCAATAACACGGCGAATGTTGTCTTCCAAATGGTCCAGCGTTTGTGGCTTTTCCGCATAGACCATTGATTTTACATAGCCCCACAGAAAATAGTCTAGCGGTGTTAAATCACAAGATCTTGGAGGCCAATTCACAGGTCCGAAACGTGAAATTAGGCGGTCACTCAACGTGCCTTTCAATAAATCGTTTGTGGCACGAGCTGTGTGACATGTTGCGCCGTCTTGTTGGAACCACAGATCCTGGACATCATGATTGTTCAATTCAGGAATGAAAACGTTAGCAATCATGGCTCTATACCGATCACCATTGACTGTAACGTTGTGGCCTTCATAGTTTTTGAAGAAGTACGGACCAATGATTCCACCAGCCCATAAAGCGCACTAAACAGTCAGTTTTTCTGGATGTAACGGTGTTTCGACATACACTTGTGGATTAGCTTCATTCTAAATGCGACAGTTTTGTTTGCTGACGTAGCCATTCAACTAGAAGTGCGCTTCATCGCTAAGCAAAATTCGCTTATGAAAATCGGGAACAACGGCAATTTCATTTTGGGCCCATTCGACGACAATTTGAAAGCGTTCTTCTGGCGTGAGTCTATCCATGATGAATTGCCAAACCAAACTGAGAATAAATCACTTGAAAGCTGTTAAATCGGTCGCCATCTTGGAAAGTAATGTCAACTTAAATTTCTATACCTGGAAAAAAAAACACTCTTTATATATGTATATATATAATTCATTTATACACTTTTTTTAAATCATGGTTTCGAACTCAGATATATACCTTTGTATGTTCCCTATGAGTGCATATAAGAATTAATACGAACACTAGTGTGTGTGTGGGCTGGGGTATTTTTTAAGTAAATGCCGTAATATGCAATTTTTAATACTTATATTTAAAATAGATACAGACACAGGACAATGAAATTAAAACCTTTGAGATTTACACTTGAATGCATGCTAGAGAATAAATATGCAGTTTTTACATGACGTGGGCTACCTGTGGTTAAAATGCTAATAGACGTAAGTTGTAAGAAAATGCTTTTCACGATGAATGAAGTAAAATGGAAAAAACGACAGATCTTTCACCATTCAAAAAAGGGCATATTATTGGTGCCTGTTTAGCACGGACCTCGATTTCAAAGACAGCAAATCTCATTGGGTTCTTTAACGCAACCATATCAAAAATTTTTTAAATGTTGAAAAAAGAACCTGAAGTGCATACGTAGAAGATGAAAGTGCGGTTCGAGCACATTTTTCCAAAAGCGTAGTCGATGTAGTCTCCTACAAATAGCAAAATTTCACTTGCAGTGGTGTCGGGAAAGAAGACAAAGGAAATTTGAAGATTACAAACGGGTAATGTGGTCAAATGAATCAAGCGACACCTTATTTTGTCCAGATGGAAGACGTTAAATTTGTCGAGAAACCCACGAAGTTATAAATCCATCTAGCCTTACTCGCCCTGTGCAAGGTTTTGGTGAGAGTACCGTGATATGGGGCACATTCTGCCGGCAATGAAGTGGTACCCTGGAGTTCCTCAAAGGAATTCCATAGTTTGAGAGACACTGATGTAGACTATATGCTAGTGCTTCTCAAAGTTTCAGTATTCGTGACCCAATTTTCAATCATAATTTTCATCGCACTTCCCTCATGCAATAACAATGTATTGAATTCAATAATACTATACTTTGATGTTAAAACTCCGATAAGATTTTAACCTTATAAGTGCCATTGGCGAATATAAACGTCTCACTCAGCAAAAGCGTTTATTTCCCCAGCGCCTTTATACGCCATATATACGCCTTTCCGAAGTACGATTTTTTCTGTGTGCACTGTTACCAATAAAATTATTCCGAAGTCTTTTGAATGCAATAAAAGGACTTTCACAATGTTTGCGAAATATTTACTTATTTCAGATGATTTGCTTCTTTATTCCTTCCTCCCCCCCCAATGCATCACATACGCGGGCCTACGTGGAAAACGGTTGGTATGGGGAAGTGGATCGCGTAGCTTTTATTCAGCAATTGATAAATTAATTCTAAACCATACAAATTATCAAAATAAGTGATGATTTTTGTATATAATTTCATATATGACAATTGCATGGTGTCACTGGTGGTTATTAAACCTGTTCTTAACTTCGTATTGTGAAACTAATTATAAAAGAAATTGTGTAGCACTGATACATTTATGAGTGTAATATATCAATGTAAATGTGTATTTTATTTTTTATTATGCAAGAACGTATTTTGTTTGTTTACTTTCCGTAAATAAACATTTTTTTAAAAAAATAATCTTTTGTTTTCGACTTTTCAATATGCTTTCCCCCCCTCGTAGAGTTACGCCCCCAAGGGGGTCATGCCCCACAGTTTGTGAGACGCTGCTCTATGCCGAAACGTATCAGAAGAGTTTTTCGTGTAAAAGGTGGTGTAACACAATATTGATCTTGGCTTTCTAAATTAATGACAAATCAGTGTAATGAAAAATTGTTTTTGTAATAATTGTAGCTTTAAAAGTTAACTTAACATCAGTAGAATTTAAAAATTAACTTAACATTAGTAGAATTTTAAAAAAAATAACTTTTCAAAATAAAAAAAAATAAATTTTCAAAAAATTAGATAAAAGTCTCTGTTAAAGAGTTATAAATCTGCTGGAGAAAATAGTACATTAGAATCATGGAAAAAACTCATGCATTATGATTTAGTAAAGACATTACCTTTTATAGAAACACTACTACAGTTTTTGATTTAGTTATCCCTTTTTTATTTGAAGATGTTAAAATGTAAGGGATTGAGGTAAGTGAGAAGTGGATTTTTTTTTTTTTTTTATTTTATAGGAGTTCTAGAGTAGATCTAAAAGAAAAATACCTCAGTTAATGAAGCATTCTAAAACTGTTATCCACAATGACTTCATAAAAAAAGGATGATTCAATCAGAATAAAATGACCTGAAACAAATGGGCTTTTGACAGAATGTAGGATCGACACATTTTTAATATCAACCAAAAGAGTTTTCAACTCTCAATTTCTAAAAAATTTCATAGGTCACAATTTGGAAGTAATTTAAATGACGCAGCCATCACACACACACACACGATAACGTATTAAGATCATATTAAAATATTTCTATGATAAATAAACAAGAAATTCCACCCGAAATTTTATAAAAAAATAGTGAAGGAAATAGCTTTCACATTTTCGTGATTTCACTTATTTAGCGCAACGCGTGTTTCCTTAATTAAACTTAACTGTTTTTCTCCACCGTATTCACGAATTATGTAATTATTCTTTTCTTTCTGGATGTCTTCTGGAAATAAATAATTAATTTCGGTTTTTCAGCTTTAATATTAGAAGATAGAAACTGACATAACACCGTCTGTTTAAAAAGTTTGAAAGTAATTACTGCTCTTGCCAGGATACCAGTACCGCTTTGTTTTAGAACTTAGGGACACTTTTCCTACTTCAAAGTTTATTAGTCTTCAATGCTCTTAAGTGAAATAGGAAATCATGTTACATTCCAAAAATCTACTTTTCAACTTTAGTATTAAAAATAGTGCAATTTTTTTTTGAACTTAAAAATGTATAACACTTATATGTTCACTGAAACAATAACCTTAAAATATGAAAAAAATAATTGACAAATATGTAAGCAAACGTTTACAAATGTTTAGTTTCTTATCACTTTTTCTCCAAAGCATAATGTTTTGCTTTTAGGTGCCCTTTAAAAAAGTATTGTACTATATGGTAGTACCAATTTTTTTAATATTTCTATACAGGATACGTCTGCATATAGTGAGCCCATTTTTTTAGTTTAAGTCCACATTCCTCAAACTGTGTAGTTCCCCCCCTCTGGGGGCGTGATAGCTCTACGAAGGGGGCGCGAGCATATTCAAAAATTTAAAACAAAAGATTATTTAAAAAATTACCATTTATTGAAAGCATATAAAAAAATTCTGACAAATTAAAAAAATAAAATACACATTTACACTAATATAATATACTTCTAAGTGTATCAATACTACGCAATGTATTTGATAGTGAATTTGACACTAATAAGTTAAGAACAATATTAATAATTACCAGTGACCCCATGGTCTTATATATAAAAATATATACAAACATTAACACTTATATTGATACTTTGATTTTCTTAACTGCCGATTAAAAGTTGCTCAATGCCACCGCACACTTTGTCAAGGTCCTTTTATTACTTTCCAAATCCTTCGGAATAATTTTATGGATGTCAGTGCACATAAAAAGATAGTACTTCGGAAAGACGTATATATACGTCCGGGGAATAAACGCTTTGGCTGAGTGAGACGTTTATATATGCCAGTGACAATTAAGATGTTTAAGTCGTATTCTAGCTTTAGTATCAAAGTATAGTATAACTGAATCAATTCATTGTTATTGTAAGGAATTGCGTGATAAAAATTTGGATTAAATATTGCGTCGCAAATATTGAGAGTTAGAGAAGCACTGGTTAACGTAGTGCATAGTTATTTTTTCAATTCCTACTATTAACTGACACTCTCTATATATTTATTTATTTATATACTTATTTATCTTGGTGGGGGGAATATTCACACACACACACACACAATCGTTAATAAAATACATTTTAAAACGCTCAATTGAGCTGAAATTTTATATACATGATTATTTTGGACGATAATACAGTAGTTTAATTATAATTAATAGAAATTATGTGACCAAAACTAATTATTCAACTTAGTGACCCTTTTGGAGACTTGTGTCATTACTTGAAAGTTTTTTCTCTCATATCTTAAAGCATTAATTTGAACTGAAATTTTATATATACGATTGCTTTGGATGTCAATACGATACTTTTAATGATAATTAATAAAAATCGATTATCACTTACTGTTGTGATTCTGACATATGTATATACATATTTATATTAATTGTAACTACTTAATACAAATTAGTTTAAATAAAATTTTTCTTTGTTGATTTAAGTAGGAATCGAGTTAAAAAGTTTTTATATTAATTGCTATAAACGAAATTTAGGCAGTATCAGTGACAGAACCTGATAAAATTGGTAATGTGATTGTAGAAGTGATCGATCTTTCCAGGCAGATGTATTTAAAAGATTATAGTGATGACGTTCATGAATTTTTGCATTCTTTCAATCAGGAGCTAACAGTTGATGAGCTCATAAAAATGCATGAGCAAGTGTAAGACATTGACAAAATTGGAGTATTTAGACCCAATTCACTCTTAAGGTCAAATGACGGTTTGGAAATTGACAGAATGCTGCAGTTTAATTGAAAAAGGGTTACAAATTCAGAATATATAGTCTCTAACGAAGAGTGCATTTTTCAACAAAACAATGAATAAAATCATTAGCATGCTACGAGGAAATTTAACAGGAGGAAAAAAAATGAGCTGGTTATTTTTCTTTGATTTTATGAAACCTTCTACATCAAAAATAAAATCGATTTGTGATTTCGTTTTTTGTATTATCTAAGATTTTATCAAACCTTTTTTTTTTTTTTTTTTTTGTAAATTATTGTTTTTTTCATCTTCGGCGCCTCATTTAAAAGTAATTTATGTATTTTAAATATGCTACATTATACCCCGACTTTCAGGAATTCAACCTACACTGATTATCATTCAGTCCCACCTATCACTAACATCGAGGTATTACTGTACTGTATTATCAGTTTTTAACACTAGAACGTCTGGGATTTCAATAACCCTTAAACCTCTACTGGAGTTGTTTCGACACCGCGATATAAAAAGTATAAAATATTTGTAATAACTAAATAATTGCAAAACTACTGTTCAGTAGGGTTAAGTGTTAAGAATTTTTAATATTAATTCATGTGATTGGCACTTATTATGATGTTTTACATCATAGAAAATTGACATTGACATTATGTTTCGAGAAGCTTTTTGGACCACGACATTTCGAGTCGTAAATCTGCCAGGAACATTAGTATCATGCGACATCCATTGTATGCCATCCCTAGTGACATATATATCAAGATTAATTAGAATGTTAAAAATTTTACTTGCACTTTCTTCAGATTCTTCGCGGTCACTTTCACTCAATCTTATTAGAACAAGATAGCTCACCACCAACTGATTCATTTCCAGAAACCTCTAGCAACAGAATAGAAATTTTATCAGGTTTTATACATTTTCTACAGACCATCCTTTCAGGATGTCTGCCCTGAATAAAGTTCGGAAATCGAATGAAAGTTTTTTTTTATGAGCATATAAGTTAAGGATAATTCAGAATCACACAGAAATTGAATTCTAAACTAAAAATTTCACCTGTACAATTATCACACACACCTTGAAAAAGAATATGCAAATTACAGGAAACCACAAGATGGCGCGGATAGTATGTCACAATGACTAGAGTGTAAGAGAGGGGTACATAAGGAATGGTGGCAAAGAAGTAAAATTGTTCGCAAGCACTTTAAAAGCCTTTCAGTGCAATAACCGCATAGTTATGCACAAAGGAAGCATTTGGATGATTTTTTACGTGATAGAATTATTAGACGACTGGAATGTGGACGTACCCAGCTGGAAGTATCCGTGGAATTGGGAAACGCCCAGAGTGTCATCTCCAGGCTTTGGCAATGAATCCAAGATGATGGTAATGTGAGTAGATGTTACAGAACAGGTCGCCCCTGAGTTGCAACGCCGAATGAGGACCGGTATATATTTGGTGGTTACTGCCAAAAGAAACAGACGGAGCACAGCATCAAACCAGGCTCTTCAGCTACCGGTACCACGGTTTCAAGGCAGACCGTGTATAGACGCTTAGGGCACATTGGTCTACATATGCTCGTAGGCCTGTCAGATGTGTTTCCACTTACCACAACTCCCTGTCGCCTGCGATTAACCTGAATTAGAGAGCATGCATTGTGGAAACCACAACATTTGTCTTGTGTGATGTTTTCCGACGAGTCAGATTTAGTTGCAGTCTGATTCTCGTCGGACTTTTAATATGGAGAGCGCCAGGTACCCGTTACCACCAAGAGAACACCACTGAACGACACCGTTACGGTGGTGCAGGATAGCTCGTTTGGGGAGGAATTATTCTTGGTTCCAGAACTGACCTGCATTTTCAGTGTGTAACGATGACAGGCCACATCTATCGGGATGTCATTCTGCAACAACATGTACGTTTATTTCGGGGCGCCATGTGTGCTGAATTTCTGTTTATGGATGTCAACGCCCGTCCTCACCGTGCAAACATTGTAGACGAATGCCTTCAATCGGAGGGGATATCACCTGTATGGATTGGCCAGCATACTCAACGGACTTGAGTCCAATAGATACGAGGATATGCTTGGCTTAGAGAATTTTAGGCCGTCAACGCCCACTCCCACCTATCTACCGAAACTTCGGAGGGCATTGCTTGATGAGTGGTGTAATATTCTCCAAGATCAGATTGATAATTTGATACTCAGCCTTCTTAGGGAGACATACTCCGTATTTACCATGTAATACTGTTTTTGTAAATAGTTCTTTTTTAAATTTACCCAGGAAATAAAAATCGCAAATTTTATTGATTATGTCAAACATATAGCATATTTTTGCTCTTCACCTTT